>JAVGWX010000003.1:92870812-93183312 GCA_036924085.1 Ariolimax columbianus
AAGCTGTGCGCATCCAATCTATTCTTAAATGCATTAACTATCCCTGCCTCGACTTCCTCCTAGGGCAATGCATTCCAAGCATTCACCACAATCTGACTTACTAAAAATTTATTAATATCCAATCTGGACCTTTCTTTAGTTACTTTGTACCTGTACCCTCTTGTTCTTGTGGGTGGCTGTATTGTTAAAAACGTGTTACAGTCTAATTCAACCTTTCTTGTGATTATCTTATAAACCTGTATTGCCCCCTCGAATTCTTCTCTTTTCTAAGTGTAGGCCATTTTTTCCGGAGTCTTTCCTCAGAACTGTAATTCTGGAATGCCACTATCAGTTTTGGCGTTTTTCTTTGTATCCTTTCCAACATGTTTATATCTCCTCTACGATAGGTATCCCACACCTGTACACATTACTCCAATCTAGGTATAACTAATGCTTAATAGAATTTGACAATCACTTCCTTACTCCTATGTTTAATATTTCTTTTTATCATTCCTAACATTGCGTTTCCCTTATTCACTGCTACCTGGACTTGCTCATTCACCTTACCTGTATGATCTATTATAACCCCTAGGTACCTTTTCTTATTATTCTGTAATAATGTTCCATATTAGATCTACCCATGTGAATGACTGTACATTTATCTATATTAAACACCATTTGCCATCTACAGAACAGTCTCGAATTTTTATCGAAATCTGATCTCAATATATCGACTTCTGCTATAGATAAGACACTCCTACATAGTTTGTGTCGTCCGCAAATTTTCAATCATGGATCTCATACCAATGTCCAAATCGTCTTAGTCTTAGTTGGCCTTTACTTCTACAGGGGTGGATGCCCCTATGCTGGTTCCAGCTCTGGGTTGAGATGGATGTAGTCGAGATTAGGATTTCCTGCTTAGCAGGCAAGGCTCGAGCAGCTCATTACTGCGCATCATTGAAACAAGTGCCGCGATGGGTTGTTAACCGATGTCCGAGGCCATCTTAATAGACTCAAATATTAGAGAAAAGTAGACGACAACCCGGACGCTTCTGGATCCATAACAACAAGAACAACAACAACAGTAACAACAACAGTGTATTTATACTGGTATACAACCAGTATCTTGAAGGGTGGTTAACTGATGTGCGAGTCCATCTTAATGGACTCAAACACTAGATAAAAGTAGACCCGCAGCCCGTTAGGCGCTATCTATGCTGCTGCTAACAAACCACCTAACCATGGCCGGCTGTTATGCCATGTCAAACAGTTAGTCGCCTCTTACGACATGCTCTCTGTGGGGCTGTAGTGCTATTCTTGCCCTTCTCATGCACGGGATTCATACTAGGGATAATACACACAAAAGACGAAGACGATAAAGAGGGAGAAGAAGAAGAAGCTAGCATGATCACCTGTTCACTTTTGCTTCTTTGAATAAATTTGTCTTTAGCTTGAGTCAATTTCTGTCCCAGACCAGTTCTGAAGCCAATGCCCTTTTCTGTTTGAAAATATTCATGAATACAAGACAATGTGATGAGAGATTGAACGTTTAAACTTGTATATATTTATACTCACAACTTTAAACTGATTAGCTACTGAATTGAAAAACAGAATGTGGCAGAATTAAATTTAGGTCCCATTTTCCCATTTGCAGGTGTATGTACAAATTTAGCTGCAGTTTTCTTAATTATTAACATATTTTTATGAATGATATACCATTTTGTAGGTAAATGAATGTTCTCTAAGATAGATCTAAAACAATTGTGTGTTATTTTTTAGTAGGAAATTTGTAAATGGTAAATTATTATTTTCAACAGAAAAGCATTACAAAATTATAAAAAAAGTGCCAACTCACCTTAAATTTTTGAATGTCCAAAACATTTAATGTCTTTTCCTTGGAGGTTATCACAAAGTATATCCAAAAATAAGAAAAACAAATCCAAGAACACAGAAATTGGATAATATTTACACTTCTAATAGCTAATGTAACCACATGTAGGCAAGATCAGAAAAAATTAAACATTTTTTGAAAAATAAACATTTGAAGAAAACAAAATATTTCTTTGGAAAAATTAACATTAAAAAAAAAAAATATATCTCCAATTTATTTACAGTACATCAATGTCTTTAGCGAGCACCATCTGAAGGATCATGTGTATCGTACACTCTAAAACAGTTCTTCGGATGGAGATGTGGCTTTTCTGGGCAACCAGTGCAATAAAAATTTGTGCGGGCTCTCTTTGCAGGAGTTGAGCATACAATGCAGTTCCTGTCTTTGTCTGAGTGATCCACAAGATGCACAGCACCCTCATATCTTTTAATTTTGTTACCTTCTTTGAATTTTCTCCCAACTTTATTGCTGTTTGTGGTTACTGCCTCTTGCGGGATGATGGATGCAGCCTTCTCAGTCAGCTGATGGATCACAATTTTCTTTGAAGACTTTCAAGGGCATAGGCTTCTCATCAGCATGACAGAGCGTGTATAATATATGAGCATTTACCTGTGAAACCTCAATGAGCCAATAAAATATTTTTTTCCACCATTTTCTTGTTTTTCTTTGGAAGCTGCCATAGTATGATACCCTCTGGTCGCTATGGTCACATCCATTCATACACATGTTGTATCGCTGCATTACTTTGGGTTTTTCAACTGTGTTGCCTCGTCTAGTTGTAACCTGCTCCATCTGAACTGTAGTCTTGGTGGAGACAACAATACACGGCCTTTTGGCTTTCTTATCTCGCCAAGCAACACATATCTGGGATCCATCATTATTTCTGTACCACCTAGCTTCTCGGAGCTGTAGAGAAATGGTCTTCAACTGAAGCGGAAAATTGTTCCTGTTGATGTTGAGTGTGCCAGTATAATCAATACCCCTACTCAACAGATATGTAATCACGGTGTCTACAGTGTAGTACCTATCCGCAAATACATGGTGGCCTTTTCCAATTCCTTGCAGCAGGTAATCAAACACCTTCACGGCCTGACTTGTACGGTCATTGGAAAGGAGATATGATGTGTTTTTTCCAAAGTATGTCAATACAGAGTAGACATACCCTGTAGTAGAATCACACAAGCCAAAAGTCTTGATGTGATACTTGCTTGGCTTGGAGGCATTGTACTGCTTGTGCTTCCAGCGTCCTTTATAGCCTATTACCATTTCATCAATGGCCAGATCCTGAAATGGATAAAATGCATCCTGGAACTGCTATTAGTGAATTCAAGAATGGTTCTATTTTGTCCTTGCCTACAGATTCAGCATCTCCAACATGCATCATGGTGTGGTAAATGATTTCAAATCTCAATCTGGGAAACATCTGACTGTACCATGGGTTGTAGTTGTGCGCCCAATAATCCTTCACCGATGCTTTTTTACCTAAACCTATTGCAATAATCACGGCCAAAAATTTTTACAGCTCATATTCACTTTCAGTGATAGGCTTCCAACTTGCAAGTGTAGACTTTTGTAAAGAAACTTGTTTGGATTTCTTCAATTCTGCATATTCATTGATACCAATGAATCTAACACATCTGGTGTTATCAAGGCAAACCAACAATCTAGTTCAGAGGAAGATGCATCTAGTTTTGCATGCATACCTGGTTCACGAGTTGGAACAAAGGGAATACTGCCTGTTGTTTCACCTTCCCTTCAGTTACTTGGTGCCACTGTTCCCTTCCTTGAGCTCCATTTTTTACTGAACTATTTGTAAATCTAGCAGCCGTCTTAGCCTTTTAAGGGAATTTTGATGGTCCAGGACGTGCACCATCTTCGCTATCACTACTATTTTTTTCGTATTCATCAAAATCAATTGAATCATTATGATTATTATCGACATCTGTTTCACTTACCTCGTCTTCATTAGATGTATTATTTATCTGTTGAAAAAGTTTCTAGCCTGTTCAATAGTTAGACGAGCCGTACAAGTGCTTTTGGTGACCTTATCGTTTGTTGCCATGGTAAACAATTTTTTACAGTTCGGTAACTAGCTTGAAAATATGATAATTATGACAAGAATACAATTTTTAACATCCGATTTTGTCCACATGTGATTCAAAAATCAACTTCCCTTCGGTAAATTAAAATCTCGTCCCGAAACGGAAAGGAAAACTATAAATTTATAACTTGTTTTACTATGAAACAAACATTGGCGGTCACAGCGGCTTATGGCCGCGGCTAAATAAGTGTTCTGGCGCTGGGAGCGGCTTGTGGTAGGTAACCAGTTAATTAAGTCAGTGTGATATAGGATTGTTGTTGTTGTAATTTCGAATGATCTCAATGAGTAGGCTAACGCTTTTGTGAGCCGTGAAAAGGACGTTAAGTGGCCGGCTGCAGTAGCTTTCTACACATCCCGAGCGTGCTGATGAAGGTGAACCGGGGCCCTCTAGACGGATGTGCTATGCTTGGCTTCATCTGCATGTCACTCACTACTACAGGGATCATGTCGATCCCTCACTTTGTTAGCCAGGCTGCAATGAAAAGGGCCCGTTTCCATGAAAGGTAACGAGGAAGTCACGGTGAGGGTGTTGACCAGTATGTTTTGCCTGGCCCTGAATAACATGTCTGATCATTATATTTTGCTTGACCAGACGTTAGTCTTCCTTCACATGTTATGGGTTAATAAGAACAATAATTATGTTCTCCTAGGCATCTACGGCCTGTTGCGTCGATCGACCACTACCATGTCCAACTGCTGGGGCTTGTTCATGCGTAGCTTGTCGACCGAAATCCCTACAGACTCCTCAGGTGGAGCCGAGTACTCTACTGCCTCGGGATGGGAGTAGCGAGGAGTGTGTGTTGGACCAATGTTTGTGTCAGGCTTTTTTTGTCCATGTTTGACTCTCTGTTTTTTTTTTCTGTTCCGCCCCTGATGCCTCTGGATTGTGTCCACCTTCGGGTCAGCGTGACTCCTACTGTGCTGATACGAAATTTGGAGAGGTATCGTGTAACCTTCAGTGGTCAGGGACAGAAGGAAGGCAATTTCAGTCCAAGCAGGAAGGCCCTTGAATAGCGTTAACTTGGGCTGAATTTCAGGGTGCAGTTAAGCGGGATGTTGAACGCCATCAAGGACTGGTTTCCCACGGCTTAAGCCAGTCAAAAATGCAGTAAGATAAAACAAAATAAACAGGATAACCAAATGAAAGCACATAAATTCTACAGAATAAAGACCTTGATACCACCTGGCAAAGGAGCTGTCAATTATAATACAAACATGAACTAGCAAACATCAGAAAACGACACAAACACTGGAGCGAGTCGAAGGGCAGCCTGTCAGGCGCGGTCATCTTACTTATTGTTATATGCAATGGGACAACTGCAAAATGTAGTTGACTGTTTCTAAAGACATGACAGCAGCATCCAGATTTGTCATTAATATAATAATAGCCGTCCATTGTTGTCGATGAGGAACGTCGACATCATCCTGTCACAGCTTTCCCTGATGGATGTCGGTGCGCATGTGGCTGAACAGGCATAACAGCCACACAAGGTCTGTAGAAGGTGATGGTGTTCCCGCTTCTGGTGATTTCCTAGTCTCGCGTCTGCTCTGTGTTTCAGAACACGGTGGTCTTCGCTGGTAGATACACCCATTTTGCGCTTCTCCAGTCAGATCTGTTTTGCGCACGACATTTCCAGGTGGTGACATCTATGTGGCAAATTTTCATTGAGTCCCTCAGACTGTCTTTAAAACGTTTCTTTGTGTGCCCTCTCTCGCGCCATACCTCCCTCAGTTCGATGTAGAGGAACTTCTTTGAGAGCTGTTCGTCTGACATTCTAACGAGGTGTCTGGACCATCTTAGTCGTGCTTTTTCTAGCAGTGCATTGATGCTGGGCATGTCAGCAGTTGATGTCAATGACACGATCTTGCCATCGGATGTTGCGTATTCACCTCAGGCAACCTGTGCGGAAGTCGTTTAACCTCCTTGCATGCCCAGAGTACACAGTCCAGCTTTCGCAGGCGTAGAGTAGGGTTGGAATGATGGTTTAGTTAATGTAGGTTACCAGATACAAACATATACACCCATCCATACACTGACCAATACATCCTGGTATTACCCAAAGGACTATGGTCTAGGGTTGAAAAAGGCGTCCCTTCGCCAGTAGAATCCATAAAGATAAACCTGTAATCAAACCACTGAAAAAAAAACACACACAAAAAAGACTCAATAGTTGGAGAACTTTCAATTCCAGTTCGCACTAAGACGTATGACCTCCCTGAAGTCTTTAGAACAACTCATGTGTGAAATCAGCGATGCAAATTTGTGTTTGTCGGTAGTGCTGCCAGTCAGCCAAGCTATCTTGTTGGTTTAGATTAATGTATAAAGATAGGCAAAGGGCGACAAGAACACCAGACTCACAAATTGGTTTAGGGTTAAGACCGGGGTACAGCTTTGAGAGCAGCCTAAAGTGAGCTACTATTTTTGTGCGGGAAAAAGATGTGGTTACTTGATGACTAAATGGTGTGCCTTCGCCAGTAGAATCCAGAACGGCAAATCTTTAATTGAAAAAAAAAAAAAAACCTAAAGTTTGAATATTTTGAGTTCCGTAATATCACTGGTCTTTTAACTTAACTGAACGTCTTTATACTGGTTTAGAAGACTCTGCAGAGTCTGTATACAACCAGTTTCATTTACATTTCTTTGCTGTCAAAGCTATGCGCATCTAGTCTATTCTTGAATGCATTAATTGTCCCTGCCTCCACTACTTCCTGTGACAATGGATTTCAAACATTCACCACCCTCTGACTAAAAATATATTTCGTACTATTTAATCTGGACATTTCTTTTGTTTATTTGTAGTTATGCCTTCTTGTTCTTGTCGGTGGTTGTATTTGGAAAACTTGTTATAGTCTAATTAATCCATTCCTCTGATCATCTTATAAACCTGTATTGTCACCACGAATTCTTCTCTTTTCTAGACACTGTAGGCCGGTTTTTCTGAGTCTTTCCTCATAACTGTAATTTTGGAATCCCACTATCAGCTTTGTCACTCTTTCTTATATCCTTTCCAGCATGTTTAGGGAGCCGCGTAGCGAAGAGGTTAGCGCGCTGCTTCGCATCTGAGTGGTCCTGGGTTCATTTCCCAGTTGAGGCGGAAATGTTTTTTCAGAATGCAACAGCTCCGGGGTCGACCCAGCCTTCATTTGGTACCGGTTCAGTCCGGGAAGTAAAAGCGACGAGGGAGAGGAGATGGCTGCCGCCCTCATATAGCCGAGCCTTTGAAATGTGAGGTCGCAAACAAGAAGTGTTAGCCCTGTACGGCAGCAATGCTATGGGTTACTTTACTTTACTCCAGGATGTTTATATCCACTCTACGATAAGGACTCCAGACCTGTACACAGTACTCCAATCTAGGTCTAACTAATGCTTTATACAGATATAACAACTGTTTGAGGGCAGCACTGCAAATGTTTGTTTGTCAGTAGTGTTGCCAGTCAGTCAAGCTACCTTGTTGATTCAGATCAATGTATAAAGATAGCTCAAGTACGTTGAGAACACTAAGCGGACTCCCGCCAATTTGTTTGTGGTTAAGACCGGGGTAAAACGTCGAGAGACATCTGACATGGGCGTCTAATATAGTGAGGGAAATAGGTGTGGTTCAATCAATCAATCAATCAATCAATCAAAGCCCGTCGCTGGGCTGCTCTTTCTGCCTCTCTCCGTGTGTAATCAATCAATCAATCAATCAATCAATCAATCAAAGCCCGTCGCTGGGTTGCTCTTTCTGCCTCTCTCCGTGTGTAATCAATCAATCAATCAAACAATCAAATCCCGGCTGCTCTTTCTGCCTCTCTCCATGTGTAATAAATAAATAAATAAATAAATCAATCAATCTGTCTGCCTCTCTCCGCGTGTAATCATTCAATCAATCAATCAATCATTTAATTTTAGTTCCTTCTCACATTCTCTTCTTCGTGTATTTTTTTGGCTCAAACTCTCTCTCCCCCTTGAGGATTCCATGTAAGAACCTGTCTGGCTATGTTGGATGGTGCCTTCTGCAGTGTATGTTCTAGCCATCCCCATTTTCTTCGCTTAATTTGTTGTTCCAATGGATGTTGTTGGCTTGTTTCCCACATGTCTTCGTCCCTCCTCACCATGTCCTGCCACTTTATGCCCATTATCCTGTGTAGGCATCTCTTAACTAAGGGCTGGAGTCTTTGTTGTATGTCCTTATTCGTTCTCCATATGTCCACTCCATAAGCGCAACACCGACTGGACACTGACGTTGAATATGTGGTTATTTCAAGGTATTTGCTGTATGGCATTGAGAGACGTCTTCTGCCTCAATTTTTCTGAGAGAAATAGGTCGGATTAATTGACGGATAAGCTAGAAGAAATAGGTAGGATTAATTGAAGGATAAACTAGAAAGAAATAGGAAGGATTAGTTGAAGGATAAACTAGAAAGAAATAGGTAGGATTAATTGAAGGATGAACTAGAAAGAAATAGGTCGGATTAATTGAAGGATAAACTAGAAAGAAATAGGTAGGATTAATTGACGGATAAGCTAGAAAGAAATAGGTAGGATTAATTGAAGGATAAACTAGAAAGAAATAGGCAGGATTAATTGACGGATAAGCTAGAAAGAAATAGGTCGGATTAATTCAAGGATAAACTAGAAAGAAGTATTTAAAGCAACAAATTTGTGTTCACCGATTCATCCGGGTTAGTTGCAACTTCTTCATCCAATATTTTCTTGAGTTCCGTACCCATGATATTAATGTCTGAATGCAGTGCCTCCATCTATGGAGAAATATGTAAACAATAAATACAATAGTTATAGGATAAGCAAAGATTACGATGAGCAGTGTTCCAGCATCCAGTCAGTTCTGTTAGAGGATAAGCAAAGATTACGATGGGATCGATGGGATCCCCGTAGTAGTGAGCGCTACGAAGATTAAGCCAAGCATAGCACAACTGTCTGGAGGACCGCAGTCCATCTTCATCAGCGTGCTCGAGTTGTAAGGAAAGCTACTACAACCCGTCACTTAACGTCCTTTTCAGGGCGCATAAAAGGGTAAACTTACCCATTGTGGACATTAAACAAGAACAAGAACAACCTTTCGGATTGGCTTGGCTTGGCTTGGCTTGGCTTGGTTTGGCTTGGCTTGGCTTGGCTTGGCTTGGTTTGGCTTGGCTTGGCTTGGCTTGGCTTGGTTTCGTTCGTTCTCTATCTTTCGCTACCAAACCCTGAAAGGGATTAAGTAGCAGAATATAGCAGAGAGAATGGAATGCGTTGTGACGTAGTTTACAGCTTGACTGCGATATTTGCGTCTTTCGGCCAAACACATCCGACTTCAGCAAGCTTTTTTGAGTACCGGGTTAGCATTCCCTATTTGATCCCTACTCCTTAGCCAGTCTGCCCTACTGCAGCCTGTTATCCAGGATCACCGCGTGGAGTTGTAGAAGTGTCTTGGCAGCTATGGAATTTTTGTGGGGTTTCAAGTTTATACAAAGCAGGGTAGCCAGCCCCATGCGAGTCCTCCTTAGTTACATGACATATCTGGCAGGTTACAGTGTTACTGTTATTTGAATCCAGACACCCCCCCCCCCCCCCATTTGTGTTCTCGTGGTACACCTATAGATGTTTAATACGTGCTAACTTTTATGTAGACGTTCCGTAAAACAAGGAAATTATATATAAGGTATGTGGAATGGGGGGTGTTGCTGTAGTCAAGAGGTTGAGGCCCTCGTCTCTCACAGCGATGAATGGAAAAGGTGGGCGATCGAGTCCCACAAGTTTCAAGGTAGCTGAAGACAAGAGAGTGAGATTGATGACGAGCGCATTGGCTTCCCCACTGTAATCCTAATACAGCTTACATCACATTCTTTTTCTTCTTCTTTTGTTTTCTTTTTCTTCTTTTTCTTCTTATTCACATCGCACGTCACATTATTAAGACAAAACCATCTGATATTGTGGCCATAATTGCTTGCAATGGGCAATAATAATTATTATTATACAGGCAAGTAGATAGGTAGATTAACATGTAGGTACCCATGCTAAATGGTAAGTGGGTGGTTAAGTTAGTAGACAGGAATCTAGACATACAGAATGGTTAAAAGGTGGATTACCTAGTTAGAAGGTAGATAGGCAAACGTACTGCATTAGGTAGATATGTTGGTAAATTAGTAGAGAGATTAGATGGACAAAGAGATAAACATGTAGACATAGATATGGCGCCCTACAGGCTGCGGGTCTACATTACTCTACTATTTTAGTTCATTACGGATGCCGTCAGACTACGGAATTGCCTGGAATTCCCACTAGTCGACGACTTACACTTGTGTTCACGGAAACGTGTTGTTGTTTTCCATTTGGACTGGTTAATTCGTTTGTTTTTTTAGTTGTCTTCCCGCCGATTATCCTGGCAAAGACATCGGCTATATGAATTAGCACTACTCTTAAATTTATGTGCATTAAACTCCATTACTGATTGAGTAGGTTTTAACCTGTGGTGATGAGGAACTAAGACGCTTGTCCTGCCAGGCACAAACATACTGACCAGGATGTCACGTGAGGGTCAGATAAAATATATTGTATAAGACCACTGTCTCTCTTCAATGCAGCATTCCATAGAACAGAATATTTTCTGGGGGACGAGATGTGGATCTACGTGATTCCCGTAGTAGTGAGCATTATGCAGATGAAGCCTTGCATAGCACCACCGCTTGGTGTACAATGGTCCACCTTCATCAGCATATCAGCATGCTGGGGATGTGAGGAAAGCTGCTAGAATTTGCCAGTTAACGTCCTTTTTAGGGTGCACTAAACAAGTAAACTTACTCATTGTGGATATTGAACAACAAAAACTACAACAGCAACAAAAACAAGAACTTCTTCTTCTTCGTCGTACGCAGTCAGACAGTAACCATTATTTTTTCGAAAAAAGCAGCCGTCATCCTGAGGCTGTCGACACTGCCATAGAGCTTGTCTAGTGTTGCCACTGGTGATGTCCACATCTGCTCTCTCTGATCTTCGTATGTCGGGCAGTTTTGCAGCAAATGCTCAGCGGTCATTTTCGCGGTACCACACGGGTATTCGTCGGTGCCACCTATCTTCAAAAACAAGAACAACAACAACAGAAACAAAAACAACAACAAAAACTACAACAACAAAAACAACAACAACAACAAAAACAAAAACAACAACAACAAAAACAACAACAAAAACAACAACAACAAAAACAAAAACAAAAACAAAAATAACAACAATAACAAAAACAACAACAACAACAACCATGTGGTAATGTCTAATTGACAACACTTAAACAGACTTCTTCAAACTGTCTGTAAAATGCTTTTCTAGACTTCCGTTACTCAGTTTGCCATCCAGAAGCCCGTTTGGGAAACTTTCGCTTGACTTTTGAGTTAGAATTGGGCTTTCTGCAAAAGGGTATGAGTACCTGGTATGTTGGCTCTGAATAGGATTTCATTATCTGTGATATGGTCCTGGCAGCAAATATGCAGTATGAGTCTCAGACAGGTCATGTTGAAGCTATTTGGCTTCCTGACGTCTACAGCGTAGACAGTCCAGCTCTTACACATGTAGAACTTGCTGGGAAGAATGGCGGCATTGTGGAACTTCAGCTTAGTCGTTATGCTTAATTCCTCGACGTACCCACACTGTCGAGCGCATTCGACCAAAAGTTGTGCTGGATTTTGATATTCTAGTAGCCAGCTCATCAGCAATGTCAGTGATCTCAACAGCGTGCTTCCAAGGTAGACACATTTTGTAATTAATCCTCCTCACTGTAACCACTGGCTGTTTATACGATGTGCCTGGTGCTGGATAGTATATTACCTCCGTTTTCTTTGTACTAATAGTCAAGCCAAAGTTGGAACAAGCCACAGAAAACTAGCCCATGCCATCCTGCATTTATTTGTTCTATAGTCTGTCTTTTAATTCATGAACAAGATCCGAGGCAATTTTCTACAAAACTGCATGTCATATCCAAATAATTTTTCGCATGCAGCTTTGTAATTACAATGTCGCTAAAACATTTATATTATTTAGTCAATAGATGTTAAGAATTTTACACATCGGCGAATTTATTTGATCTTTTAGAGCTATTGCGAAGAAATGGCATAAAATTCAAGATTTTACAGTACACAGCGTAATTTCTCGTTGTATTTTGTTCATAGGCGTATCTCCTTAATGTCTTAATAGATCAATTGATTGTTTGTGTTGCCCTTAGTGTACAATTGCAAAAATGGCACCAGTATGTAACAGTTAGTACAGCCCTTCGGTCACCATTATACACCAATGTTATATCAATTTATGTTGTCTAAAACATTTGAATACTCAAATGTATTTGTTGTTATTGTATGTACACTTAAATGTTTTGATAAACATATGCTAATTCACACAATTCTGCTAATCAGTATACCCACAGTATTAATCATTCCGAATCTGTAGATTCAAAGAGGTTCATAATTGATATTGGCTGGACAAATTGTAATCCATTTCGTTGCTAGTACTGTTTTTCTTTCCGGAGCATATTTTCAACACTTCTTCTAGAACTGAATGTATATTTTTGAAAGGTACTCACGTGTCAGCACTTCAACAACACGCATTTTTAATGTCTTGTTCTGTTCGACAATTTGTCCTTAGACTTTAGCCCACACAAGTTCTATAGGGCTTAAATGCGCATGATATGCAGGTAGTCGCAGAGAAGTGTGACCGTACTCTTTAATGATTTTGTCAATATGATACATCTTTGTTTTATTTGTCTTCCTCACAAGCTGCAACAAATGGGGCTTCAAATACGTATTTACGAAACTCACTTTTTCCTTAGCTTGCATTGTCCTAATATTAGCTTTTGTATTTGATTCAGTTGGTATTGTGTCTTCCTCTGATACTGCAATGTGATAAGATGCATTATCCACTACTATGCATGACGGTCTATCTATAATTCGAAGCAGATCATTCGTCATCCATTGCCTGAAATTGTATCCATTCATTGGTCCTTTTTAATTAGAAAATAAGTTCAGCGTCATGGAAAAGTCCATTTTCACAGCTTCCAGCATACGTTAGTATAATGCGCTGTCCTTTGCTGCTTGAAATTTGTCTTTTCGGCTAACCGTCAACTGATTGCCATTCTTTACCAAAGGTGTAGTGAGTATTGAGCCATGATTTGTCCGAATATATAATACAATAGCCTTGTCTACGCTTTTCACATATCTGTTTCAGGTATCTGCTTCTGGTAGCAATCAAATGTGGCTTTTTACATATAATGTTGCTGCCGCCTAAAGCTTTCCTGAATATAAAGCCAGCAGTTCTTGGAATTTTCCAAAGAGTACTTTTGGAAATTTCAATACTGCAGTCGGAATGCAATATTAATTTAAGTTTCCAGGGAGTAACAAGTTCATTTTTCGATTCAAAATCTCCCGCTTTAAGACATCTCTGTCGAAATCGTCAAATGTCATTTTCCTGCCTTGCTTGATATGAGTGCACTCTGAGTCCTGTCCAATCAAACGGTAAAAGGATCATCTATCCAGACCAAGCGCAAATTGCGTTCGTTTCTCTTGGTCATGGATATCGCTATATAAATGACCCATCTTAGATTTCCTGATGAAAAACTGGTATAATAAAACGGTAACCTTCTGTATTGTTATAAATGTACACTTGAAACTCATTTTGAAATTGATATCAATTAAACTTTTGAAAAATCAACTATATATCACAAAAACAACACCATAAACTATAATATCGGCAATTATGAACGACAGATTCACATGAATGGGCTTGGTTGTTTTCAGCGCTGAACAAAGTGTCTAATTTGGGCACCGAAAAATCAGGAATTTCTTTTTATCAGCCTATTTGAATGTAAAAAGGTAAAGTAAGTTTTTTGTAAAATGAGTTATTTGTAAGGTAAAGTAAGTTATTTGTAAGGTACAGCAAGTTATGTGTAAGGTACAGCAAGTTATGTGTAGGGTAAAGTAAGTTATTTGTAAGGTAAAATACGTTATTTGTAAGATAAAGTAAGTTATTTGTAAGGTAAAGTAAGTTATTTGTAAAGTAAGTTATTTGTATGGTCAAGTAAATTATCAGTAAAGTAAAGTAAGTTATTTGTAGGGTAAAGTAAGTTATTTGTAAGGTAAAATAAGTTATTGGTAAGGTAAAGTAAGTTATTGGTAAGGTAAAGTAAGTTATTGGTAAGGCGAAGTAAGTTATTTGTAAGGTAAAGTAAGTCATTTGTAAGGTAAAGTAAGGTATTTGTAAGGTAAAGTAAGTTATTTGTAAGGTAAAATAAGATTTATTCAGGTCATTTTTGTAGCGATTGTTTTTAAAAGCGTCATAACAAACTTACCAGAGCGGCGCGTCAGAGTCAGGAACAACATACTGACCAGAGCTGCGCGTCAGAGTCAGACACAACATACTGACCAGAGCTGCGCGTCAGAGTCAGACACAACATACTGACCAGAGCTGCGCGTCAGATTCAGGCACAACATACTGACCAGAGCTGCGCGTCAGTCAGGCACAACATACTGACAAGAGCTGCGTGTCAGTCAGGCACAACATACTGACCAGAGCTGCGCGTCAGATTCAGGCACAACATACTGACCAGAGTGGCTCTTCAGGGTTAAGCACAATATATTAACCAAGACCACACCCTCCCTTCCATGTATCGTCCCTGGGAACAGGTTGTTTTCAAGGCGGCTTGTCTGACAAGATGTCGATATGCGGGTGCCCGTAGGTGTGTGAATCACACTACACTATTGTGAAGATAGAAAAGGAAAGAGGCCTAATGGTTAAAATAGATCCTATAGATCAGGTGAGTGAGCAAGTCCAGGTAGCAGTGATAAAGGAAAATACAGTGTTAGGTATGATAAAAAGAAATATTAAACATAGGAACAAGGAAGTGATAGTCAAACTGTATAAAGCATTAGTTAGACCTAGATTGGAGTACTGTGTACAGGTGTGGAGTCCTTATCATAGAGGGGATATAAACATACTGGAAAGAATACAAAAAAGAGCGACAAAACGTATAGTGGGATTCCGGAATTACAGTTATGAGAAAAGACTCAGAAAAACTGACCTACAGTGTCTAAAAAAAAGAAGAATTCGTGGTGACTTAATACAGGTTCATAAGATAATCAAAGGAATGGATAAATTACATTATGCTAAGTTTTCAAAATACAGCCGGTGGCAGAAACAAGAGGATTCATCCACACATTGGTTTAAGAAAGACCCAGATTAGATACCATACAATACATTAGTCAGAGAGTGTTGAATGCTTGGAATGCATTGCTACAGGAAATGGTGGAGGCAGTGTCAATAAATGCATTCAAGAATAGAGTTGATGCGCATACTTTTTTTTAGATCAAATGAATGTAAAATAAACTGGCTGTGCACGGCCATGTTGTGTATAGACGTCTCAGAGTCTTCTAAAGAAGTATAAAGAGAGAATGAAAAAGAGATAGAGAGGTAGAGAGGGAGATAGAGAATGCAGAGATAGAGATGTACACTGTTCTAGCGTTTTATGGGTAGAGCAGTTAAAGAAGATGTACGGTGATGATGAGAAAAGGCCAAAGTAATGTGGTGGTAGTCACTGCCGTCGAGGATGAAGTGTTAGAGACTTCTCTGTACTAGGCGACATCTTTTTATGAGCTGCGATGAACAGCTCCCTTACTCGTCACATTTTATACACTGGCATTAAGACAGGTACCAATTTACAACTGAACCGTTTTGATATCAGGGATCGATATACTTTCTCTCTATCTCTCCCTATCTATCTATCCATCCATCCACCCACCCATCTATCTATCTATCTATCTATCTATCTATCTATCTATCTATCTATCTATCTATCTATCTATCTATCTATCTATCTATCTATCTATCTATCTATCTATCTATCTATCTATCTATCTATCTATCTATCTATCTATCTATCTATCTATCTATCTATCTATCTATCTATCTATCTATCTATCTATCTATCTATCTATCTATCTATCTATCTATCTATCTATCTATCTATCTATCTATCTATCTATCTATCTATCTATCTATCTATCTATCTATCTATCTATCTATCTATCTATCTATCTATCTATCTATCTATCTATCTATCTATCTATCTATCTATCTATCTATCTATCTATCTATCTATCTATCTATCTATCTATCTATCTATCTATCTATCTATCTATCTATCTATCTATCTATCTATCTATCTATCTATCTATCTATCTATCTATCTATCTATCTATCTATCTATCTATCTATCTATCTATCTATCTATCTATCTATCTATCTATCTATCTATCTATCTATCTATCTATCTATCTATCTATCTATCTATCTATCTATCTATCTATCTATCTATCTATCTATCTATCTATCTATCTATCTATCTATCTATCTATCTATCTATCTATCTATCTATCTATCTATCTATCTATCTATCTATCTATCTATCTATCTATCTATCTATCTATCTATCTATCTATCTATCTATCTATCTATCTATCTATCTATCTATCTATCTATCTATCTATCTATCTATCTATCTATCTATCTATCTATCTATCTATCTATCTATCTATCTATCTATCTATCTATCTATCTATCTATCTATCTATCTATCTATCTATCTATCTATCTATCTATCTATCTATCTATCTATCTATCTATCTATCTATCTATCTATCTATCTATCTATCTATCTATCTATCTATCTATCTATCTATCTATCTATCTATCTATCTATCTATCTATCTATCTATCTATCTATCTATCTATCTATCTATCTATCTATCTATCTATCTATCTATATTTATATATCTCTCTCTATCTCTCTCCCTCTCTCTCTCTTCCTACCTTAACCTTCTTCAATGTACTTGCAACATTCAGTCCAGACCCTAATAAAGGCCCATAAAGCATAAACTAATCCAAAACATTTCAACATGCTCCGTCCACTAAAGGGACAACATCATATCACGGACGTGTAATACTCATGTACAACATCACAGACTGCCAAGCTACTGACGGCAAGGACATCCACCGAACATGCAATTACATACTTGACTACACTTCATGCTATCAGTTGGGTGATGCAGGTCTCGCTCTTGGGTCAGATGTGTTTCTGTGGTTCTTGTCAGTCCATGCTGGTATAGGATACTTGAATGTATCCTTCCACTGATGCAGTGAAGCGACGTGGGGAGATGCAGGTCTCGCTCTTGGGTCAGATGTGTTTCTGTGGTTCTTGTCAGTCCATGCTGGTATAGGATACTTGAATGTATCCTTCCACTGATGCAGTGAAGCGACGTGGGGAGATGCAGGTCTCGCTCTTGGGTCAGATGTGTTTCTGTGGTTCTTGTCAGTCCATGCTGGTATAGGATACTTGAATTTATCCTTCCACTGATGCCGTGAAGCGTCGTGGGGAGATGCAGGTCTCGCTCTTGGGTCAGATGTGTTTCTGTGGTTGTTGACAGTCCATGCTGGTATAGGATACTTGCATTTATCCTTCCACTGATGCCGTGAAGCGGCGTGGGGAGATGCAGGTCTATGCTTGGGTCAAATGTGTATCTGTGATTACTATCAGCCCATGCTGGTATAGGATACTTGACTGTATCCTTCCACTGATGCCGTGAAGCGCCGTGGGGAGATGCAGGTCTCGCTCTTAGGCCACATGTGTTTCTGTGGTTGTTTTGCGAGCCGATGCTGGTATAGGGTTCTTGACTTTATCCTTCCACGGATGCCATAAAGCGTCGTGGGAAGATGAAGGTCTTGCTAATTCGTCAGATATGTTGCTGTGGCTGTTGGGAGCCTATGCTGGTATATGATGTCTTCGATGTTTTCTATCCATTTGTCTAGTGGTCTTCCTCTATGCTCTGAGCCTCAATCCCTTACTGCTATATGTTTTTAAGGGCAGCCGATCTGGTTTTATTCTCGTGAGATGGCACCAAATCAATTTACTTTCTGTCTAATCGTGTATTCTTGGTTGCATGTTGTTCCCACAATTTTTCTTACCTCATTTATATCAAGTGAAAGTAAAAGAATCTGGTTGTATACAGACTCAACAGTGTCTTCTAAACCAGTTTAAAGATGATAAGTTTACGTTAAGTTAGTTCTCAGGTTCTCTCTTCTGGTGACGTTAATGACTTGTCTCTTTTTGTGAAGTTGATGACCTGTCTCTTCTGGTGACGTTGATGACCTGTCTTTTCTGGGGACTTTGATGACCTGTCTCTTTTGGTGACGTTGATGTACTGTCTCTTTGGGTGACGTGGATGCCCTGTCTTGTCTGGGAACGTTATTCACGTGTCTCTTTGTGTGACGTTGATGACCTGTCTCTTCTGATGGCGTTGATGACCTGTCTTGTCTGGAGACGTTGATGACCTGTCTTGTCTGGGGACGTTGAAGGCCTGTTTCTTCTGGTGACTTTGATGAACTGTCTCTTCTGGTGACGTTGATGACCTGTCTTTTTTGATGACATAGATGACCTGTCTTGGACATTTTATTTCACATGTTACCTTTTATTTTCCTGTAGCTTGGACAGCGGCCATGTTTGACATTGACAACACAGAGTCGGTAACAATTGATTATATTGAAATTATGTTGCGGTATAAATTGCCAGAATATAGACTTTGTCCTGTCACTGTTTATTTCCGTGAATTTGTCAAAGTATAAATAGGCAGTGACATTCAAAACAGTGCAGTCTGAGATGAAGTGTTAGCACGACTCAGTGGTCTCATGGTAAGGTGTCTGCCTCGGGTGGCAGAGGTAATGTATTCGAATTACGGTGGAGACCGGAATTTCTTTCACGTGGATCTTCTGGTTAAAATTCACCCTATCTCAGGGTAGTGAAATCGGACTCCCGTGTTTAATATCGAGCACGTTAAAAACTCCCTGGCAGTTGGAAATCGGAAAGATTAGGATTAACGGTCGTTGCGCGGATAAAATTGAAGTTAAAAATGTACCCAAATTATTAGTACCTTTCCTCGGGTGGTTTGTTAAAAGCAGCTTTACGGCGCCTAACTGACTGCGGGTCTACTTAGCTCTAGTGTTTGCATTTATTAAAATGGACTCGTACATCAGTAAACACTACCCACCAAGATATTGGTTGTTTACAGACTCCATAGAGTCGTCTTAACCAGTTTAAAGACGTTAAGTTAGGTTAAGTGGAGGTGAGTGGATTGAAGTGAAGTGGAGTGGAGTCGAGTGGAGTGGAGTTGATTGAAGTGAAGTGGAGTCGAGTGGAGTTGATTGAAGTGAAGTGGAGTGGAGTCGAGTGGAGTCGAATGGAATGGAGTGGAGTGGATTGAGGTGAAGTGAAGTGGAGTTAAGTTGAGTTAAACCTATTCTACGTCACGTTATGTTAAGTTAAGTGGATTGAAATGAAGTGGAGTCGAGTGGAGTGGAGTAGAGTCGAGTGGATTGAAGTGAAGTGAAGTGGAGTCGAGTGGATTGAAGTGAAATGAAGTGGAGTTGAGTTGAGTTAAACCAAGCCATTCTACGTCACGTTACCTTAAGTGGATTGGAGTGGAGTGGATTGAAGTGAAGTGGAGTCGATCTAAGCCATGCCCATTTACGTTAAGTTAGGATAAGTGGAGGGGATTGGATTCAAGTGGAGTGGAGTGGATTGAAGGGAAGTGGAGTCGAGTGGATTGAAGTGGAGTTGATTGAAGTGGAGTAGAGTGGAGTGGAGTGGATTGAAGTGAAGCGGAGGGGAGTGGATTCAACTGGAGTGGAGTGGATTGAAGTGAAGTGGAGTCGAGTGGAGTGAAGTGGAGTCGAGTGTAGTAGAGTGGAGTGAATTGAAGTGAAATGAAGTGGAGTTGAGTTGAGTTAAACCGTGCCATTCTACATCACGTTACCTTAAGTTAAGTGGATTGGAGTGGATTAAAGTGAAGTGGAGTCGAGTGGAGCCGATCCGATCCATGTCACGTAACTTTAAGTTAAGTTAGGTTAAGTGGAAGGAAGTGGATTCAAGTGGAGTGGAGTGGAGTGGATTAAAGGGAAGTGGAGTGGAGTCGAGTGGAGTCGATTTGAGTGGAGTAGAATAGATTGAATTGAAGTGGAGTGGAGAGGAGTGGAGTAAAGGGAAGTGGAGTGGAGTGGATTGAAGTGAAGTTGGGTGGAATCGAGTGGATTGGAGAGGAGTGGATTGAAGTGGAGTGGAGTTGATTGAAGTGGAGTGGAGTGGAGTGGAATCGAGTGGAGTTTAGTGGAGTGGAGTGAATTGAAATGAAGTGGAGTCGAGTGGAGTAGAGTCAAGTGGATTGAAGTGAAGTGACGTGGAGTTGAGTGGATTGAAGTAGAGTGGATTGAAGGGAAGTGGAGTGGAGTGGATTGAAGTGAAGTGGAGTCGAGTAGAGTGGATTGAAGGGAAGTGGAGTAGAGTTGAGTTGAGTTAAACCGAGCCATTCTACGTCACGTTATGTTAAGTGGATTGGAGAGGAGTGGAGTGGATTGAAGTGAAGTGGAGTCGATTCGAGCCATGCCAAGTCACGTTAAGTTAAGTGGAGTGAAGTGGAGAGGAGTCGAGCGGAGTCGAGCGAGCCATGCAACGTCACGTTACGTTAAGTTAAGTAGAGTGGAGTAGAGTGGAGTGTATTGAAGTGAAGTGAAGTCGAGCCGAGCCATGCCACGTCACGTCATGTTACGTTAAGTAAGTTAAGTGGAGTGGAGTGTTTATATACAGGTTTTGATCTTTACTATGTCCATTTACGGCTGAAAAAGATAAAAGAAGATACACAGTGGAAACTTGTAAAGATATTGAAAACTAACAGCAACAAGGCAGATGGAAAAATGCCTTTAAGGCAATAAGAACACTGACAAGGGAGTTCCATCCGCTTCCACATGTCATCAATGACAAAGAGGATAACACATTAACAGAAACCAAAGACATGCTGAATAGATGGAGAGAGTACTGAAGAACCATGTATGGAGATAGCACAAAGCGCTCAGTTCTTCTTCTTCTTCTTTCGTTCGCTTTAAAATATTGTCTTTATCTGTAATGTTGTTTCTTGTATAAACTTCACTGTCTTTTGTAGTTCACATACAGGTCCATCAAGTTTCTCTTCCAGTGTTGTGTCTATGGGCCAGTGAGATTTTCTCTGTATATCATATTCGGGGCAGTTTTGTAGTATGTGCTCTGCTGTCTGGGGTGCCTGTCCGCATGTACACATGGCTGAGTTGCCAATTTTCATTTTTGTGTACATGTGGCAGCGGAGTATGTTGTGTCCTGTTCTAACGCGCAACATAACAGTTTGCTCTTGTCTGTTCATGTTATGGTAATCGTCTGGTGTTACTGTTGGTGGCTTTCTGATTATTTTGATCATCCTTATCTTCTGTTGGTGGCTTTCTGATTGATTTGATCATCCTTATCGTCTGTTGGTATGTAACTGGCACATCTGGTTGCTTGTCTGCAGCACCCTCCTTTGCCAGTCGATCTGCTCTCTCGTTTCCTGGTACTCCACAATGAGAACGTATCCACTGCACGACAATCTTGCGCTGGTTGCTCAATTCAGACAGTAGAGTTTGTAGATCTAGCAGTTTCTCAAATTTAAGTTCGCGGAGTGCTGATTGTGCATCTTTAAGAAATACTACAGGTTGTGAACTGACATTGGTGTTCAACAGTTTCTCAGTTGAGATTTTGATTTCCTGTATTTCTGCATCATATGTATGACATAATTTTCCAGTTGGTACTTTTACTGTATCCCTAATGTTGTGTGGGTATTTTATGTACACTCCCGCTCCACCATTCTTTACTGCATTCTGTGCTGACCCATCTGTGCATACTCTGATCCAAAGGTCTTGTGGGTATTCTTCATCCAGAAAATTGAGGATCACTATTCTACGTTGCACACTGAATGTATACTGATAGTCTATGCTCCTCTCTCGAAGCGGTTTGTTCTGGCACAGACTTTAGGGGGATGTCAACTTCAGTAAGATCCATAATTTGCCTGTAAAGTAAGCGCTCAGTTACAATCTCACAAAAGGATGAGAAAGAACATGAACCAACATTGGAAGAAGTGCTCTCTGCAATTAAAAGCCTGAAAAACGGAAAGTCCCCAGAATGCGATGATATCACAGCAGAGCTAATATAAGCAGGAGGGGAGGCAAGTGCTCGAGTCTATCTCAAGCTGTGTAAACAGATATGGCACAGCGCAGAGTGGCCAGAAGCATGGACGAAAATTTATATTCTCCTTCCCAATAAAGGCAACATGAAGCTGTGCATGAACTACCGAACTATCGCGCTGATTAGCCAAGCTAGCAAGATACTCTTGCGAATCCTATGAAGAACGATAGAGAACAAATTTTGAATCTGAAATTCACGTAGTCCAGGCAGGTTTTTGAAAAGTAAGAGGGACCAGGGACCACATATTCAATTTAAGGAATATATTCAATTTAAGGAATATCGTCGAGAAAAATGTAGAGAGTTTAATGAATACCTGTACACATGTTTCATTGATTACACCAAGGTCTTCGATATGATAAAACATCAAAATCTGTGGATAATCATGAAGGAAATGGGGTTTCCTTTGCATATTGTCCATCTCATTGAAACATTATACCGAGATCAACAAGCCGTTGTCCTAGTATGTGGGCAAACATCAGATTGGTTTGCAGTACAAAAGGGATTACGACAGGGATGTATCCTCTCACCGTATCTGTACAACATATATGCGGAATGTATAATGAGACATGTTCGAGATGACGTGAATATTGAAATGTTCGACCCATTTCCGATTGGGGGGTACGAAATTCCAGAGTTACGATACGTATATGACACAGGAAGTGCAAAAGGGCAACAGCAGCTACTTTCAGCTATCCTACATGCTGTTGCAAACCGCTACTGAACGCCCTTTACGGTGCACAGAAGAGCGATCTTACTTATGGCGGGCATTAGACAACAACAACAACAACATGATGTTGTGGCTTTTGAAGTCAGGATGTCGGCTCTTTCATTATTATAAACTATACAGGAGCAATGGTTACAAGAAATACTATCTCGACATGGATCAAGTCACACACTTGACTCTAACCCTTTTTATATAGCCATGGAAACTTATTCACTTTTCTAATCGTGTTTACTTAATCTTAACTCTATCAAATGATATTCTCGTTAATAACTGTACCTGTACCTCGCTTAGAGTCAGTGAAGGAAATGTGGAGAGTACGGGAGTTGGCCACTCCACCTCATAAAAAAACCGAGGCCTAGTACAGTGAAGTCTGTAACACTTCAACCTCGACAGAAGAGAGTCCTACATGATTACCTTTTCTTTTTCTCGCTAAAACCAGTTACCTCACATCGTTTTTAACACCTGCATCAATTAAGTCATTAAACAATTTACATCTTTCTTTCCTTCCTTTTCAGTTCTTCCTCTTGTCTGTCTTTCTCTCTCTCTCTCAACACCTTGGTCTTCTTGTTTCTCTGTACTCTCCACAATCAATGCTACCAACTAATGTGTGACAAACAAGAACTGCATGATCATTTAAGAAACTCCAATGTCCGCCGCGCACTACCAGTTAAGGACCAGCACAAAATACACAAGGGAGTAAAGCTCACGAACAAAAACATGCCTTGAACACCTGTCAACCGTAGCGACAATCCGCTGAACAAACTTGATTTTGGTAAGGAAAGAATGTCAGAATATAAACACAGCCAACTCGCTGTTTACATTCATGGATACATCAAATAATACAAATATACTGCAGTCGGGGATGTTGTGGTAGAAGCTTCACTATAAGATGGCTCAGCTTTTATGAGATGGGGGTAACCAGTTCCCTTCCTCGCTGTCTTGACTTACAATATAACGGATATGTAAATGTATTGCCATATCAGTCATTACCGCCAGAGATGAGGTACTAGAATCTTCATTGTTCTTATACACACACGACTCCATGAACTGGCCAATACGTCATGATACCGCCCAAACGGATACAGTCTGAGGTGGAAAAGGGCAAGTCTTCTCCACAGATTCTAGAAAGGCAAACCTCTAAATCAAACCAAAAACTTCAACTTTTGTGAGAACCAATTCCTGTCCCTCTCTCATTTTTCCTAACAGTAAATCGGGTACTCATTTACAGCTGGGTTGGCTGGAACAAATTGCAACCGGAAAGAAGCAGCCTCGCCCCCACTCCCAACGACGTTGCATCCTACGCTCTACATGTACATACACTGTGGTCTTATGTGTCCTTGAACATGTCTCTATGGGAATCACACTTTTTCTTCTGCTTATCTCATGGAATTCCTTCGTGGTTGTATGCTCAAAGATCTATTTAATTGTTTTCTTGTAAGTAAATGATCAATGTATTCTTATTATTATTGTCATGCTTATCAGCATCATCATCTTCTATCAGTTTGTATCCGTAGAAGGCGTGGGGAGGAGATGCAGTTTAATGTCGTGTGCCATATTCGTAGCTGATGTTATTGACTTTCAGTGTAGTTTCAAACGTAGTAGGGGACACAATCAAACAAATACAAAAAATTAAAATATTAAGAGTTATCCCATCATAAAAAACTTGCGTGAGAGATTCTGGCTTGGGCGTCTCCCCTCTTTATCCAGGTACAACCTAGAACGAGTGAGCTATGGCCCTACACCAGAACCACATGGACGTGTACATTGGCATCTGTACACTGAAGGCGATAGGTGTTAATTATCCACCCGACCAAATTTCTCACGCTTGTTGTCGTCCTCGTGCACGACATATGGGGAGGAACAGCTCGCGACCCCGGGCGCTCGTCGGCGACGATTGTGACAGCAAAGCCGTGCTTATCACAAGAGCTGAACCTTGAACCTTGACCGGCGTCGAAGTCATGGAGCGAACTAGACAAGTAACTGGCAGAAGACAACACTGGCTGCTCCTGTAGCTGTTAATAGTAAGGTTAGAGTTAGTATATATGCTGATGCCTGTTTAAGTTAGCTCTGTTGTGGTAACAGCGGCTCGCATATTGTTTTCAAAAAGTAATTTAATAATATCCATAAAATGTAAATAAATTTTAGAAATTGCCCAAAAGTAAAGTTTACATAGTATGCTGCATTAAACACACCCTTAACTATTAGAAATATTAGCTTTATTTTAATGTAATTATTAAATGATGTATATTATTGTGATGCATTTATTACATCCCTTTCTTTTGAATACATTGCCCTTGTGGCGAAGTAATCATTGTCCGTGTGAATACAGTTCACTACTAGGCCATGTAACTGTATATAGCTATCGAAGATCTGTGCTGAGAGTTAAGCGTGCTTATAATGTGTGTGTGCTACTTTTAAATTGTTAGATTTAATGAGATATAAGCAAAGGTACGTAGACTTTTTTGTTATAAATTTCTCTAACTGTAGAGTGTTAATCTTTTTGTACATATTCACATTTTAAACTGTACATTTTTTTAAACAGGACACCCATGACCATCATTATAATAACACTAGTCATATGGAGGAATCTTCTATGTTCATTACTGGCTGAATAAATGTAGAAGTAATATTCATAACATAACATCTGAAATACGTAAATATTAAATTGAACCTTATTCCAGTGTATGTTTGTTTCTTGTTTATTTCACCAGACGCACAAGATGCCATATTCACGAATGTAAACAAACAGATGTTAAAGTACACATTCCTAAAGTCCAGGTATTGATAAATCTGCTCTTTGCTGTCACTCTGTGTACATATGGTTTATTCGAGTAATGGTACTATTAACATACACCAAATGGAAAGCTTGGTAATGTAGTAATACATACCTTATTATTTTAAACATACCTTCACGCACACATGCACATATTGCTTTGCGTTTGCGTGTACAACTGTGTAAAGTCCTTCAGTATTGACATATTTCCAAAACTTGGTAATACTTCTTACGTACTGTTCATACTGGCTTTTAAAAATGCAGCTCTCAAATTGCTTGCAGAACCCATTTGTTTGGTTCTGTTGTTGTTGATTCAGCCATTAAGCAACTATTTACTCAGTAGGAGTTTAGATTGTTTGTTAATGTCAGTGTGTGCAAACAGATCAAGGGTTTGAGAGTTGGTAATACTATTGTGGTTAATTTGGGGATAGTAAGATAATATGTAGGAATTTAAATATTGCTGTGTATGTGTTAACATGTGGATAGTAAGATACTATGTAGAAGATTTAAACTTGATATCAGCCTCCTAATATGTTGATAGTGAGATGCCTGGCAGCATGCAGTTACAACCGGACATGGTGGTGTTCATCCGACGCAACAGGCCCCAGACGCCTAAGGGAACATTATTATGTTAGTCTACTAACATGTAGGATATTTTTCAAGAAAGTAAATCTCCAAGTTGATTATCATCTGTTGATTTATAAATAGTAAGATCTTATGTAGGAGATTAAAGCTCAGTATCTAACATGTGGATAGTAAGATAATATGTAGACCATTAAATCCTGGTGTCCCTCCAGGTCGGAGTGGCTGCACCACAGCTTCTGTCTCAGCGCTGTGTCCTCTGGTATCTGATTTCACTAAAACATGAAGTCTGTTAACATGGTGACATGGATTCTATTGCATTATGTAGGACTGTAAAGTTTGGTGGCCATCTAAATCTGTTGCTATGTGGAAAGTAAGATATGTAATGTATAAAATCTCAGTGGTGGTCTGTTAACACGTGGATAGTAAGAAAATATGTAGGGTTTCAAATCTCAGTGGCGGTCTGTTATCATGTAGATAGTAAGATAGATGGAGGGTATCAAATCTCGGTGCTGGTCTGTTAACGTGGGGGTGGTAAGATAATATGTAGGGTATCAAATCTCGGTGCTGGTCTGTTAACTTGTGGATGATAAGTTAATATGTAGGGTATCAAATCTCGTTGTTGGTCTGTTAACGTGGGGATGGTAAGATAATACGTAGGGTATCAAATCTCGGTGCTGGTCTGTTAACGTGGGGATGGTAAGATAATATGTAGAGTATCCTATCTCGGTGCTGGTCTATTAACATGTGGATGGCAAGATAATATGTATGGCAGTAAAGCTCAGTGCTCTGGCACGTGGATTCAAAGATAAAATGTAGGACATTGAAGCTTGTGTGGATCTATTAACATGTCATTAGTAGGATAATATGCATGACATTAATGGACATAGTCAGTTTGTTAAGATGTGAAAAGTAAGATACTATATGGGACAGTAAGGCTTGTTGTAGGTCTACATCTTTTGTCTTGTGAATATCAAGATAATATATAGGACATTAAACCTCGGTGTCATTCTTTTTCCATAGTGAAAGTCAGATAATAAGATAATTAAGCCGATTGCTATCTCTTTATTTGTGGAACGGAAGATAATTTTTGTTTGTTTGCGAAAAGGCTCAGTGTGGGTCTATTAATATTTTGATAAGAACATTTTTTTTTAGAACATTACAGCTCGGTGTTTGTCTGTTGACATGGAGATAGCAGGAACCCATTATAACATTCATTCTTGGTGTCTGTCTGTTTACAAAAGGAAGGTAAGACACTGTAAAGGACATTAAAGCTTGGTATTTGCCTGTTAACATCTGGGTATGAACAGGATATATAGGACAATAAAGCTCAGTGTTGGTATGTTAACGTGCGGAAAGTAAAATACTATGTAGGGCATCACCGCTGATTTTTATCTGTTTACCTGGGAACAATAATTTACTGTATAGGATACCTATTAATGATGTTGGTCTGTTTTCATGTGGATAGTGAGATAATATATACAGCATTATATCTCGATTGCTGTGTATTAACATTTGGATATTAAGAAAATATGTAGGACATGAAAGCTCACTGTTGGTGTGTTAAGAAGGGGATAGTATGATGTTATGTAGCAAAGTACAACTTGCTGTTGTTCTGTTAACAAGTGGATAGTATGATGCTATGTAGCAAAGTAAAACGTGCTGTCGTTCTCTTAACAAGTGGATAGTATGATGCTATGTAGCAAAGTAAAACTTGCTGTCGTTCTGTTAACAAGTAGATAGTATGATGCTATGTAGCAAAGTAAAGCTTGCTGTTGTTCTGTTAACATGTGAAAAGTAACACAATATGTTGGACATTAAAGATTGCCATGAGACTGCTAACTTCTGGACAGTAAGATAACATGTAGGACATTAACAAATAAGAATGATTTGTTAACATGCAAAGAGTTTAATAGTACATGGGACAATCAAACTCGGTGTCTGTCTGCTAACAGTTGTAGAGTAAGATACTACGTAGGTCATCTATGCTAGAAGCTTGGTGTTTGTCTATTAACATGTGAACAGTAAGATATTATTTTTAACAGTTAAGCTCAGCATCTGCCTGTTAACATGTAGATTGCAATATATTATGTATTACACTAAAATGGTCTGCTTCTGTTGACAGTAAGATACTCTATAGGACATTGTGGCAGGAAGAAACTATGTAGGACATTCAAGCTTTGTGTTGGTTTGTTAACACTGTGGCAGTAAGAAACTATGTAGGACATTCAAGCTCTGTGTTGGTTTGTTAACATTGTGGCAGTAAGAAACTATGTAGGACATTCAAGCTCTGTGTTGGTTTGTTAACATTGTGGCAGTGAGAAACTATATAGGACATTCAAGCCCTGTGTTGGTTTGTTAACATTGTGGCAATAAGAAACTATGTAGTGCATCAATGTTCTGGATCAGTCTTTAACATCTAGATAGTAGATAGTGTATAGCAAATTACATCTAGAGTTGGTTTGTTAATATGTGGATTGTGACATTTTGTGTAGGACATTAAAGCTTTCTGTCTGATAACATTGGGATTCTACAATATTTTGAAGGACAATATAGCTTGGTATTGGTCTGTTAATATACAGATAGCAAATTAGTATGTATGACTGTAAAGTTTTGTATAAGTGTACATCTGTTTACATGGGATAGTAAGATATGTTATAGGACAATTCAGTTTATTATCTGTATGTTAATATTCTAACAGTACGTTATTATATAAATGACTGTTACCATGTGTTTAGATAGATACTTTGTGGGACATTAAAACTTGATATTGGCATGTTAACTTGTGGATAGTAAGATGCTATATATAGGACCTTTAAACGATGTAGCATAGTAAGATACTAGCTAGGACTAAAATGCCCAGGGTAGGTATGTTAACATGTGCAGTTTCTAAAAGTACTCTGCAGTCCGTGAATACATCTATTTTTGTTGGAGGTTGCCTTTCTGTTTGAAGTATTCTTAGTGCTCGCAGGAGGGCCCTCGATTCTGCTCTGGGGTTTCTGGACAACTTTCCTGTTGGGAGGGTCTCTTCTGTTATACTTACACTTTTGTGTCTTATGAATATGCCTCCTCCCCCGCTTCGGACTGCCCCCTCTGCTGATCCATCTGTGTACACCTGTGTCCATTCCTTGGTATTATATTTCTCTTCAATTATTGTTTGTGCAAAAATTTTCAGCTTGTGAACACTGTGTTGGTCTTTTCTTCTGAATCCTGGGATCCCTGTACTTATTTCGATGTTGTTTATGTTGCAGCTTGGCTCTTCATAGTTGATTAGCATTTCTATTTCAGTAGGTTGGTTGGGAATTAGTTCTCCATATTTTTGGTGCAGGTGGTTGGATATATGGATGAAGCTGGTTCTCTTTAGCCTATTTTTAACTGGGTGTTTCAGTTTGATATGTATGGGATGTTCAGGCATGCATAGCATCTTTTCACTATGTCATACTCTTTCCACTCTTCTGGTATTTAGGGGTCTTATATTTGTATATGTTTCCATTTTCTGGATTGGTGTAGTCTTCATTCCTTCTGTGGGATGAAGATGCTGATCAGCGCATGAGCTGCAGTGGTCAGCAACCCACAGCTGACTGCTAACATCAGTGCTGCCAAGACCCTTCTACACCTCCACGCGATGATCCTAGATAACAGGCTGGAGCAGGGCAGACTGGCTAAGGAGAAGGGATTTAAGAGGGAATGCTAACCCGGTACTCAAAAAATGCTTGCTGAAGTCGGATGTGTTGGACCAAAAGGTGCAAATATCGCAGTCAAGCTGTAAACTATGACAAAACGCATTTTGTTCTCTGGACTACATTCTGCTACTTAAGCCCTTTAAGGGTTTGGTAGTGGGAGATTGAGAACAAACGAAGCCAAGCCAAGCCATTCCTACTGTTATTATCCTTAAGCCTGAATTTTTAGGCGTTCCGTGTTTGTTTTTGATGGTGTGGTCCAGGCTGTCATCCCGTAGTCAAGTTCTGGCCTGACTGTGCCCGTGAATACATTTTTAAGGATGTTGCTATTTGCAGCCCAGCTTGTTCCGGCCAGCTTCTTCATGAGGGATAGTTTTCTGGTTGCTTTTTGTTCTATCTTCTGTATGTGTTTCCTCCATGTGTCTCTCTTGTCCATTTTAATTCCGAAATACACAGGGGCATTTTCTTGTACAAGATCTTTGTCATTTAGATTAAGTTTTGTTTCTTCCTTGGTGTTGGACAGTTAAAAGCATGTTGTGACTGTCTTTGAGATGTTAATCTGCAATCCCCAATCTGTAACCCATTTTCCAACAGTGTCCAGTGCTGTCTGCATTCTTTTTTTAGCTGTTGGTAGTTTTTCTGCAGCACTCACACATTGCGAAGTCGTCAGCGTGTAGGACACTGGATACTTTCTTTGGGAGTTTTCCCGCTATGTCGTTTAGGACCAGGATAAAGAAGGTTGGAGAGATGACTCCTCCCTGGGGTACGCCTTGTTGGAGAGTTATTCTATGGCTCGGTGATCCATCTGATTTGACTCTTGTTGTTCTGCGTCGGAGGAAGTCTTGTATCCAGCTGTACATTCTCCCTTCTATGTTATTGTTTAATAGTTTTAGGAAGAGTCCTTCTCTCCATACCTTGTCAAAATCTTTTGCTATATCCAAAAAGACCGCAAGTACTTTTTCTTTACCCTGGAATGCGTTTTCTATTTTGTGGGTTAGGTACACTAGTTGGTCTGCTGTTGCGGTTTTTCCTAAAGGCCGACTGTGAATTGAGTAGGAGCTGGTTTTTTTCCAGATGTTTTATTAGTCGTTTATCATTTTTACCATGACTTTTCCAACACAGCTGAGCATGCTTATTGGCCTATAGCTTTCGTTGCTTGCCTTGACCTTTTTTGTGGTTTTCTGATTGGGATAATAATAGCCTCCCACCACTGGTCTGGGATCCTACCCGTGCTCCATGATTGATTTACGATTTTAAGGAGTTTTATTCTTGACCCTTGATCTAGGTTTTTAATCATTTAATTTGTGATGCCATCTTTTCCTGGAGCTTTCTTGTTTTTTTACAGTTTCTGAATAGCAGTGTTTATCTCTACTATTTTGAATGATGCCTTCATTCATGGATCTGCATTCTGTGTCTTCAGGTTTTCTTTTTTCTCTTTTTTGACCTCTACTTTGCGTTCTTGTGTCAATGTTGTAGTACCCCCCTCTCTTAAAAATTCAGCCAGGATGTTTGCTGCCATTTTCCCTGTGTGATGTTTCTCATTTTCCTTAATGAGTGTCTTCCCATGACTCCCTCTGGTTTCTTCATTAAAGGCTCTTATCAGCTTCCAGAGTTTACTTGTATCCCTGTCCATGTTGAGGCTTTCAGTCTTTTTCTGCCAATTTCTTTGGATCTCACCCTTCTTTTTCTTTATGAATGTGTTTTTAATTTTGCTGTGTTTCCCTGTTTTTTGTGTTTAAGGAATTTTTTTCCATGGTATCTCTTGCCTCACTTAGTTCCTTGTGCATTTTCCCTAGTTTATTGCCTCAATAGGGTTAATAGATTTTCCGCTTTCCACGTGGAATTGATTTCTGGATGATAGCAACATTATCGTTTAAATTTTTGGCATAGGATATATTTTCCCAAGGATATATTTTCCCAGAGTTTATTTACATTTTCTCGAGATATTCACCTCGAGGCCCGTTGTTCTCCCTACTTTATGAAGCATAGCTACCATCTGGTTGAGGTCTTTGTTTCTGTGATGGGCACTAAATCATCTTGCTACGACAATATCTCCCTGGCAAACACCTTTCTGGTCGGATACTATTAACGATCTTTGAAAGTGGTGACAGGTTTTCGTACAGTCTTCAGTAGTAGTTAGCAAGGGTTTTGACATAGTCAGAAACAATGCCTTGGTCCAGCAGCGAGTGGCAGACGAAAAGTGGCTGTACAGAGCCAAATGCTTTCTTTAAATCGATAAAGGTGAAGATTAAAGGAGTTTGGTTCTCTCTGGGTGTTTCAATTACACAGCAGTAGATTGAGATGTGGTCCATGGCGGTGTTCGATCGGCTGCGCGGCTTCGAGAAGGTGACGGATCCTAGTGAGTATACGTTTAGTAAAGAGGTGACCGGGACAGGCGAGTATACATTTAGTATAGAAGTGACCGGGACAGGCGAGTATACGTTTAGTATAGAGGTGACGGATCCTAGCAAGTATACATTTAGTATAGAGGTGACCGGGACAGGCGAGTAATCGTTTAGTATAGAGGTGACCGGGACAGGCGAGTATACGTCTAGTATAGAGGTGACCGGGACAAGCCAGTATACATTTAGTATAGAGGTGACCGGGACAGGCCAGTATACATTTAGTACAGCGTTGACCGAGACAGGCGAGTATACGTTTAGTATTGAGTTGACCGGGACAGATGAGTATACATTTTGTATAGAGTTGACCTAGACAGGCGGAAGTTTCCAATGCGTCCATCGTCTCCATTTCTATGCAGACACGTATTGTGTTGGAGTTACGAGAGACTGGAGGTATCGGTACTGAGTGTAGGTATGTTGTATAACGTTTAGCTAGGGCTGGAGGAGTGGGCGAACTCACGGCTGGTCAAACTAAATGAGGAAAAAACAACATGTACGATATTGTCGCTTTCAAACAAACCACATAACATCAAAATAAGTCTTAACGGCAAATATCTGCGGCCAAACGATAACCCAAACTACCTGGGAGTCACATTTGATCGGCGCATGACATGGAAAAGTCAGATCGAGAGAAACCGAATGAGAGCCAGACAAAGAATGGCAATCATGAGGAAACTTGCTGGCACATGCTGGGTAGCAGACGAAAGTATACTAAAGAAACTGTACACTGGAAGAGTGAGACCAGTTCTCGAGTATGGCATTGCGGCATGGACAACAGCAGCAAAGGTAAACTTTGACAAAATTAGCAAACTTCAAAACCAAGCCATGAGAGTTATAACATGAGTCATGAAGTCAACGCCAATTGTAGAACTTGAAAAGATTACAAATCTGCAATCCATGACCGACAGAAGAGACTTCAGAGCCCAGCAGTAAGCAGAGAAAATAATAAGACTGACAGACCATCAAATGCATCAGAGACTATGCGAAGACCCTATGAACACATTAACAACACCAAAGCCCATCCCTACTGTACGCAAACCTACCTGGAAGCAGCAAATATTTCCGGAGGTGGTAGAAAATGTACCAGGTATTGCAAACAAGAACAGCCAGCCTGAAAAAAGAAAGAAGAGACATAATAACCCTGAGGTACAATGCTGACAGGCAAAAGAAATGAAAGCCAGATAGTCCTGTTTACAGATGCCCTGGCCATAGTCGCAGCACTAAAAAGCGAGAAAAATACTGAACTTAATGATTTAAGAGCAGTACTCTGTCAACTATGCCAGCAGTTCACACCAAAATGAGTACAGTGGGTTCTATCCCACTAACATCCAAGGCAACGAGGAGGCAGACAGACTGGTAAAATAAGGTGCAAGACTATCACAACCAGATTCTAGTGTGACCACGTTCAGGGCATCTGTAAACAGGTGAAATGCAGTGATGTCGGTTCTAAGTAACACATCATAACATGTAATTTAACAGTGCAGCTACTTAAAATAACATAAAATAACATCGTCTTCTGCGGCTTTGAGGCTTTTTGGTCATGCTAGATCTGTAGTTGTGTCGGATGAAGTCCACAGTCCTCCCCAGGTCCGGGTGGTAGCCCCACAGCGCTCTCAGGCTAGATTTAGTATCGTATGCTGGGCAGTACTGTACGATATGTTCTGGGGTCTGGGCTAAAGTTCTACATGAGCATCCACTTGTATGGAACATCCTGAGCTGATGTAGGTTGCCAAATAGGTCGCAGTGGCCTGCTCGCAGGCGAAAGATGGTGCTTTGCTGGTTTCTGGTGAATTGGGTCAGGTCTATTTCTTACGTCCATGTCTTTCTTCCATTTGGAGTTGGACTGATTGGGGAATAACATAGCATAACAATAACATAAAATCAAATCAGAAAATATAAAATAATATATAACTAATATAACCTGTATTCTGGAAATTGACATCAGTGGCACGTTTGTTGGATGGTGACCTTGAACTCAATGATTTGATGTTGGCTAATTATAGCATAACATAAAATTACATTACATTAACGTAACATGTCATAACATTACACAGCAATAACATAACATGAAAAAAAAAATTGCGTAACATAACACGTCATGACATTGAAATACATGAAATAACACGAAATGGCATAGGATTACCGTAACATGACATAATAATATAACATATGAACACAATATTACATAATGAAGAGACGAATCCAGGCCATGGAGATGAAACATATTTTAGAAGACCAAGAAATTGTTCCTATAAAAGCTGTACAGAGGACTGAGATGCTTGTCTGGTCAGGCACAACATACTGACCATGATGTCGCGTTAGGGTCAGGCACAACATACTGACCAGGACGTCGTGTCAGGCCCAACATACTGACCAGGACATCGCATCAGGGTCAGGCACAACATACTGACGAAATAGACTATCTCTCTTCCATGTAGCGTTCCTGGAAACATATTGTTTTCAAAGCATTCTGGATTACAATATGTGGATCGATGTGATTCTCGTAGTAGTGAGCATCGTGCAGATAAAGTCAATCATAGCACAACTGCCTGGAGGACAATGGTCCACCTTCATCTACAACCCGCCACTTAACACAATTATCAGGGCGCACAATGTTGGGCATTCAACAACAACAGCAGCAACAACAAACCTGTATCACACATGATCAAGTATGATGAAGAATCGAGAAGGAAATGAGAAATGATCCATTCACTGTTTAGTGAATATCATTGATCGCTGCTATTGGCAGTTCACAATGGCAGTTCGGACATTTTGTGGATACCAGGGTGTTAGTCCGTGGAAGTACTTAGTGATTGAACACACGTATTGAACAAACGATTGAAACAAACGGATTGAACACACGTATACCTGCAATAGGAAACAGTAATTTACAGTGGTAAAGTTACAGTGCTACTATTACAGTGCTACTGTTACAGTGTTAATGTTACAGCGGTATTTTTTTTTCCTTGTCCTGTAGCAATATGCATTCCAAGACGGATGTGTCGGACCGAAAGCTGCAAATATCGCAGTCAAGCTGTAACAGCGCATTCCGTTTTACGGACTACATCCTGCTATTTGCAAAACCGGCTTGGTAAGGGAGATTGAGAACGATCACAAAAAAATATTTATAATCTTTAGTTAATTTGTAGCTATGAATATCAAGAACCTATTGTTCTTGTAGGTGGTTGTATTTTGAAAAAAAAACTTGTTTAAGTCTAATTTATCCGTTTTTTTATTTAGTCATAGATGTGACATTTGAAATCAATCAATGACCGACTGCTGTATGAGGACTCCGCAATAGATGAAGCAGCAATCCACAGACTGCAAAGTTTCGACATTAAACGAGGTTCGATCGGAGTGGGGCGAATGAGAGGACAGAGCAGGAGAGTGTACAACCAGCGAGCTACAGGGACCATCAGCATCCATACCTTACTACGCCACTTGATGAGAGAGACTGAGCACCTATGGGTATGCCCGGAGTGCAGTGATTCTTGGAAACAGAAACAGAACAGAATAAAGTCACCTGGATTCCCATTATCAGCGTTGTCGCTCTTTTTTGTATCCTTTCCAGCTTGTTTATGTCCCCTCTACGATAATGTCCCCACACCTGTACACAGTACGCCAATTTAGGTCTAACTAATGCTTTATACAGTTTAATTATCACTTCCTTGCTCTTTTGTTTAATATTTATTTTTATATTGGCCCTTTTTACTGCCCAATTTCATCTATTTAAATTCTAGGTCACTTTCCTTTTCTATCATTCTAATATTGTTCATTTCCATCTGTAATTATGTTCCATATTGGATCAACCCATGTCGATGACTGTACATTTATCCACATTTGTAACACAACTTAACACGGTGTAGTGAAACATAACACATAGTCTATATTTTGAAACCAACCAATGACCACAGGCTGTCTACTGCTGAGTGATGGGTGAACCATGGACCAAGTGATGGGTGGACCATTGACCAACTGCTGAGTGTTGGGTGAACCATTGGCCAACTGTTGAGTGATCGGTAAACGATTAGTTAACTGCTGAGTGATGGCTGAACCATTGACCAATTTCTAAATGATGGCTGAACCATTGACTAACTTCTGAGTGATGGCTGAACCATTGACCAACTGCTGAGTGATGCGTGAACCAATGGCCAACTGCTGAGTGATGGGTTCTTCTTGTCAACCTGTACTCCAATGTAGCACTGTGCGTTTATTGATTGAACATCATTGATCACTGATATTTAATCTAAATTACTTGGCAGTTTACAATAGCAGTTTCGGACAGGATACATTTTGTGGGTTGTTAGTCTGTGGACACCAAGGTGTTAGTCTAAGATCCGTGGAAGTACTCACCAGTGAGGACTCAGAATAAAACACATATGCAAGGGCTGGCATTGTTGATTGAACACATTCACAGACAAACGTGAGAGTGGTCACTTATATGCATACCTGCTGTAGGAAACCAGGAGAATAGCCAATAGGGCAGGGACAGCTGTATCATCTGTCCAATCTCTGACCTGCTTACCTCCGCTGGAGCGAGGAGGGAATGGGGACTGTGCTTGCTTAGGCTTCGCCCTTCCTGCCATTTAGTACACGCCTTCTGCCGAAGATGGATGTGTCGGACCGAAAGGTGCAAATATTGCAGTCAAACTGTAAACTAGCGACACCATGCATTCCATTCTCCGGACGACATCCTGCTACTTGCAAAGTCCTGTTCAGGACTTGGTAGCGGCAGATTGAGAACGAACGCAGAAGAAGAAGAAGAAGAAGTGCATGCCTACCATTTCTCCAACTGCTGAGTGATTGAGTGAACGAGTGGCCATCTGCTGAGTTATGGATGAACCATTGCTGAGTGATGAACTTACAGGGAATAAATTACTTGTATGAATATCACTTACATCTATTCAATTTGTGCTTCTTATTATCAATTCTTGATCTTACTGGTAATGGACTGTTATATTGGTTTCTAGAAAGGGAGGGGGGAGGGGGGTGATGACTAGTGTTTGGAGTGCTTGCCTAGTCATCACTCTCCAACTGGTGAGGGATTTAGTGACAACTGGTGAGTGATTGATGACAGCTGGTGAGTGATTGAGTGATTGGTAACAACTGGTGAGTGATAGATGAAGCATTGACCAACTGTAACAGTAACACTGCAGTTCACAATGGCAGTTTCGGAAAGGTGACATTCTGTGGATGCCGGGGTGTTAGTCTAAGATCCGTGGATGTACTCAGTGAACTCAATGACTGAACACACGTACTGAACAAACTTGCAGTAGGAAACCATCACCTGGAGGAGTTACGGTGTTACTGTTACAGTGTTACTGTTACAGTGTTACTGCTACAGTGCTACTGTTACAGTGTTACTGTTACAGTGTTACTGTTACAGTGTTACTGCTACGGTGCTACTGTTACAATGTCATTGTTACAGTGTTACCGTTACAGTGTTACTGTTACAGTGCTACTGTTACATTGTTACTGTTACAGTGTTACTGTTACAGTACTACTGTTACAGTGCTACTGTTACAGTGCTACTGCTACGGTGTTACTGTTACAGTGTTACTGTTACAATGATACAGTTCATAAAAACATGTCTAGCTCTGAAATGACTGGCAGGAAGACTGGGGTGTGAGTCTGGAAGTTTGCATGGTTTATGTGTGAGCGTACAGATTCGTGAACTGATGCACAAATCGACTGAGTACGTAATCCGATGGTGAGGGTGCAGAAGAAGACGTCTATAATATTTCTTGAGGTTGTAAAGTGTTGTTGTTGCAGATATAGATATAGACGTAGAAACTGGGTTGAGACGTATCATTGGCTCTTTTCATCTTGTCAGACGACCGTAATTGTGATATCAGCACAAAAGCCCGGGCACAAATATAGAGACCATGTGTTGCCCATGCTGTATGGTCCCTCTTTCGGTCTGCAATGTTTACTCCAAGGAAAAGGTGATACTGCCCAATCAGCATAGCAATGCTCTATCTGTTCGCCTCTTGGGGCTTCACTCCTAGACCAGCTACCAACCAAGGCTAAATGCCTGGCCTGCCCTTCCACAACACTCAGCTGATGTTCTCTTTCCTCGCTCTAAGATAAGGCATTGTATCCTCTTGTATATGCTCCTTCGCACATCGTCTGTTGTCAGGATTGGTAGATGCTGACCAACTTTCAGAGTAATCAGAAAACAGGTTCCACAGCCATATCTGACAAAACCCGACAAGAAACGCCAGTATCGTATCTGCAAGGCTTCAGATGATTTGGAATGCAAAGTTTTCCTTCTCCTAGATGAGCTGCCTTCCCAGGCTTTCGAGTCCCATCTGCCCAAAATTATTGGTTTTAAGGTGACTCAACTTCCGCCCTTCTCCTGTTTGTCAAAACGCACACCTACACCAACTAAATGCTCCCATGGCGTGCGTCTTATTTAGCCTCTGGCAACAACGTCTAACTCCTGTTCTTTGCGCGGCAGAACTGTATATATATATAACGTGATTATTAAGTTTAGAAATTCTTTGGTTTTTGTTGATATTGTTGATATTGTGCCATAATATTGTGCAATGATTATTCGTGTAATAAATGATACTGTTTGTTTTATGGTCAGGATAGTGTTTACTGTGTCCGACTGTGTTGAAGTCGTGTCGTGGTGTAGATTTATGTTGTAACTTTTAAGATAAGTTAACTACTTAAATTACAAGCATACGCTGAATTTTAAACCAACCAATGACTACTTGCTGAGTGATGGGTGAACCATTGACGAATTACCGAGTGATGGGTGAACCATTGGCGAACCACTGAGTGATGGGTAAACCATTGGCGAACTATTGAGTGAACCATTGGCGAACCACTGAGTGATGGGTGAACCTTTGGCGAACCACTGACTGAAGGGCAAACCATTGGCGAACGACTGAGTGATGGGTGAACCATTGGTGAACTACTGAGTGATGGATGAACCATTGGCAAACCACTGAGTGATGGGTGAACCATTGGCAAACCACTGAGTGATAGGTGAACCATTGGTGAACTACTGAGTGATGGGTGAACCATTGGCAAACCACTGAGTGATGGGTGAACCATTGGCAAACCACTGAGTGATGGGTGAACCATTGGCGAACCACTGAGTGATGGGTGAACCATTGGCAAACCACTGAGTGATGGATGAACCATTGGCAAACCACTGAGTGATGGGTGAACCATTGGCAAACCACTGAGTGATGGGTGAACCATTGGCAAACCACTGAGTCATGAACTTAAAATGGATGAATTAATAATGTTTGTATGAATATAACTATCACTCAAACCTATTCCTCTTTTACTTCTCACTTTAAATTATTGATCAAACTACTGGTAATTGATTTTTATTGCATTTATTTCTTAAATTCTGAAAACCAGTTGTTTAAAATTCTCTATCCTTGTTTCCTTCTGCAGGTCTTGGAGTATCCTTTCATTTATGTCCATTTTGATCTAGATGGTCCATCTTCTGTAGGAGTGAGTCCTTCCAGCTGAAAGTAATGGATAAAGGCGCGGTGAAATAGACTGATTTATAAATCGTTTATACATTAAAATAATGTAAGCATAACACAATCACATGGAGGACCCCGGTTCACCTTCATCAGCAAACTCGGGATGTGAGGAAAGCTACTGCAACACGAAACGTCCTTTTCAGGGCGCACAAAAGAGTAAAACTACTCACCAATGTTGGTATTCGAAATAACATATTTGTTATTGATTTTGAAAGTATAATTAAGTACAGAAAATTGTAATTTGTTACAATTTTATGTGGAAAATCTGGAAACAATAAAAAAAAATCTACTGGAGCAGGAAATTTTACAAAATTTGTTTGTTGGAATGTGACTTACAGGCTAACTTATATAAGACATATCTTCTTAAACTAACTTAACGTTTTTACATTGGTTTAGAAGACTCATCAGAGTCTGTATACAATCAGTTACATTTGCATTACTCTGTTGTAAAAGCTGTGCGCATCCAATCTATTCTTAAATGCATTAACTATCCCTGCCTCGACTTCCTCCTAGGGCAATGCATTCCAAGCATTCACCACAATCTGACTTACTAAAAATTTATTAATATCCAATCTGGACCTTTCTTTAGTTACTTTGTACCTGTACCCTCTTGTTCTTGTGGGTGGCTGTATTGTTAAAAACGTGTTACAGTCTAATTCAACCTTTCTTGTGATTATCTTATAAACCTGTATTGCCCCCTCGAATTCTTCTCTTTTCTCAGTGTAGGCCATTTTTTCCGGAGTCTTTCCTCAGAACTGTAATTCTGAAATGCCACTATCAGTTTTGGCGTTTTTCTTTGTATCCTTTCCAACATGTTTATATCTCCTCTACGATAGGTATCCCACACCTGTACACAGTACTCCAATCTAGGTATAACTAATGCTTAATAGAATTTGACAATCACTTCCTTACTCCTATGTTTAATATTTCTTTTTATCATTCCTAACATTGCGTTTCCCTTATTCACTGCTACCTGGACTTGCTCACTCACCTTACCTGTATGATCTATTATAACACCTAGGTACCTTTTCTTATTATTCTGTAATAATGTTCCATATTAGATCTACCCATGTGAATGACTGTACATTTATCTATATTAAACACCATTTGCCATCAACAGAACAGTCTCGAATTTTTATCGAAATCTGATCTCAATATATCGACTTCTGCTATAGATAAGACACTCCTACATAGTTTGTGTCGTCCGCAAATTTTCAATCATGGATCTCATACCAATGTCCAAATCGTCTTAGTCTTAGTTGGCCTTTACTTCTACAGGGGTGGATGCCCCTATGCTGGTTCCAGCTCTGGGTTGAGATGGATGTAGTCGAGATTAGGATTTCCTGCTTAGCAGGCAAGGCTCGAGCAGCTCATTACTGCGCATCATTGAAACAAGTGCCGCGATGGGTTGTTAACCGATGTCCGAGGCCATCTTAATAGACTCAAATATTAGAGAAAAGTAGACGACAACCCGGACGCTTCTGGATCCATAACAACAAGAACAACAACAGTAACAACAACAGTGTATTTATACTGGTATACAACCAGTATCTTGAAGGGTGGTTAACTGATGTGCGAGTCCATCTTAATGGACTCAAACACTAGATAAAAGTAGACCCGCAGCCCGTTAGGCGCCATCTATGCTGCTGCTAACAAACCACCTAACCATGGCCGGCTGTTATGCCATGTCAAACAGTTAGTCGCCTCTTACGACATGCTCTCTGTGGGGCTGTAGTGCTATTCTTGCCCTTCTCATGCACGGGATTCATACTAGGGATAATACACACAAAAGACGAAGACGATAAAGAGGGAGAAGAAGAAGAAGCTAGCATGATCACCTGTTCACTTTTGCTTCTTTGAATAAATTTGTCTTTAGCTTGAGTCAATTTCTGTCCCAGACCAGTTCTGAAGCCAATGCCCTTTTCTGTGAGAAAATATTCATGAATACAAGACAATGTGATGAGAGATTGAACGTTTAAACTTGTATATATTTATACTCACAACTTTAAACTGATTAGCTACTGAATTGAAAAACAGGATGTGGCAGAATTAAATTTAGGTCCCATTTTCCCATTTGCAGGTGTATGTACAAATTTAGCTGCAGTTTTCTTAATTATTAACATATTTTTATGAATGATATACCATTTTGTAGGTAAATGAATGTTCTCTAAGATAGATCTAAAACAATTGTGTGTTATTTTTTAGTAGGAAATTTGTAAATGGTAAATTATTATTTTCAACAGAAAAGCATTACAAAATTATAAAAAAAGTGCCAACTCACCTTAAATTTTTGAATGTCCAAAACATTTAATGTCTTTTACTTGGAGGTTATCACAAAGTATATCCAAAAATGAGAAAAACAAATCCAAGAACACAGAAATTGGATAATATTTACACTTCTAATAGCTAATGTAACCACATGTAGGCAAGATCAGAAAAAATTAAACATTTTTTGAAAAATAAACATTTGAAGAAAACAAAATATTTCTTTGGAAAAATTAACATTTAAAAAAAAAAATATATCTCCAATTTATTTACAGTACATCAATGTCTTTAGCGAGCACCATCTGCAGGATCATGTGTATCGTACACTCTAAAACAGTTCTTCGGATGTAGATGTGGCTTTTCTGGGCAACCAGTGCAATAAAAATTTTTGCGGGCTCTCTTTGCAGGAGTTGAGCATACAATGCAGTTCCTGTCTTTGTCTGAGTGATCCACAAGATGCACAGCACCCTCATATCTTTTAGGTTTGTTTCCTTCTTTGAATTTTCTCCCAACTTTATTGCTGTTTGTGGTTACTGCCTCTTGCGGGATGATGGATGCAGCCTTCTCAGTCAGCTGATGGATCACAATTTTCTTTGAAGACTTGAACGCCCCTCATACAATTCGCTTTGCAGCTGATAGTGCATAGATGCCTGAATGGAGGCTTCTCCTGACTGTTCAAAAGTAGGTCCTGTTGAAGGTTAGATAGAGGCTGCTGGAGAGGACAGGATATATTCTGCAGGTGAGGGTTGGATAGGTGCTGATGAAGAGAGTTCTACAGTAGGTGATGGGGCACTCTGAATTGTTGCTGATGGTGGGGAACTCTGAACTGATGCTGGTTTAGGAGAGTCCTGAATAAATTCTGGTGGATAACCCTGAACTGATGGAGCAGAACTCTGAATAGATGCTGGTTGGTAACCCTGAAATGGTGCTGGTGGAGTAGATCCGTGAACAGATTCTTGTGGGTAACCCTGAACTGATGCTAGTGTGGGAGAACCCTGCAATGATTCTGGTAGAAAAGAACCCAGAATAGATGCTAATGGAGGAGACCTATAAATAGATGCTGATGGAGGAGAACTATGAATAGATGCTGATGGAGGAGAACCATGAATTGATTCTGATGAAGGAGAACCCTGAATAGATGCTGGTAGAGGAGAACCCTGAATTGATGCTTGTTGATAAGAGCCCTGAATAGATTCTGGTAGAGGAGAACCTTCAATAGATTTTGGTAGAGATGAACCATGAAATGATGCTAGTGATGGAGAACTCTGAATAGATTCTGGTAGAGGAGAACCCTCAATAGATTCTGGTAGAGATGAACAATGAAATGATGCTGGTGGAAGAGAACCCTGAATAGATTCTTGCAGAGGTGAACCCTGAAAAGATCCTAATGATGGGGAACCTTGAATTGATGCCAGTGAAGGAGAACCCTGAATTGTTACTAGTGAAGGAGAGCTCGGAATAGATTCATTTGTGTACAATAGGATAGAGGCTCTTAAAGAAGACACAAGGGAGGCTGGTATGTTCCACAACATAGGCATTGGTATGGACAATAGATTGGTGACTGTTGATGGCAAAGTAGAGGATGGTATAGACAACATAATAGAGGCTTGCCAGGACGGTAGGATGTCTGGTATCAGCGACATAATAGGGGCCGGTATGGACATCACGATAACAGTTGACGTCGGCGGCTGGATATAGGGCATCGGGGACTCGATAGTAACGTCAGATGTAAAAGGAACAATGCAAAGTTGATTCGAATTATCCATAGAAGAGGAAGAAGAGGTCGAAGCATGAGGACTGGACATCACAATAGCAGTTGACGTCGGCGGCTGGATATAGGGCATCGTGGACTCGGCAGTAACGGCAGAAGTTAAAGGAACAATGCAAAGTTGATTCGAACTATCCATAGAAGAGGAAGAAGAGGTCGAAATATGAGGACTGGACATCACAATAACAGTTGACGTCGGCGGCTGGATATAGGGCATCGTGGACTCGGCAGTAACGGCAGATGTTAAAGGAACAATGCAAAGTTGATTCGAATTATCCATAGAAGAGGAAAAAGAGGTCGAAGCATGAGGACTGGGTATACTTCTTCTTGTTCTTCTATCTTCCTCCTTGTAATCAATTGTGGAATATAAGAACGAGTCAGTTTCTAGACTGTATTTGCCTTCGTATTCTTGGCTCTCTGTGGACTCTTCTCGGCTTGAGGTATCTGATACGTCAAATCTAACCTTTTTCTTTTTTCCAGATCTCACTGTCATAGTCTTTGTTTCATAAGTCGGCAATGTCTGTTCTTCTGCATTTGTTATTTGACGTTTTCGTCTGTTTTTCTCCCTGCTGGTCCGGACATTTCTCAAACATTTACCAACTTAAACACACAAACAACACGCAAAACATCTACGAACCAAATTCATACTGTCTTTTTCTTTTAATTATAATACAATTTTCAGTACAATGTTTTGCAATACGAGGCAGCGATCCTTTCTCACTCTAGGTGTACCGGAAATTAAACGCACCAAATCCGCGCCTTGTTCTCAGGATGCATTTTGTAGTGCCCAGTTTCATTGTGCGCATTTTTGGCAGTTCATACTTTCGTTGTGCGCAATTTAATCATCATCATCTGGTTGATGAGACTAAGATTGGTTGTAAGGTTGTTTGAGCACGTTTCTCCATTTAGTCATATGTTTACACATGTTTGTAACGGGTAACGGAGAATCAGGGCTCGATTCCGGAGAGGGAGCATGAGAAACGGCTACCACATCCAAGGAAGGCAGCAGGCGCGCAACTTACCCACTCACAGCACGGAGAGGTAGTGACGAAAAATAACAATACGGGACTCTTTCGAGGCCCCGTAATTGGAATGAGTACACTTTAAATCCTTTAACGAGGATCTATTGGAATCCAAATCTGGTGCCAGCAGCCGCGGTAATTCCAGCTCCATTAGCGTATAGTAAAGTTGTTACAGTTAAAAAGCTCGTAGTTGGATCTCAGGCGCAGGCGGGGGGTCCGGCTCGCTCACCTCCCGTTGTCTGTTGCCCTACCGTCTGTTGGCTCTCTCCCACGGGTGCTCTTCGCTGAGCGTCCTGGGTGGCCGGCGCGTTTACTTTGAAAAAATTAGAGTGTTTAAAGCAGGCCTCGGATGCCTGAATAATGGTGCATGGAATAATGGAATAGGATCTCGGTTCTATTTTGTTGGTTTTCGGAACTGGAGGTAATGATTAACAGGGACAAACGGGGGCATTCGTTTTGCGGCGTTAGAGGTGAAATTCTTGGATCGCCGCAAGACGAGCTACTGCATAAGCATTTGTCCAGAATGTTTTCATTAATCAAGAACGAAAGTCAGAGGCGCGAAGACGATCAGATACCGTCGTAGTTCTGACCGTAAACGATGCCGACTAGCGATCCGCAGGAGTTGCTTCGATGACTCTACGGGCAGCTTCCGGGAAATCAAAGTGTTTGGTTCCGGGGGAAGTATGGTTGCAAAGCTGACACTTAAAGGAATTGACGGAAGGGCACCACCAGGAGTGGAGCCTGCTGCTTAATTTGACTCAACCCGGCCAAACACTGAAATGATTGACAGGCCGAGAGCACTTTCGTTGGGTCTTCTTCTTCTTCTTCTTCTTCTTCGTACGCAGTTAGACAGTAACCATTATATTTTCGAAAAAAGCGGCGGTCATCCTGAGGCTGTCGACACTGCCATAGAGCTTGTCTTGCAGTTCCACTGGTGATGGCCACATCTGCTCTCTCTAAGCCTCGTATGTCGGGCAGTCCTGCAGCAGATGTTCAGCGGTCATTTTACCGGTACCGCAAGGGCATTCGTTGGTAATACCTATCTTTAATTTGTTAAATAGGTGGTACCTCAGTCTATTGTGGCCAGTACGAAGTCTGAAGACAACGACCTGCTCTCTCTTTTTTTCAACTGGTAATAGGCATCGTTTTTTGGTGTAACCAGTATGTTCGGTTTCCCATTTCGTCATGTATCTGGCTTTGATAAGCCGTTTTGACTCTTCGTACGTCATACTAGTATCTGTTTGTGGTAGTCTTGCACCTTCTTTTGCCAGTCTGTCTGCCTTCTCGTTGCCTTGGATGTTGCAGTGTGATGGGACCCACTGTACCACTACCTTTTTGGTGTGGACTGCTGGCACAGTTTGCGAAGTGCTGCTCTTAATTCATTAAGCTCAGTGTTTTTCTGGCTTTTTAGCGCTGTGACTACGGCGAGAGCATCTGTAAGCAGGACTATATGGCTTTCATTTTCATTTTGTGTCACCATTTCTTCCACTGCCGCCCTCAGTGCCTCTTCCTCCGCTCTAAAGTTGCTTGTGTACCTACCAGTAGCGAATGACAGTGTTATTTTTCTGCCATTTGGTAGGTTCAGGAATGCTCCTGCCCCTCCGTTCTGTGTAGTGTTTGTTACAGAACCGTCGGTGTATGCATGGGTCCACTCCATGCTTGGGTAGCTTTTCGATATAAAGCTTAGGGTAGTATATCTCCTTTCTCTTTCAGACCGACTGTTTTTGTTTCCAATACCTGATTTATTTTCTACCACCTCTGGAAATATATCCTTCCTCCAGGCAGGTTTTCGTACAGTAGTGATGGGTTTTGGTGTTGTTAGTGCGTTTATGGGATCTTCGTGCATCTTTGCTTTGGCTATTTCTGCAAAGTTTCTCCGCTTTAGTTTCCTATTTCCCAAATTGTATAGTCTCTGGTGAATTGGATGGTCAGTCAGTCTTCGGAGTTTCTGTGACTGCAGCTGGGCTCTGCAGTCTCTTCTATCGGTCATGGATTGCAGTTTTGTAATCTTTTCAAGTTCTACAATTGGCGTTGACTTCATGCCTTCTGGTATAACTCTCATGGCTTGGTTTTGAAGTTTGCTAACTATATCGAAGTTTGCCTTTGCTGCTGTTGTCCATGACGCAATGCCATACTCGAGAACTGTTCTCACTCTTCCAGTGTACAGTTTCTTTAGTATGCTTTCGTCTGCTCCCCAGCTTGTGCCAGCAAGTTTCCTCATGATTGCCATTCTTTCTTTGGCTCTCATTCGGTTTCTCTCGATCTGACTTTTTCATGTCATGCGCCGATCAAATGTGACTCCCAGATAGTTTGGGTTGTCGTTTGGCTGCAGGAATTTGCCATTTAAACTTAATTTGGTATTTTGGGGTTTGATTGAAAGCGAGAATATTGTGCATGTGGTTTTCTCCTCGTTTATTTTGACCAGCCATGAGTTCGCCCACTCTTCCAGCGATGTTAGGGCCTGCTGCATCCGATTTCTTGCTATAGTGAGATTCATTTCAGAGGTCCACATAGATAGATCGTCTGCAAATATTGAGCTATGGACTCTTCTTAGTATATTCTCTGTAATGTCGTTTATATATACCAGGAAGAGTGTGGGAGACAGTACTCCCCCTTGGGGTACTCCCTGCTCGAGTGTCACCTTTTTGCTCATCTGCCCTTGTACTTGGACTCTGGCCGTTCTTTGTTTGAGGTAGTGGTGGATCCACTTGTACATTTTCCCACAAACATCACTTCTTCTTAGCTTGACTCTAAGTCCATCTTTCCAGACTTTGTCAAATGCCTTTTCCAGATCGTCCCAAACAGCTACTGTGTGTTTCTGTGCCTGCTAGGCATCTTCTATTTCCTGGGCTATGAGGATGACCTGGTCCTCAGTGGATCTGTGCCGTCTAAAGCTGGCTTGCTGTGGAATTAGTATTTGTTTTTCTTCCAGATGCCACATCAGTATGGTGTTTATCATACGTTCCATCAGCTTGCCGACACAGCTCAGTAGGCTGATGGACCTGTATCCATTAGGATCTGTTTTGTCATTTTCTGTTTTTGGTTCTGGTATAAGTACTGCGACTTTCCATGCCTGGGGTACAATTCCCCTTTTCCAGCTTTGTTTCAGGACCGATAGCAGTTTCCTCTTCGCTGTTTGGCCCAGCCCCATCAGCATTTCGTTTGTTATCCCGTCTTTTCCGGGAGATTTCCTTTTCTTTAATGTTCTCATAGCCTCTTCCATTTCGCTCATTGTTAATTTGGCCATCATATGCTCTTCAGGTGCCGTATTGATGTTGTCGTGCCCATTTTGCTCTTCACTAATGTATATATGCCTATCTGCAGGGAACTCGATGTGGGTTGCTCTGGCATAGTGATCGACAACAGCTTTTGCGGCTTTCTTACCGGTGAGCATATTTTCGCCCTGCTTGATGGTAATTTGTTTGTTTGACGGGGTATCGTCGTTCATGGCTCTGACTAGCTTCCATAGCTTGTTCCCTTCTTTGTCCAGGTTTAGGCTTCACGTTTTTTTGTCCAGCTCTATTTTGCTGTTTGCTTGAGAGTGTATTTGTATTTCGCCGTTGCGGCTTTAAGGGTAATGTTTGCCTCCATAGATTGTTCTCTCTCTGCCATGTTCCTAGCATTTGTTACTGCATCTTTCGCTTTCTGTAACTCATCATTCCAGAAGGGCTTATAGTTTTTCCTAGCTCCTCTCTGGATGGTTTCAGTGGCGGCTTACATTATTGCCTTACTTAGGCTTTCCACCATGGGCTTCATTTTGTTGTTTCGTGTGTTGATGGTTTTACACAGCCCATCTGTCAGAATTGCAAATCTGTCCCAGTCGGCTCGTTTGTAATTCCAACGTGGGAGCGGTTTTGTTTTCTGTGGGCCTACTTCCATATCAATGTCTAGCCTAATCGGCCTGTGGTCGCTACCTGCCATTTGGCTTAGCACCTGGCGGTCTATTTTATGGTGTATGTCCTGTGTGGAGAAGGACAAATCTGGAGTCGAGGTGGTACGCCATTTTCTAGAATAGAAATTAGGGCTATCCTGCGGCCTATTGATTAGGGAGAGATTTGTATCTATCTCCCAATCTTCCACTTCGTCACCTCTGCTGTCTGTATCAGAGTATCCCCATCTCTCCGAGTGGCTGTTGAAATCTCCAACTACTATGCAGTTGGAGTCTCTGACCTCCATACTCGAAAGCGATAGGTCTTTATTTGGTGGTCCGTTCAGATTGAAAATGCGGAGCTTCGTCTCTTGAGCCATTATGTCAACTCCTACAATTTCTGCTTGTCCGGTGTGACTGACAGGTACCGCGCTACTCGGTATGCAATTTCTGGTCAGTATCAGGACCCCTCCTTTGTGACCTTCTCTATCGAGGCGGAAGGTCTGGTATCCTCTGATTGAAAATGTAAGATTATTGTTGAGGTCCGTTTCCTGGATACATGCCACGTCAATCTTACCTTCATGCAGGTGATGTGTTATGGAAATTTTTTTTGTTAATGACTTTCTCCGCATTCCACTGTAGTATTTTGAGGGTCTTGAGTTGTTGGTCAATGGAAGTTGCCCCATTGCCATGTGCCTTGATTCCACAACACATGGGTGGGTGACCACCAGCAGTTAAGGGTGGGCTCCTTCGAGGCGTGAGGCCCGGCACTCTCGCTGCCTGGCGGGAATCCACAGGATCATCCCCATACGTTTTTCTAATAGGTTGTACTGTCATACTGCGATTTACGTTGCACTGTTTTGTTAGGCTTGTGTCCCATTGCATCCGAATTCAACAGGCGTTTCTGTAGGGATGCCCTCCTTAGCCTTTGGCTGTCTGCAGCCTATCTGCAAGGCAGCAGTTGTATGTGGTCAGCGTTTTCTCTCTTATGGAAGTTGTCTTACAAGACTGACGAGTCTTCACTACTCGTGTCTATAGGATGCGGTAATGATATATGAGAAGTAATATTTGATATATGATATATGATATGGACTATGTACTGGTTTTTACTAAACCCGGAAGAGAGGCAGTCTAGTGTGTCTGTATCCCAGGATCGTCACGTCCTGCCAGAAACGTATCATGTGTATGTGGGCGGGGTACCTCTTTGCTCCCTTTATTTTCTCGGCACATCTTCAGTGATGGTACGCCTAGCATTTCCCGCCACCTGGGAGGTTGACACAGTAGGGCAAATGTGCAATGTCCGCTAGTCTGCATCTCATCTGCGTCCATTGGTTTGGCTGATATCGTATAGAGGTAGAGATCGAGACAGGAGTGCATTTAACCAGGGGACAAGCCTGGTAATGTCACGGAGATGTTGTTCGCCTAGTGTGCGGAAAGATCTCATGGTCATTGGTTTAGTCTCGACAGTTCACAGTGAGGTGGCTGCTCTACTGTTTTCGACACCCCGACCGGGAACTAAGTCTTATGTTTGTGGTTTCGCACCCCATCGCCGTATAAGGTGAATATCAAGCAGTTTCCGGAAAACCAAAGTGTTAGGGTTCCGGGGGAAGTATGGTTGCAAAGCTGACACTTAAAGGACTTGACGGAAGGGCACCACCAGGAGTGGAGCCTGCGGCTTAATTTGACTCAACACGGCCAAACACTGAAATTATTGACAGGCCGAGAGCACTTTCGTTGGGTCTAATGTGGAACGGGTGCTGGAATTAGACCCTTGAAAATCTGTGGCTATCCTCTCGGTAGCTCGACTGTCTTGCATCCAGTGTTTGCTAAAGGAATTGACGGAATGACACCACCAGGAGTGGAGTCTGCGGCTTAATTTGACTCAATACTGTAGAACGACTGACAAATCGAGAACACTTTCGTTGGGTCTAATAGTGAACGTGTGCTGGTATTAGATCAACGGAATACAGGTCAGCTCTTAAAACTTATAATGAAAGAATGCTACGGAAATCGTGTTTAACCCCGCAGAAACCGCAGGTTTCAGATACCTGGTCATTGACAAACAAAAAAGCCCTCTATTAATTCGTCCGGTGTAATAGTGAAAGGGTGCGGGTAATAGACCCTCCAAAGACAGGTCAGTTTTACCCTACAAATGACAGGGCGTTGCTACGGTAATCCTGCTCAATTCGAGAGGTGCCGCTGACATTTTGGTTCACGTACCAGGCTGATAAGCCAATGGCGCGAGGCTACCATGTGAGGGATTACGGCCGAACGCCTGTAAGCCGGAATCCCGCCCTAAATCTCAGAATCACTGCAATGGGAGGCTTCGATATGGTCGGGACCTGGGGCTCGCGTCTCAGCCCTACCCGGTTGAGCCGCAGAAAGAGGTCTCAGCCGTCCGCCGATTAAAGCGGGCGGATAGCTGCTCGATATTCACCCTATTCGACGATGGGGTGCGAAACCACCAACATAAGACTTAATTTTTGGTCGGGGTGTCGAAAACAGTAGAGCAGCCACCTCACTGTGAACTGTCGAGACTCAACCCATGTCCATAAGATATGTCAGCACACCAGGCGAACAACATCTCCGTGACATTACCAGGTTTGTCCCCTGATAAAATTTACGTCTGCCTCGATCTCTGCCTCTGCATGCTATCAGTCATACCAATGGACGCAGAAGAGATGCAGACTAGCGGACATTGCACATCTGCCCTATTGTGTCAACCTCCCAGGTGGCGGGGAATGCTAGGCGTACTAACACTGCAGAAAAGCCGAGAAAATAAAGGAAGCAAAGAGATACCCCACTCACATGCAAATGCTACGTTTCTTTCAGGACGTGACGATTCTGGGATACAGACACACTGGACTGCCTCTCTTCCGGGTTAGTACAAACCAGTACATAGTCCATATAATATATCATATCTCATATATCATCACCGCACCCTATAGACACAAATAGTGATAACACGTTAGTCTTGTAATAAAACTTCCATAAGAGAGACAACTCAGATCCCAAACAACTGCTGCCTTGCACATAGGCTGGGGACAGCCAAAGGCTAAGGAGGGCATCCCTACAGAAACGCTTGTTGAAATCGGATGCACTGGGCCACAGGCTTATCGAAACAGTTCAACGTAAATCGCAGTATGATGACAATACAACATATCAGAAAAAAGTATGGGGCTCATCCTGCGGAGTCCCGCCAGGCAGAGAGAGTGCCGGGCCTCACGCCTCGAAGGGGCCCACCCTTGACTACTGGTGGTCCCCCACCCATGTGTTGTGGTGTCAAGGCACATGGCTATGGGGCAATTTCTATTTACCAAAAACTCAAGACCCTCAAAATACTACAGTGGAATGCAGAGGGAGTCATTAACACAAAGCTTTCCCTAACACATCACTTGCATGAAGGTAAGATTGACGTGGCGTGTATCCAAGAAACGAACCTCAACAGCAGCCATAAATTCTCAATCAGAGGATACCAGACATTCCGCCTGGGTAGAGAAGATCACAAAGGAGGGGTTCTGATACTGACACGTAACTGCATACCGAGTAGCGCTGTATCTGTCAATCACACTGGACAAGCAGGAGAATTGACATAATGGCTCAAGAGACGAAGATCCGCATCTTCAACCTGTACGGACCACCAAATAAAGACCCATCGCTCTCGAGTATGGAAGTCAAAGACTCCAAATGCAAAATATTTGAGGACTTCAACAGCCACTCGGAGAGATAGGGATACTCGGACACAGACAGCAGAGGTGACGAAGTGGAAGATTGGGAGATATACACAAATCTCCATCTAATCAATAGGCCGGAGGATAGCCCTAGCTTCTATTCTAGAACATGGCATACCGCCTCTACTCCAGATTAGACCTTCTCCACAGGGGACATTCACCATAAAATAGACCGCCAGGTGCTAAACCAATTGGCAGGTAGCCACCACAGGCCAATTAGGCTAGAAATTGATATGGAAGTAGGCCCACAGGAAACAAAACCGGAATTACAAACGAGCCGACTGGGATAGATTTACAAGCCTGACAGATGGGCTGTGTGAAACCATCAACACACGGAACAACAAAATGAAGCCCATGGTGGAAAGCCTAAGCAAGGCAATAATGCAAGCTGCCACTGAAACCATCCCAAGAGGGGCAAGGAAAAATTATAAGCCCTATTGGAATGATGAGTTGCAGAAAGCGAAAGATACAGTCACAAATGCTAGGAACAGGGCAGAGCGAGAACAATCTATGGAGGGAAATATCGCCTTCAAAGCCGTCACGGCGAATTACAAATACACTCTAAAACCAAACAGCAAGAGAAAGCTTGAAAAACAAAACAGAAAGCCTCAACTTAGACAAAGAAGTGAACAAACTATGGAAGCTAGTCAGAGCCATGAAGGACGAAACACCGTCAAACAAACAAATTACCATGAAGCAGGGTGAAAAATTGCTCACTGGAAAAAAAGCCGCAAACGCCTTTGTTGGGCTGGGCCAAACAGCAAAGAGGAAACTGCTTTCAGTCCTGAACCAAAGCTGGAAAAGGGGAATTGTATCCCAGGCATGGAAAGACGCAGTACTTGTACCAGTACCAAAGAAAGAGAAAGACAAAATATATCCAAATGGATACAGGCCTATCAGCCTTCTGAGCTGTGTCGGCAAACTGATGGAACGTATGATAAACACCAGACTGATGTGGCATCTGGAAGAAAAACGCATACTAATTCCATAACAAGCAGGCTTTAGACAGCACAGATCCACTGAGGATTAAGTCATCCTCATAGACCAGGAAATAGAAGATTCCTACCAGGAACAGAAACACACAGTAGCGGTTAGTGTGGATCTGGAAAAGGCATTTGACAAAGTCTGGAAAGATGGACAAGCTAAGAAGAAGTGAAGTTTGTGGGAAAATGTACAAGTGGATCACGCACTACCTCAAAAACAGAACGGTCAGAGTTCAAGTAAAAGGGTAGATGAGAAAAAAGGTGACACTTGAGCAGGGAGTACCGCAAGGGGAAGTACTGTCACCCACACTCTTCCTGGTGTATATACATGACATTACAGAAAATATGCCAAGAAGAGTCCATAGCTCAATGTTTGCAGACGATCTGGCTATGTGGTCCTCTGAAAAGAATCTCACCATAGCAAGAAATCGGATGCAGCAGGCCCTAACATCGCTGGAAGAGTGGGCGAACTCATGGCTGGTCAAAATAAACGAGGAAAAAACGACATGTACAATATTCTCGCTATCAATCAAACCCCAAAACACCAAAATAAGTCTAAACGGCAGATACCTGCAGCCGATCGACAACCAAAACTACCTGGGAGTCACATTTGATCAGCGCATGACATGGACAAGTCAGATCGAGAGAAACCGAGTGAGAGCCAGAGAAAGAATGGCGATCATGAGGAAACTTGCTGGCACAAACTGGGGAGCAGACGAAAGTATACTAAAGAAACTGTACATTGGAAGAGTGAGACCAGTTCTCGAGTATGGCATTGCGGCATGGACAACAGCAGCAAAGTCGAACTTCGATAAAATTAGCAAACTCCAAAACCAAGCCATGAGAGTTATAACAGGAGGCATGAAGTCAACGCCAATTGTAGAACTTGAAAAGATTACAAAACTGCAATCCATGAACGACAGAAGAGAGTGCAAAGCCCAGCTGCAATCAGAGAAACTCAGAAGACTGACTGACCATCCAATGCACCAGAGACTAAACAATTTGGGAAATGGGAAACTAAAGCGAAGAAACGTTGCAGAAATAGCCAAGGCAAAGTTGGACGAAAACCCCCTGAACCCACTAACACCAAAGCCCATCCGTATTGTACGTAAACCTACCTGGAGGCAGCATATATTTCCAGAGGTGGTAGAAAATATACCAGGTATTGGAAACAAAAACAGCCAGTCTGAAAAAGAAAGAAGAGATCCTACCGTGAGTTACATAAAAGAAAACTACCCAAGCATGGACTGGACCCATGCATACACCGACGGTTCCGTAACAAATACAACACAGAACGGAGCGGCAGGAGCATTTCTGAACCTACCAAATGGCAGAAAAATAACACTGTCATTCGCTACTGGAAAATACACAAGCAATTTCAGAGCGAATGCAGAGGCTCTGAGGGCAGCAGTGGAAAAAATGGTGACAGGTAAAAGGAATGAAAGCCACATAGTCCTGCTTACAGATGCTCTGGCCGTAGTCACAGCACTAAACAGTCAGAAAAATACTGAACTTAATGATTTAAGAGCAGTACTTTGTCAACTATGCCAGCAGTCCGCACCAAAAAGGGTAGTGGTGAAGTGGGTTCCATCTCACTGCACCATCCAAGGCAACGAGGAGGCAGACAGACTGGCAAAAGAAGGTGCAAAACTACCACAACCAGATACTAGTATGAAATACGAAGAGTCAAAACGGCTTATTAGAGCTAGATACATTTCCAAATGGGAAACCGAACATACTGGCTACACCAAAAACGATGCCTATTACCAGTTGAACAGAAGAGAGCAGGTCGTGGTCTACAGACTTCGCACTGGCAAAAAATAAACTGACGTACCACCTATTCAACAAATTGAAGATAGGTGGCACCGACGAATGCCCGTGTGGTACCGGCAAAATGACCGCTGAGCATTTGCTGCAAAACTGCCCGACATACGAGGATCAGAGAGAGCAGATGTGGCCATCACCAGTGGAACTGCAAGACAAGCTTAAAAATGGATATTTTTGTGTGTGTCTGTGTGCAAGCGTATGAGTGGCGTTCAAGTCAACCAGGGACTCTTTTTGAAAGAAGAAATTAATGTTTTTCAAGTTGTCAAATTTATGGTTCGAAAAACTAATGAAACGCTCATGCACTTATTCCAGAAATTAACTGATTCGTGATTGATGATCCCATACGTTGTGGCTCTCAAGCAACCACAGTCACTGTGAATATACAGATTGTTGAACGCCTTATCCTGGAAAATAGGCGCACAATCTCTCGCGAAATTTCGAACATAATTCTTGAGAAGTTATTACCACGTGAAACAGGATGTCTTGGATTGGTTCAGACATACTGACAAATATTTCTACTCTGAAGCTTTACAAGCTTTACTTTAACATTGCTGGTGATTATATCGACACGTAAATGGTATTTTGACTACTTGAATACACACATTTTTCTTCGTTACAAAAAAATCAAATACAACAGGCTTGGTTTGACTTGAACGCCCCTCATACAATTCGCTTTGCAGCTGATAGTGCATAGATGCCTGAATGGAGGCTTCTCCTGACTGTTCAAAAGTAGGTCCTGTTGAAGGTTAGATAGAGGCTGCTGGAGAGGACAGGATATATTCTGCAGGTGAGGGTTGGATAGGTGCTGATGAAGAGAGTTCTACAGTAGGTGATGGGGCACTCTGAATTGTTGCTGGTGGTGGGGAACTCTGAACTGATGCTGGTTTAGGAGAGTCCTGAATAAATTCTGGTGGATAACCCTGAACTGATGGAGCAGAACCCTGAATAGATGCTGGTTGGTAACCCTGAAATGGTGCTGGTGGAGTAGATCCCTGAACAGATTCTTGTGGGTAACCCTGAACTGATGCTAGTGTGGGAGAACCCTGCAATGATTCTGGTAGAAAAGAACCCAGAATAGATGCTAATGGAGGAGACCTATAAATAGATGCTGATGGAGGAGAACTATGAATAGATGCTGATGGAGGAGAACCATGAATTGATTCTGATGAAGGAGAACCCTGAATAGATGCTGGTAGAGGAGAACCCTGAATTGATGCTTGTTGATAAGAGCCCTGAATAGATTCTGGTAGAGGAGAACCTTCAATAGATTTTGGTAGAGATGAACCATGAAATGATGCTAGTGATGGAGAACTCTGAATAGATTCTGGTAGAGGAGAACCCTCAATAGATTCTGGTAGAGATGAACAATGAAATGATGCTGGTGGAAGAGAACCCTGAATAGATTCTTGCAGAGGTGAACCCTGAAAAGATCCTAATGATGGGGAACCTTGAATTGATGCCAGTGAAGGAGAACCCTGAATTGTTACTAGTGAAGGAGAGCTCGGAATAGATTCATTTGTGTACAATAGGATAGAGGCTCTTAAAGAAGACACAAGGGAGGCTGGTATGTTCCACAACATAGGCATTGGTATGGACAATAGATTGGTGACTGTTGATGGCAAAGTAGAGGATGGTATAGACAACATAATAGAGGCTTGCCAGGACGGTAGGATGTCTGGTATCAGCGACATAATAGGGGCCGGTATGGACATCACGATAACAGTTGACGTCGGCGGCTGGATATAGGGCATCGGGGACTCGATAGTAACGTCAGATGTAAAAGGAACAATGCAAAGTTGATTCGAATTATCCATAGAAGAGGAAGAAGAGGTCGAAGCATGAGGACTGGACATCACAATAGCAGTTGACGTCGGCGGCTGGATATAGGGCATCGTGGACTCGGCAGTAACAGCAGAAGTTAAAGGAACAATGCAAAGTTGATTCAAACTATCCATAGAAGAGGAAGAAGACGTCGAAGCATGAGGACTGGACATCACAATAGCAGTTGACGTCGGTGGCTGGATATAGGGCATCGTGGACTCGGCAGTAACGGCAGAAGTTAAAGGAACAATGCAAAGTTGATTCGAACTATCCATAGAAGAGGAAGAAGAGGTCGAAATATGAGGACTGGACATCACAATAACAGTTGACGTCGGCGGCTGGATATAGGGCATCGTGGACTCGGCAGTAACGGCAGATGTTAAAGGAACAATGCAAAGTTGATTCGAATTATCCATAGAAGAGGAAGAAGAGGTCGAAGCATGAGGACTGGGTATACTTCTTCTTGTTCTTCTATCTTCCTCCTTGTAATCAATTGTGGAATATAAGAACGAGTCAGTTTCTAGACTGTATTTCCCTTCGTATTCTTGGCTTTCTGTGGACTCTTCTCGGCTTGAGGTATCTGATACGTCAAATCTAACCTTTTTCTTTTTTCCAGATCTCACTGTCATAGTCTTTGTTTCATAAGTCGGCAATGTCTGTTCTTCTGCATTTGTTATTTGACGTTTTCGTCTGTTTTTCTCCCTGCTGGTCCTGACATTTCTCAAACATTTACCAACTTTAACACACAAACAACACGCAAAACATCTACGAACCAAATTCATACTGTCTTTTTCTTTTAATTATAATACAATTTTTAGTACAATGTTTTGCAATACGAGGCAGCGATCCTTTCTCACTCTAGGTGTACCGGAAATTAAACGCACCAAATCCGCGCCTTGTTCTCAGGATGCATTTTGTAGTGCCCAGTTTCATTGTGCGCATTTTTGGCAGTTCATACTTTCGTGGTGCGCAATTTAATCATCATCATCTGGTTGATGAGACTAAGATTGGTTGTAAGGTTGTTTGAGCACGTTTCTCCATTTAGTCATATGTTTACACATGTTTGTAACGGGTAACGGAGAATCAGGGTTCGATTCCGGAGAGGGAGCATGAGAAACGGCTACCACATCCAAGGAAGGCAGCAGGCGCGCAACGTATCCACTCATGGCACGGAGAGGTAGTGACGAAAAATAACAATACGGGACTCTTTCGAGGCCCCGTAATTTAAATGAGTACACTTTAAATCCTTTAACGAGGATCTATTGGAATCCAAATCTGGTGCCAGCAGCCGCGGTAATTCCAGCTCCATTAGCGTATAGTAAAGTTGTTGCAGTTAAAAAGCTCGTAGTTGGATCTCAGACGCAGGCGGGGGGTCCGGCTCGCTCACCTACCGTTGTCTGCTGCCCTACCGTCTGTTGGCTCTCTCCCACGGGTGCTCTTCGCTGAGCGTCCTGGGTGGCCGGCGCGTTTACTTTGAAAAAATTAGAGTGTTTAAAGCAGACCTCGGCTGCCTGAATAATGGTGCATGGAATAATGGAATAGGATCTCGGTTCTATTTTGTTGGTTTTCGGAACTGGAGGTAATGATTAACAGGGACAAACGGGGGCATTCGTATTGCGGCGTTAGAGGTGAAATTCTTGGATCGCCGCAAGACGAGCTACTGCGAAAGCATTTGTCCAGAATGTTTTCATTAATCAAGAACGAATGTCAGAGGCGCGAAGACGATCAGATACCGTCGTAGTTCTGACCGTAAACGATGCCGACTAGCGATCCGCAGGAGTTGCTTCGATGACTCTACGGGCAGCTTCCGGGAAATCAAAGTGTTTGGGTTCCGGGGGAAGTATGGTTGCAAAGCTGACACTTAAAGGAATTGACGGAAGGGCACCACCAGGAGTGGAGCCTGCTGCTTAATTTGACTCAACACGGCCAAACACTGAAATGATTGACAGGCCGAGAGCACTTTCGTTGGGTCTTCTTCTTCTTCTTCTTCTTCGTACGCAGTCAGACAGTAACCATTATTTTTTCGAAAAAAGCGGCGGTCATCCTGAGGCTGTCGACACTGCCATAGAGCTTGTCTTGCAGTTCCACTGGTGATGGCCACATCTGCTCTCTCTAAGCCTCGTATGTCGGGCAGTCCTGCAGCAGATGTTCAGCGGTCATTTTACCGGTACCGCAAGGGCATTCGTTGGTAATACCTATCTTTAATTTGTTAAATAGGTAGCACCTCAGTCTATTGTGGCCAGTACGAAGTCTGAAGACAACGACCTGCTCTCTTCTTTTCAACTGGTAATAGGCATCGTTTTTTGGTGTAACCAGTATGTTCGGTTTCCCATTTGGTCATGTATCTGGCTTTGATAAGCCGTTTTGACTCTTCGTACGTCATACTAGTATCTGTTTGTGGTAGTCTTGCACCTTCTTTTGCCAGTCTGTCTGCCTTCTCGTTGCCTTGGATATTGCAGTGTGATGGGACCCACTGTACCACTACCCTTTTTGGTGTGGACTGCTGGCACAGTTTGCAAAGTGCTGCTCTTAAGTCATTAGGCTCAGTGTTTTTCTGGCTTTTTAGCGCTGTGACTACGGCGAGAGCATCTGTAAGCAGGACTATATGGCTTTCATTTTCATTTTGTGTCACCATTTCTTCCACTGCCTCCCTCAGTGCCTCTTCCTCCGCTCTAAAGTTGTTTGTGTACTTACCAGTAGCGAATGACAGTGTTATTTTTCTGCCATTTGGTAGGTTCAGGAATGCTCCTGCCCCTCCGTTCTGTGTAGTGTTTGTTACAGAACCGTCGGTGTATGCATGGGTCCACTCCATGCTTGGGTAGCTTTTCGATATAAAGCTTAGGGTAGTATATCTCCTTTCTCTTTCAGACCGGATGTTTTTGTTTCCAATACCTGATTTATTTTCTATCACCTCTGGAAATATATCCTTCCCCCAGGCAGGTTTTCGTACAGTAGTGATGGGTTTTGGTGTTGTTAGTGCGTTTATGGGATCTTCGTGCATCTTTGCTTAGGCTATTTCTGCAAAGTTTCTCCGCTTTAGTTTCCTATTTTCCAAATTGTTTAGTCTCTGGTGAATTGGATGGTCAGTCAGTCTTCGGAGTTTCTCTGACTGCAGCTGGGCTCTGCAGTCTCTTCTATCGGTCATGGATTGCAGTTTTGTAATCTTTTCAAGTTCTACAATTGGCGTTGACTTCATGCCTCCTGGTATAACTCTCATGGCTTGGTTTCGAAGTTTGCTAACTATATCGAAGTTCGCCTTTGCTGCTGTTGTCCATGACGCAATGCCATACTCGAGAACTGTTCTCACTCTTCCAGTGTACAGTTTCTTTAGTATGCTTTCGTCTGCTCCCCAGCTTGTGCCAGCAAGTTTCCTCATGATTGCCATTCTTTCTTTGGCTCTCATTCGGTTTCTCTCGATCTGACTTTTCCATGTCATGCGCCGATCAAATGTGACTCCCAGATAGTTTGGGTTGTCGTTTGGCTGCAGGAATTTGCCATTTAAACTTAATTTGGTATTTTGGGGTTTGATTGAAAGCGAGAATATTGTGCATGTGGTTTTCTCCTCGTTTATTTTGACCAGCCATGAGTTCGCCCACTCTTCCAGCGATGTTAGGGCCTGCTGCATCCGATTTCTTGCTATAGTGAGATTCTTTTAAGAGGTCCACATAGATAGATCGTCTGCAAATATTGAGCTATGGACTCTTCTTGGTATATTCTCTGTAATGTCGTTTATATATACCAGGAAGAGTGTGGGAGACAGTACTCCCCCTTGGGGTACTCCCTGCTCGAGTGTCACCTTTTTGCTCATCTGCCCTTGTACTTGGACTCTGGCCGTTCTTTGTTTGAGGTAGTGGTTGATCCACTTGTACATTTTCCCACAAACATCACTTCTTCTTAGCTTGACTCTAAGTCCATCTTTCCAGACTTTGTCAAATGCCTTTTCCAGATCGTCCCAAACAGCTACTGTGTGTTTCTGTGCCTGCTATGCATCTTCTATTTCCTGGGCTATGAGGATGACCTGGTCCTCAGTAGATCTGTGCCGTCTAAAGCTGGCTTGCTGTGGAATTAGTATTTGTTTTTCTTCCAGATGCCACATCAGTATGGTGTTTATCATACGTTCCATCAGCTTGCCGACACAGCTCAGTAGGCTGATGGACCTGTATCCATTAGGATCTGTTTTGTCATTTTCTGTTTTTGGTTCTGGTATAAGTACTGCGACTTTCCATGCCTGGGGTACAATTCCCCTTTTCCAGCTTTGTTTCAGGACCGATAGCAGTTTCCTCTTCGCTGTTTGGCCCAGCCCCATCAGCATTTCGTTGGTTATCCTGTCTTTTCCGGGAGATTTCCTTTTCTTTAATGTTCTCATAGCCTCTTCCATTTCGCTCATTGTTAATTTGGCCATCATATGCTCTTCAGGTGCCGTATTGATGTTGTCCCTTTTGCTCTTCACTAATGTATGTATGCCTATCTGCAGGGACCTCGATGTGGGTTGCTCTGGCATACTGATCGACAACAGCGTTTGCGGCTTTCTTACCGGTGAGCATATTTTCGCCCTGCTCTATGGTAATTTGTTTGTTTGACGGGGTATCGTCGTTCATGGCTCTGACTAGCTTCCATAGCTTGTTCCCTTCTTTGTCCAGGTTTAGGCTTCACGTTTTTTTGTCCAGCTCTATTTTGCTGTTTGCTTGAGAGTGTATTTGTATTTCGCCGTGGCGGCTTTAAGGGTGATGTTTGCCTCCATAGATTGTTCTCTCTCTGCCATGTTCCTAGCATTTGTTACTGCATCTTTCGCTTTCTGCAACTCATCATTCCAGAAGGGCTTATAGTTTTTCATAGCTCCTCTCTGGATGGTTTCAGTGGCGGCTTGCATTATTGCCTTGCTTAGGCTTTCCACCATGGGCTTCATTTTGTTGTTTTGTGTGTTGATGGTTTTACACAGCCCATCTGTCAGAATTGCAAATCTGTCCCAGTCGGCTCGTTTGTAATTCCAACGTGGGAGCGGTTTTTTTTTCTGTGGGCCTACTTCCATATCAATGTCTAGCCTAATCGGCCTGTGGTCGCTACCTGCCATTTGGCTTAGCACCTGGCGGTCTATTTTATGGTGTATGTCCTGTGTGGAGAAGGACAGATCTGGAGTCGAGGTGGTACGCCATTTTCTAGAATAGAAATTAGGGCTATCCTCTGGCCTATTGATTAGGGAGAGATTTGTATCTATCTCCCAATCTTCCACTTCGTCACCTCTGCTGTCTGTATCAGAGTATCCCCATCTCTCCGAGTGGCTGTTGAAATCTCCAACTACTATGCAGTTGGAGTCTCTGACCTCCATACTCGAAAGCGATAGGTCTTTATTTGGTGGTCCGTTCAGATTGAAAATGCGGAGCTTCGTCTCTTGAGCCATTATGTCAACTCCTACAATTTCTGCTTGTCCGGTGTGACTGACAGGTACCGCGCTACTCGGTATGCAATTTCTGGTCAGTATCAGGACCCCTCCTTTGTGACCTTCTCTATCGAGGCGGAAGGTCTGGTATCCTCTGATTGAAAATTTATGATTATTGTTGAGGTCCGTTTCCTGGATACATGCCACGTCAATCTTACCTTCATGCAGGTGATGTGTTATGGACATTTTTTTTGTTAATGACTTTCTCCGCATTTCACTGTAGTAGTTTGAGGGTTTTGAGTTGTTGGTCAATGGAATTTGCCCCATTGCCATGTGCCTTGATTCCACAACACATGGGTGGGTGACCACCAGCAGTTAAGGGTGGGCCCCTTCGAGGCGTGAAGCCCGGCACTCTCGCTGCCTGGCGGGAATCCACAGGATCATCCCCATACGTTTTTCTAATAGGTTGTACTGTCATACTGTGATTAACGTTGCACTGTTTTGTTAGGCTTGTGGCCCATTGCATCCGAATTCAAGAGGCGTTTCTGTAGGGATGCCCTTCTTAGCCTTTGGCTGTCCGCAGCCTATCTGCAAGGCAGCAGTTGTATGTGGTCAGCGTTTTCTCTCTTATGGAAGTTGTCTTACAAGACTGACGAGTCTTCACTACTCGTGTCTATAGGATTCGGTAATGATATATGAGAAGTTATATTTGATATATGATATATGATATGGACTATGTACTGGTTTTTACTAAAGCCGGAAGAGAGGCAGTCTAGTGTGTCTGTATCCCAGGATCGTCACGTCCTGCCAGAAACGTATCATGTGTATGTGGGCGGGGTACCTCTTTGCTCCCTTTATTTTCTCGGCACATCTTCAGTGATGGCACGCCTAGCATTTCCCGCCACCTGGGAGGTTGACACAGTAGGGCAAATGTGCAATGTCCGCTAGTCTGCATCTCTTCTGCGTCCATTGGTTTGGCTGATAGCGTATAGAGGTAGAGATCGAGGCAGGAGTGCATTTAACCAGGGGACATGCCTGGTAATGTCACGGAGATGTTGTTCGCCTAGTGTGCGGAAAGATCTCATGGTCATTGGTTTAGTCTCGACAGTTCACAGTGAGGTGGCTGCTCTACTGTTTTCGACACCCCGACCGGGAACTAAGTCTTATGTTTGTGGTTTCGCACCCCATCGCCGTATAAGGTGAATATCAAGCAGTTTCCGGAAAACCAAAGTGTTTGGGTTCCGGGAGAAGTATGGTTGCAAAGCTGACACTTAAAGGACTTGACGGAAGGGCACCACCAGGAGTGGAGCCTGCGGCTTAATTTGACTCAACACGGCCAAACACTGAAATTATTGACAGGCCGAGAGCACTTTCGTTGGGTCTAATGTGGAACGGGTGCTGGAATTAGACCCTTGAAAATCTGTGGCTATCCTCTCGGTAGCTCGACTGTCTTGCATCCAGTGTTTGCTAAAGGAATTGACGGAATGACACCACCAGGAGTGGAGTCTGCGGCTTACTTTGACTCAATACTGTAGAACGACTGACAAATCGAGAGCACTTTCGTTGGGTCTAATAGTGAACGTGTGCTGGTATTAGATCCACGGAAAACAGGTCAGCTCTTAAAACTTATAATGAAAGAATGCTACGGAAATCGTGTTTAACCCCGCAGAAGCCGCAGGTTTCAGATACCTGGTCATTGACAAACAAAAAAGCCCTCTATTAATTCGTCCGGTGTAATAGTGAAAGGGTGCGGGTAATAGACCCTCCAAAGACAGGTCAGTTTTACCCTACAAATGACAGGGCGTTGCTACGGTAATCCTGCTCAATTCGAGAGGAGCCGCTGACATTTTGTTTCACATACCAGGCTGATAAGCCAATGGCGCGAGGCTACCATGTGAGGGATTACGGCCGAACGCCTGTAAGCCGGAATCCCGCCCTAAATCTCAGAATCACTGCAATGGGAGGCTTCTATATGGTCGGGACCTGGGGCTCGCGCCTCAGCCCTACCCGGTTGAGCCGCAGAAAGAGGTATCAGCCGTCCGCCGATCAAAGCGGGCGGATAGCTGCTCGATATTCACCCTATACGACAATGGGGTGCGAAACCACCAACATAAAACTTAATTTTTGGTCTGGGTGTCGAAAACAGTAGAGCAGCCACCTCACTGTGAACTGTCGAGACTCAACCCATGTCCATGAGATATGTCAGCACACCAGGCGAACAACATCTCCGTGACATTACCAGGTTTGTCCCCTGATAAAATTTACGTCTGCCTCGATCTCTGCCTCTGCATGCTATCAGTCATACCAATGGACGCAGAAGAGATGCAGACTAGCGGACATTGCACATCTGCCCTATTGTGTCAACCTCCCAGGTGGCGGGGAATGCTAGGCGTAATATCACTGAAGAAAAGCCGAGAAAATAAAGGAAGCAAAGAGATACCCCACTCACATGCAAATGCTACGTTTCTGGCAGGACGTGACGATTCTGGGATACAGACACACTGGACTGCCTCTCTTCCGGGTTATTACAAGCCAGTACATAGTCCATATAATATATCATATCTCATATATCATCACCGCACCCTATAGACACAAATAGTGATAACTCGTTAGTCTTGTAATAAAACTTCCATAAGAGAGACAACTCAGATCCAAAACAACTGCTGCCTTGCACATAGGCTGGGGACAGCCAAAGGCTAAGGAGGGCATCCCTACAGAAACGCTTGTTGAAATCGGATGCACTGGGCCACAGGCTTAACGAAACAGTTCAACGTAAATCGCAGTATGATGACAATACAACATATCAGAAAAAAGTATGGGGCTCATCCTGCGGTGTCCCGCCAGGCAGCGAGAGTGCCGGGCCTCACGCCTCGAAGGGGCCCACCCTTGACTACTGGTGGTCCCCCACCCATGTGTTGTGGTGTCAAAGCACATGGCTATGGGGCAATTTCTATTTACCAAAAACTCAAGACCCTCAAAATACTACAGTGGAATGCAGAGGGAGTCATTAACACAAAGCTTTCCCTAACACATCACTTGCATAAAGGTAAGATTGACGTGGCGTGTATCCAAGAAACGCACCTCAACAGCAGCCATAAATTCTCAATCAGAGGATACCAGACATTCCGCCTGGGTAGAGAAGGTCACAAAGGAGGGGTTCTGATACTGACACGTAACTGCATACCGAGTAGCGCTGTATCTGTCAATCACACTGGACAAGCAGGAGAATTGACATAATGGCTCAAGAGACGAAGATCCGCATCTTCAACCTGTACGGACCACCAAATAAAGACCCATCGCTCTCGAGTATGGAAGTCAAAGACTCCAAATGCAAAATATTTGAGGACTTCAACAGCCACTCGGAGAGATAGGGATACTCGGACACAGACAGCAGAGGTGACGAAGTTGAAGATTGGGAGATAGACACAAATCTCCATCTAATCAATAGGCCGGAGGATAGCCCTAGCTTCTATTCTAGAACATGGCATACCCCCTCTACTCCAGATTAGGCCTTCTCCACAGTGGACATTCACCATAAAATAGACCGCCAGGTGCTAAACCAATTGGCAGGTAGCCACCACAGGCCAATTAGGCTAGAAATTGATATGGAAGTAGGCCCACAGGAAACAAAACCGGAATTACAAACGAGCCGACTGGGATAGATTTACAAGCCTGACAGATGGGCTGTGTGAAACCATCAACACACGGAACAACAAAATAAAGCCCATGGTGGAAAGCCTAAGCAAGGCAATAATGCAAGCTGCCACTGAAACCATCCCAAGAGGGGCAAGGACAAATTATAAGCCCTATTGGAATGATGAGTTGCAGAAAGCGAAAGACACAGTCACAAATGCTAGGAACAGGGCAGAGCGAGAACAATCTATGGAGGGAAATATCGCCTTCAAAGCCGTCACGGCGAAATACAAATACACTCTAAAACCAAACAGCAAGAGAAAGCTTGAAAAACAAAACAGAAAGCCTCAACTTAGACAAAGAAGTGAACAAACTATGGAAGCTAGTCAGAGCCATGAAGGACGAAACACCGTCAAACAAACAAATTACCATGAAGCAGGGTGAAAAATTGCTCACTGGAAAAAAAGCCGAAACGCCTTTGTTGAACACTATGCCAGAGCGAACTACATAGATGTCCCTGCAGAAAGGCATACAGACATTAATGAAGAGCAAAAGGAGCACGACAACATCAATATGGCACCAGAAGAGCATATGATGGAAAATTAACAATGAACGAAATGGAAAAGGCCATGAGAACATTAAAGAAAAGGAAATCTCCCGGAAAAGACGGGATAACTAACGACATGCTGATGGGACTGGGCCAAACAGCAAAGAGGAAACTGCTTTCAGTCCTGAACCAAAGCTGGAAAAGGGGAATTGTACCCCAGGCATGGAAAGACGCAGTACTTGTACCAGTACCAAAGAAAGAGAAAGACAAAACATATCCAAATGGATACAGGCCTATCAGCCTTCTGAGCTGTGTCGGCAAACTGATGGAACGTATGATAAACACCAGACTGATGTGGCATCTGGAAGAAAAACGCATACTAATTCCATAACAAGCAGGCTTTAGACAGCACAGATCCACTGAGGATTAGGTCATCCTCATAGACCAGGAAATAGAAGATTCCTACCAGGAACAGAAACACACAGTAGCGGTTAGTGTGGATCTGGAAAAGGCATTTGACAAAGTCTGGAAAGATGGACAAGCTAAGAAGAAGTGAAGTTTGTGGGAAAATGTACAAGTGGATCACGCACTACCTCAAAAACAGAACGGTCAGAGTTCAAGTACAAGGGTAGATGAGAAATAAGGTGACACTTGAGCAGGGAGTACCGCAAGGGGAAGTACTGTCACCCACACTCTTCCTGGTGTATATACATGACATTACAGAAAATATGCCAAGAAGAGTCCATAGCTCAATGTTTGCAGACGATCTGGCTATGTGGACCTCTGAAAAGAATCTCACCATAGCAAGAAATCGGATGCAGCAGGCCCTAACATCGCTGGAAGAGTGGGCGAACTCATGGCTGGTCAAAATAAACGAGGAAAAAACGACATGTACAATATTCTCGCTATCAATCAAACCCCAAAACACCAAATTAAGTCTAAACGGCAGATACCTGCAGCCGATCGACAACCAAAACTACCTGGGAGTCACATTTGATCAGCGCATGACATGGACAAGTCAGATCGAGAGAAACCGAGTGAGAGCCAGAGAAAGAATGGCGATCATGAGGAAACTTGCTGGCACAAGCTGGGGAGCAGACGAAAGTATACTAAAGAAACTGTACATTGGAAGAGTGAGACCAGTTCTCGAGTATGGCATTGCGGCATGGACAACAGCAGCAAAGTCGAACTTCGATAAAATTAGCAAACTCCAAAACCAAGCCATGAGAGTTATAACAGGAGGCATGAAGTCAACGCCAATTGTAGAACTTGAAAAGATTACAAAACTGCAATCCATGAACGACAGAAGAGAGTGCAAAGCCCAGCTGCAATCAGAGAAACTCAGAAGACTGACTGACCATCCAATGCACCAGAGACTAAACAATTTGGGAAATGGGAAACTAAAGCAAAGAAACGTTGCAGAAATAGCTAAGGCAAAGTTGCACGAAAACCCCCTGAACCCACTAACACCAAAGCCCATCCATAATGTACGAAAACCTACCTGGAGGCAGCATATATTTCCAGAGGTGGTAGAAAATATACCAGGTATTGGAAACAAAAACAGCCAGTCTGAAAAAGAAAGAAGAGATCCTACCGTGAGTTACATAACAGAAAACTACCCAAGCATGGACTGGACCCATGCATAAACCGACGGTTCCGTAACAAATACAACACAGAACAGAGGGGCAGGAGCATTTCTGAACCTACCAAATGGCTGAAAAATTACACTGTCATTCGCTACTTGAAAATACACAAGCAATTTCAGAGCGAATGCAGAGGCTCTGAGGGCAGCAGTGGAAAAAATGGTGACATGTAAAAGGAATGAAAGCCACATAGTACTGCTTACAGATGCTCTGGCCGTAGTCATAGCACTAAACAGTCAGAAAAATACTGAACTTAATGATTTAAGAGCAGTACTTTGTCAACTATGCCAGCAGTCCGCACCAAAAAGGGTAGTGGTGCAGTGGGTTCCATCTCACTGCACCATCCAAGGCAACGAGGAGGCAGACAGACTGGCAAAAGAAGGTGCAAAACTACCACAACCAGATACTAGTATGAAATACGAAGAGTCAAAACGGCTTATTAGAGCTAGATACATTTCCAAATGGGAAACCGAACATACTGGCTACACCAAAAACGATGCCTATTACCAGTTGAACAGAAGAGAGCAGGTCGTGGTCTACAGACTTCGCACTGGCAAAAATAAACTGAGGTACCACCTATTCAACAAATTGAAGATAGGTGGCGCCGACGAATGCCCGTGTGGTACCGGCAAAATGACCGCTGAGCATTTGCTGCAAAACTGCCCGACATACGAGGATCAGAGAGAGCAGATGTGGCCATCACCAGTGGAACTGCAAGACAAGCTTAAAAATTGATATTTTTTTTGGTGTCTGTGTGCAAGCGTATGAGTGGCGTTCAAGTCAACCAGGTACTCGTTTTGAAAGAAGAAATTAATGTTTTTCAAGTTGTCAAATTTATGGTTCGAAAAACTAATGCAACGCTCATGCACTTATTCCAGAAATTAACTGATTCGTGATTGATGATCCCATACGTTGTGGCTCTCAAGCAACCACAGTCACTGTGAATATACAGATTGTTGAACGCCTTATCCTGGAAAATAGGCGCACAATCTCTCGCGAAATTGCGAACATAATTCTTGAGCGGTCAGCCTTTGAGAAGTTATTACCACGTGAAACAGGATGTCTTGGATTGGTTCAGACATACAGACAAATATTTCTACTCTGAAGCTTTACAAGCTTTACTTTAACATTGCTGGTGATTATATCGACACGTAAATGGTATTTAGACTACTTGAATACACAAATTTTTCTTCGTTACAAAAAAACCAAATACAACAGGCTTGGTTTGACTTGAGCGCCCCTCATACAATTCGCTTTGCAGCTGATAGTGCATAGATGCCTGAATGGAGGCTTCTCATGACTGTTCAAAAGTAGGTCCTGTTGAAGGTTAGATAGAGGCTGCTGGAGAGGACAGGATATATTCTGCAGGTGAGGGTTGGATAGGTGCTGATGAAGAGAGTTCTACAGTAGGTGATGGGGCACTCTGAATTGTTGCTGGTAATGGGGAACTCTGAACTGATGCTGGTTTAGGAGAGTCCTGAATAAATTCTGGTGGATAACCCTGAACTGATGGAGCAGAACCCTGAATAGATGCTGGTTGGTAACCCTGAAATGGTGCTGGTGGAGTAGATCCCTGAACAGATTCTTGTGGGTAACCCTGAACTGATGCTAGTGTGGGAGAACCCTGCAATGATTCTGGTAGAAAAGAACCCAGAATAGATGCTAATGGAGGAGACCTATAAATAGATGCTGATGGAGGAGAACTATGAATAGATGCTGATGGAGGAGAACCATGAATTGATTCTGATGAAGGAGAACCCTGAATAGATGCTGGTAGAGGAGAACCCTGAATTGATGCTTGTTGATAAGAGCCCTGAATAGATTCTGGTAGAGGAGAACCTTTAATAGATTTTGGTAGAGATGAACCATGAAATGATGCTAGTGATGGAGAACTCTGAATAGATTCTGGTAGAGGAGAACCCTCAATAGATTCTGGTAGAGATGAACAATGAAATGATGCTGGTGGAAGAGAACCCTGAATAGATTCTTGCAGAGGTGAACCCTGAAAAGATCCTAATGATGGGGAACCTTGAATTGATGCCAGTGAAGGAGAACCCTGAATTGTTACTAGTGAAGGAGAGCTCGGAATAGATTCATTTGTGTACAATAGGATAGAGGCTCTTAAAGAAGACACAAGGGAGGCTGGTATGTTCCACAACATAGGCATTGGTATGGATAATAGATTGGTGACTGTTGATGGCAAAGTAGAGGATGGTATAGACAACATAATAGAGGCTTGCCAGGACGGTAGGATGTCTGGTATCAGCGACATAATAGGGGCCGGTATGGACATCACGATAACAGTTGACGTCGGCGGCTGGATATAGGGCATCGGGGACTCGATAGTAACGTCAGATGTAAAAGGAACAATGCAAAGTTGATTCGAATTATCCATAGAAGAGGAAGAAGAGGTCGAAGCATGAGGACTGGACATCACAATAACAGTTGACGTCGGCGGCTGGATATAGGGCATCGTGGACTCGGCAGTAACGGCAGATGTTAAAGGAACAATGCAAAGTTGATTCGAATTATCCATAGAAGAGGAAAAAGAGGTCGAAGCATGAGGACTGGGTATACTTCTTCTTGTTCTTCTATCTTCCTCCTTGTAATCAATTGTGGAATATAAGAACGAGTCAGTTTCTAGACTGTATTTGCCTTCGTATTCTTGGCTCTCTGTGGACTCTTCTCGGCTTGAGGTATCTGATACGTCAAATCTAACCTTTTTCTTTTTTCCAGATCTCACTGTCATAGTCTTTGTTTCATAAGTCGGCAATGTCTGTTCTTCTGCATTTGTTATTTGACGTTTTCGTCTGTTTTTCTCCCTGCTGGTCCTGACATTTCTCAAACATTTACCAACTTTAACACACAAACAACACGCAAAACATCTACGAACCAAATTCATACTGTCTTTTACTTTTAATTAGAATACAATTTTCAGGACAATGTTTTGCAATACGAGGCAGCGATCTTTTCTCACTCTAGGTGTACCGGAAATTAAACGCACCTAATCCGCGCCTTGTTCTCAGGATGCAATTTGTAGTGCCCAGTTTCATTGTGCGCATTTTTGGCAGTTCATACTTTCGTGGTGCGCAATTTAATCATCATCATCTGGTTGATGAGACTAAGATTGTTTGTAAGATTGTTTGAGCACGTTTCTCCATTTAGTCATATGTTTACACATGTTTGTAACGGGTAACGGAGAATCAGGGCTCGATTCCGGAGAGGGAGCATGAGAAACGGCTACCACATCCAAGGAAGGCAGCAGGCGCGCAACTTACCCACTCACAGCACGGAGAGGTAGTGACGAAAAATAACAATACGGGACTCTTTCGAGGCCCCGTAATTGGAATGAGTACACTTTAAATCCTTTAACGAAGATCTATTGGAATCCAAATCTGGTGCCAGCAGCCGCGGTAATTCCAGCTCCATTAGCGTATAGTAAAGTTGTTGCAGTTAAAAAGCTCGTAGTTTGATCTCAGGCGCAGGAGGGGGGTCCGGCTCGCTCACCTCCCGTTGTCTGCTGCCCTACCGTCTGTTGGCTCTCTCCCACGGGTGCTCTTCGCTGAGCGTCCTAAGGTGGCCGGCGCGTTTACTTTGAAAAAATTAGAGTGTTTAAAGCAGACCTCGGCTGCCTGAATAATGGTGCATGGAATAATGGAATAGGATCTCGGTTCTATTTTGTTGGTTTTCGGAACTGGAGGTAATGATTAACAGGCACAAACGGGGGCATTCGTATTGCGGCGTTAGAGGTGAAATTCTTGGATCGCCGCAAGACGAGCTACTGCGAAAGCATTTGTCCAGAATGTTTTCATTAATCAAGAACGAAAGTCAGAGGCGCGAAGACGATCAGATACCGTCGTAGTTCTGACCGTAAACGATGCCGACTAGCGATCCGCAGGAGTTGCTTCGATGACTCTACGGGCAGCTTCCGGGAAATCAAAGTGTTTGGGTTCCGGGGGAAGTATGGTTGCAAAGCTGACACTTAAAGGAATTGACGGTAGGACACCACCAGGAGTGGAGCCTGCTGCTTAATTTGACTCAACACGGCAAAACACTGAAATGATTGACAGGCCGAGAGCACTTTCGTTGGGTCTTCTTCTTCTTCTTCTTCTTCTTCGTACGCAGTCAGACAGTAACCATTATTTTTTCGAAAAAAGCTGCGGTCATCCTGAGGCTGTCGACACTGCCATAGAGCTTGTCTTGCAGTTCCACTGGTGATGGCCACATCTGCTCTCTCTAAGCCTCGTATGTCGGGCAGTCCTGCAGCAGATGTTCAGCGGTCATTTTACCGGTACCGCAAGGGCATTCGTTGGTAATACCTATCTTTAATTTGTTAAATTGGTGGTACCTCAGTCTATTGTGGCCAGTACGAAGTCTGAAGACAACGACCTGCTCTCTTCTTTTCAACTGGTAATAGGCATCGTTTTTTGGTGTAACCAGTATGTTCGGTTTCCCATTTGGTCATGTATCTGGCTTTGATAAGCCGTTTTGACTCTTCGTACGTCATACTAGTATCTGTTTGTGGTAGTCTTGCACCTTCTTTTGACAGTCTGTCTGCCTTCTCGTTGCCTTGGATGTTGCAGTGTGATGGGACCCACTGTACCACTACCCTTTTTGGTGTGGACTGCTGGCACAGTTTGCGAAGTGCTGCTCTTAAGTCATTAAGCTCAGTGTTTTTCTGGCTTTTTAGCGCTGTGACTACGGCGAGAGCATCTGTAAGCAGGACTATATGGCTTTCATTTTCATTTTGTGTCACCATTTCTTCCACTGCCGCCCTCAGTGCCTCTTCCTCCGCTCTAAAGTTGCTTGTGTACTTACCAGTAGCGAATGACAGTGTTATTTTTCTGCCATTTGGTAGGTTCAGGAATGCTCCTGCCCCTCCGTTCTGTGTAGTGTTTGTTACAGAACCGTCGGTGTATGCATGGGTCCACTCCATGCTTGGGTAGCTTTTCGATATAAAGCTTAGGGTAGTATATCTCTTTTCTCTTTCAGACCGGCTGTTTTTGTTTCCAATACCTGATTTATTTTCTACCACCTCTGGAAATATATCCTTCCTCCAGGCAGGTTTTCGTACAGTAGTGATGGGTTTTGGTGTTGTTAGTGCGTTTATGGGATCTTCGTGCATCTTTGCTTTGGCTATTTCTGCAAAGTTTCTCCGCTTTAGTTTCATATTTCCCAAATTGTTTAGTCTCTGGTGAATTGGATGGTCAGTCAGTCTTCGGAGTTTCTCTGACTGCAGCTGGGCTCTGCAGTCTCTTCTATCGGTCATGGATTGCAGTTTTGTAATCTTTTCACGTTCTACAATTGGCGTGGACTTCATGCCTCCTGGTATAACTCTCATGGCTTGGTTTTGAAGTTTGCTAAATATATCGAAGTTCGCCTTTGCTGCTGTTGTCCATGACGCAATGCCATACTCGAGAACTGTTCTCACTCTTCCAGTGTACAGTTTCTTTAGTATGCTTTCGTCTGCTCCCCAGCTTGTGCCAGCAAGTTTCCTCATGATTGCCATTCTTTCTTTGGCTCTCATTCGGTTTCTCTCGATCTGACTTTTCCATGTCATGCGCCGATCAAATGTGACTCCCAGATAGTTTCGGTTGTCGTTTGGCTGCAGGAATTTGCCATTTAAACTTAATTTGGTATTTTGGGGTTTGATTGAAAGCGAGAATATTGTGCATGTGGTTTTCTCCTCGTTTATTTTGACCAGCCATGAGTTCTCCCACTCTTCAAGCGATGTTAGGGCCTGCTGCATCCGATTTCTTGCTATAGTGAGATTCTTTTAAGAGGTCCACATAGATAGATCGTCTGCAAATATTGAGCTATGGACTCTTCTTGGTATATTCTCTGTAATGTCGTTTATATATACCAGGAAGAGTGTGGGAGACAGTACTCCCCCTTGGGGTACTCCCTGCTCGAGTGTCACCTTTTTGCTCATCTGCCCTTGTACTTGGACTCTGGCCGTTCTTTGTTTGAGGTAGTGGTTGATCCACTTGTACATTTTCCCACAAACATCACTTCTTCTTAGCTTGACTCTAAGTCCATCTTACCAGACTTTGTCTAATGCCTTTTCCAGATCGTCCCAAACAGCTACTGTGTGTTTCTGTGCCTGCTAGGCATCTTCTATTTCCTGGGCTATGAGGATGACCTGGTCCTCAGTGGATCTGTGCCGTCTAAAGCTGGCTTGCTGTGGAATTAGTATTTGTTTTTCTTCCAGATGCCACATCAGTATGGTGTTTATCATACGTTCCATCAGCTTGCCGACACAGCTCAGTAGGCTGATGGACCTGTATCCATTAGGATCTGTTTTGTCATTTTCTATTTTTGGTTCTGGTATAAGTACTGCGACTTTCCATGCCTGGGGTACAATTCCCCTTTTCCAGCTTTGTTTCAGGACCGATAGCAGTTTCCTCTTCGCTGTTTGGCCCAGCCCCATCAGCATTTCGTTGGTTATCCCGTCTTTTCCGGGAGAGTTCCTTTTCTTTAATGTTCTCATAGCCTCTTTCATTTCGCTCATTGTTAATTTGGCCATCATATGCTCTTCAGGTGCCGTATTGATGTTGTCGTGCCCCTTTTGCTCTTCACTAATGTCTGTATGCCTATCTGCAGGGACCTCGATGGGGGTTGCTCTGGCATAGTGATCGACAACAGCGTTTGCGGCTTTCTTACCGGTGAGCATATTTTCGCCCTGCTTGATGGTAATTTATTTGTTTGACGGGGTATCGTCGTTCATGGCTCTGACTAGCTTCCATAGCTTGTTCCCTTCTTTGTCTAGGTTTAGGCTTCACGTTTTTTTGTCCAGCTCTATTTTGCTGTTTGCTTGTGAGTGTATTTGTATTTCGCCGTGGCGGCTTTAAGGGTGATATTTGCCTCCATAGATTGTTCTCTCTCTGCCATGTTCCTAGCATTTGTTACTGCATCTTTCGCTTTCTGCAACTCATCATTCCAGAAGGGCTTATAGTTTTTCCTAGCTCCTCTCTGGATGGTTTTAGTGGCGGCTTGCATTATTGCCTTGCTTAGGCTTTCCACCATGGGCTTCATTTTGTTGTTTCGTGTGTTGATGGTTTTACACAGCCCATCTGTCAGAATTGCAAATCTGTCCCAGTCGGCTAGTTTGTAATTCCAACGTGGGAGCGGTTTTGTTTTCTGTGGGCCTACTTCCATATCAATGTCTAGCCTAATCGGCCTGTGGTCGCTACCTGCCATTTGGCTTAGCACCTGGCGGTCTATTTTATGGTGTATGTCCTGTGTGGAGAAGGACAAATCTGAAGTCGAGGTGGTACGCCATTTTCTAGAATAGAAATTAGGGCTATCCTCCGGCCTATTGATTAGGGAGAGATTTGTATCTATCTCCCAATCTTCCACTTCGTCACCTCTGCTGTCGGTATCAGAGTATCCCCATCTCTCCGAGTGGCTGTTGAAATCTCCAACTACTATGCAGTTGGAGTCTCTGACCTCCATACTCGAAAGCGATAGGTCTTTATTTGGTGGTCCGTTCAGATTGAAAATGCAGAGCTTCGTCTCTTGAGCCATTATGTCAACTCCTACAATTTCTGCTTGTCCGGTGTGACTGACAGGTACCGCGCTACTCGGTATGCAATTTCTGGTCAGTATCAGGACCCCTCCTTTGTGACCTTCTCTATCGAGGCGAAAGGTCTGGTATCCTCTGATTGAAAATGTATGATTATTGTTGAGGTCCGTTTCCTGGATACATGCTACGTCAATCTTACCTTCATGCAGGTGATGTGTTATGGACATTTTTTTTGTTAATGACTTTCTCCGCATTCCACTGTAGTAGTTTGAGGGTTTTGAGTAGTTGGTCAATGGAAGTTGCCCCATTGCCATGTGCCTTGATTCCACAACACATGGGTGGGTGACCACCAGCAGTTAAGGGTGGGCCCCTTCGAGGCGTGAAGCCCGGCACTCTCGCTGCCTGGCGGGAATCCACAGGATCATCCCCATACGTTTTTCTAATAGGTTGTACTGTCATACTGCGATTTACGTTGCACTGTTTTGTTAGGCTTGTGGCCCATTGCATCCGAATTCAACAGGCGTTTCTGTAGGGATGCCCTCCTTAGCCTTTGGCTGTCCGCAGCCTATCTGCAAGGCAGCAGTTGTATGTGGTCAGCGTTTTCTCTCTTATGGAAGTTGTCTTACAAGACTGACGAGTCTTCACTACTCGTGTCTATAGGATTCGGTAATGATATATGAGAAGTAATATTTGATATATGATATATGATATGGACTATGTACTGGTTTTTACTAAAGCCGGAAGAGAGGCAGTCTAGTGTGTCTGTATCCCAGGATCGTCACATCCTGCCAGAAACGTATCATGTGTATGTGGGCGGGGTACCTCTTTGCTCCCTTTATTTTCTCGGCACATCTTCAGTGATGGTACGCCTAGCATTTCCCGCCACCTGGGAGGTTGACACAGTAGGGCAAATGTGCAATGTCCGCTAGTCTGCATCTCTTCTGCGTCCATTGGTTTGGCTGATAGCGTATAGAGGTAGAGATCGAGGCAGGAGTGCATTTAACCAGGGGACAAGCCTGGTAATGTCACGGAGATGTTGTTCGCCTAGTGTGCGGAAAGATCTCATGGTCATTGGTTTAGTCTCGACAGTTCACAGTGAGGTGGCTGCTCTACTGTTTTCGACACCCCGACCGGGAACTAAGTCTTATGTTTGTGGTTTCGCACCCCATCGTCGTATAAGGTGAATATCAAGCAGTTTCCGGAAAACCAAAGTGTTTGGGTTCCGGGGGAAGTATGGTTGCAAAGCTGACACTTAAAGGACTTGACGGAAGGGCACCACCAGGAGTGGAGCCTGCGGCTTAATTTGACTCAACACGGCCAAACACTGAAATTATTGACAGGCCGAGAGCACTTTCGTTGGGTCTAATGTGGAACGGGTGCTGGAATTAGACCCTTGAAAATCTGTGGCTATCCTCTCGGTAGCTCGACTGTCTTGCATCCAGTGATTGCTAAAGGAATTGACGGAATGACACCACCAGGAGTGGAGTCTGCGGCTTTATTTGACTCAATACTGTAGAACGACTGACAAATCGAGAGCACTTTCGTTGGGTCTAATAGTGAACGTGTGCTGGTATTAGATCCACGGAAAACAGGTCAGCTCTTAAAACTTATAATGAAAGAATGCTACGGAAATCGTGTTTAACCCCGCAGAAACCGCAGGTTTCAGATACCTGGTCATTGACAAACAAAAAAGCCCTCTATTAAAGCCCTACCCGGTTGAGCCGCAGAAAGAGGTATCAGCCGTCCGCCGATCAAAGCGGGCGGATAGCTGCTCGATATTCACCCTATACGACGATGGGGTGCGAAACCACCAACATAAAACTTAATTTTTGGTCGGGGTGTCGAAAACAGTAGAGCAGCCACCTCACTGTGAACTGTCGAGACTCAACCCATGTCCATGAGATATGTCAGCACACCAGACGAACAACATCTCCGTGACATTACCAGGTTTGTCCCCTGATAAAATTTACGTCTGCCTCGATCTCTGCCTCTGCATGCTATCAGTCATACCAATGGACGCAGAAGAGATGCAGACTAGCGGACATTGCACATCTGCCCTATTGTGTCAACCTCCCAGGTGGCGGGGAATGTTACGCGTACTATCACTGAAGAAAAGCCGAGAAAATAAAGGAAGCAAAGAGATACCCCACTCACATGCAAATGCTACGTTTCTGGCAGGACGTGACGATTCTGGGATACAGACACACTGGACTGCCTCTCTTCCGGGTTAGTACAAACCAGTACATAGTCCATATAATATATCATATCTCATATATCATCACCGCACCCTATAGACACAAATAGTGATAACTCGTTAGTCTTGTAATAAAACTTCCATAAGAGAGACAACTCAGATCCCAAACAACTGCTGCCTTGCACATAGGCTGGGGACAGCCAAAGGCTAAGGAGGGCATCCCTACAGAAACGCTTGTTGAAATCGGATGCACTGGGCCACAGGCTTAACGAAACAGTTCAACGTAAATCGCAGTATGATGACAATACAACATATCAGAAAAAAGTATGGGGCTCATCCTGCGGTGTCCCGCCAGGCAGCGAGAGTGCCGGGCCTCACGCCTCGAAGGGGCCCACCCTTGACTACTGGTGGTCCCCCACCCATGTGTTGTGGTGTTAAAGCACATGGCTATGGGGCAATTTCTATTTACCAAAAACTCAAGACCCTCAAAATACTACAGTGGAATGCAGAGGGAGTCATTAACACAAAGCTTTCCCTAACACATCACTTGCATGAAGGTAAGATTGACGTGGCGTGTATCCAAGAAACGCACCTCAACAGCAGCCATAAATTCTCAATCAGAGGATACCAGACATTCCGCCTGGGTAGAGAAGGTCACAAAGGAGGGGTTCTGATACTGACACGTAACTGCATACCGAGTAGCGCTGTATCTGTCAATCACACTGGACAAGCAGGAGAATTGACATAATGGCTCAAGAGACGAAGATCCGCATCTTCAACCTGTACGGACCACCAAATAAAGACCCATCGCTCTCGAGTATGGAAGTCAAAGACTCCAAATGCAAAATATTTGAGGACTTCAACAGCCACTCGGAGAGATAGGGATACTCGGACACAGACAGCAGAGGTGACGAAGTGGAAGATTGGGAGATAGACACAAATCTCCATCTAATCAATAGGCCGGAGGATAGCCCTAGCTTCTATTCTAGAACATGGCATACCCCCTCTACTCCAGATTAGGCCTTCTCCACAGTGGAAATTCACCATAAAATAGACCGCCAGGTGCTAAACCAATTGGCAGGTAGCCACCACAGGCCAATTAGGCTAGAAATTGATATGGAAGTAGGCCCACAGGAAACAAAACCGGAATTACAAACGAGCCGACTGGGATAGATTTACAAGCCTGACAGATGGGCTGTGTGAAACCATCAACACACGGAACAACAAAATAAAGCCCATGGTGGAAAGCCTAAGCAAGGCAATAATGCAAGCTGCCACTGAAACCATCCCAAGAAGGGCAAGGAAAAATTATAAGCCCTATTGGAATGATGAGTTGCAGAAAGCGAAAGACACAGTCACAAATGCCAGGAACAGGGCAGAGCGAGAACAATCTATGGAGGGAAATATCGCCTTCAAAGCCGTCACGGCGAAATACAAATACACTCTAAAACCAAACAGCAAGAGAAAGCTTGAAAAACAAAACAGAAAGCCTCAACTTAGACAAAGAAGTGAACAAACTATGGAAGCTAGTCAGAGCCATGAAGGACGAAACACCGTCAAACAAACAAATTACCATGAAGCAGGGTGAAAAATTGCTCACTGGAAAAAAAGCCGAAACGCCTTTGTTGAACACTATGCCAGAGCGAACTACATAGATGTCCCTGCAGAAAGGCATACAGACATTAATGAAGAGCAAAAGGAGCACGACAACATCAATATGGCACCAGAACAGCATATGATGGAAAATTAACAATGAACGAAATGGAAAAGGCCATGAGAACATTAAAGAAAAGGAAATCTCCCGGAAAAGACGGGATAACTAACGACATGCTGATGGGGCTGGGCCAAACAGCAAAGAGGAAACTGCTTTCAGTCCTGAACCAAAGCTGGAAAAGGGGAATTGTACCCCAGGCATGGAAAGACGCAGTACTTGTACCAGTACCAAAGAAAGAGAAAGACAAAATATATCCAAATGGATACAGGCCTATCAGCCTTCTGAGCTGTGTCGGCAAACTGATGGAACGTATGATAAACACCAGACTGATGTGGCATCTGGAAGAAAAACGCATACTAATTCCATAACAAGCAGGCTTTAGACAGCACAGATCCACTGAGGATTAGGTCATCCTCATAGACCAGGAAATAGAAGATTCCTACCAGGAACAGAAACACACAGTAGCGGTTAGTGTGGATCTGGAAAAGGCATTTGACAAAGTCTGGAAAGATGGACAAGCTAAGAAGAAGTGAAGTTTGTGGGAAAATGTACAAGTGGATCACGCACTACCTCAAAAACAGAACGGTCAGAGTTCAAGTACAAGGGTAGATGAGAAAAAAGGTGACACTTGAGCAGGGAGTACCGCAAGGGGAAGTACTGTCACCCACACTCTTCCTGGTGTATATACATGACATTACAGAAAATATGCCAAGAAGAGTCCATAGCTCAATGTTTGCAGACGATCTGGCTATGTGGACCTCTGAAAAGAATCTCACCATAGCAAGAAATCGGATGCAGCAGGCCCTAACATCGCTGGAAGAGTGGGCGAACTCATGGCTGGTCAAAATAAACGAGGAAAAAACGACATGTACAATATTCTCGCTATCAATCAAACCCCAAAACACCAAAATAAGTCTAAACGGCAGATACCTGCAGCCGATCGACAACCAAAACTACCTGGGAGTCACATTTGATCAGCGCATGACATGGACAAGTCAGATCGAGAGAAACCGAGTGAGAGCCAGAGAAAGAATGGCGATCATGAGGAAACTTGCTGGCACAAGCTGGGGAGCAGACGAAAGTATACTAAAGAAACTGTACATTGGAAGAGTGAGACCAGTTCTCGAGTATGGCATTGCGGCATGGACAACAGCAGCAAAGTCGAACTTCGATAAAATTAGCAAACTCCAAAACCAAGCCATGAGAGTTATAACAGGAGGCATGAAGTCAACGCCAATTGTAGAACTTGAAAAGATTACAAAACTGCAATCCATGAACGACAGAAGAGAGTTCAAAGCCCAGCTGCAATCAGAGAAACTCAGAAGACTGACTGACCATCCAATGCACCAGAGACTAAACAATTTGGGAAATGGGAAACTAAAGCGAAGAAACGTTGCAGAAATAGCCAAGGCAAAGTTGCACGAAAACCCCCTGAACCCACTAACACCAAAGCCCATCCGTATTGTACGTAAACCTACCTGGAGGCAGCATATATTTCCAGAGGTGGTAGAAAATATACCAGGTATTGGAAACAAAAACAGCCAGTCTGAAAAAGAAAGAAGAGATCCTACCGTGAGTTACATAACAGAAAACTACCCAAGCATGGACTGGACCCATGCATACACCGACGGTTCCGTAACAAATACAACACAGAACGGAGGGGCAGGAGCATTTCTGAACCTACCAAATGGCAGAAAAATAACACTGTCATTCGCTACTGGAAAATACACAAGCAATTTCAGAGCGAATGCAGAGGCTCTGAGGGCAGCAGTCAAAAAAATGGTGACAGGTAAAAGGAATGAAAGCCACATAGTCCTGCTTACAGATGCTCTGACCGTAGTCACAGCACTAAACAGTCAGAAAAATACTGAACTTAATGATTTAAGAGCAGTACTTTGTCAACTATGCCAGCAGTCCGCACCAAAAAGGATAGTGGTGCAGTGGGTTCCATCTCACTGCACCATCCAAGGCAACGAGGAAGCAGACAGACTGGCAAAAGAAGGTGCAAAACTACCACAACCAGATACTAGTATGAAATACGAAGAGTCAAAACGGCTTATTAGAGCTAGATACATTTCCAAATGGGAAACCGAACATACTGGCTACACCAAAAACGATGCCTATTACCAGTTGAACAGAAGAGAGCAGGTCGTGGTCTACAGACTTCGCACTGGCCTAAATAAACTGAGGTACCACCTATTCAACAAATTGAAGATAGGTGGCACCGACGAATGCCCGTGTGGTACCGGCAAAATGACCGCTGAGCATTTGCTGCAAAACTGCCCGACATACGAGGATCAGAGAGAGCAGATGTGGCCATCACCAGTGGAACTGCAAGACAAGCTTAAAAATGGATATTTTTTTTTGTGTCTGTGTGCAAGCGTATGAGTGGCGTTCAAGTCAACCAGGGACTCTTTTTGAAAGAAGAAATTAATGTTTTTCAAGTTGTCAAATTTATGGTTCGAAAAACTAATGCAATGCTCATGCACTTATTCCAGAAATTAACTAATTCGTGATTGATGATCCCATACGTTGTGGCTCTCAAGCAACCACAGTCACTGTGAATATACAGATTGTTGAACGCCTTATCCTGGAAAATAGGCGCACAATCTCTCGCGAAATTGCGAACATAATTCTTGAGCGGTCAGCCTTTGAGAAGTTATTACCACGTGAAACAGGATGTCTTGGATTGGTTCAGACATACTGACAAATATTTCTACTCTGAAGCTTTACAAGCTTTACTTTAACATTGCTGGTGATTATATCGACACGTAAATGGTATTTTGACTACTTGAATACACAAATTGTTCTTTGTTACAAAAAAACCAAATACAACAGGCTTGGTTTGACTTGAACGCCCCTCATACAATTCGCTTTGCAGCTGATAGTGCATAGATGCCTGAATGGAGGCTTCTCCTGACTGTTCAAAAGTAGGTCCTGTTGAAGGTTAGATAGAGGCTGCTGGAGAGGACAGGATATATTCTGCAGGTGAGGGTTGGATAGGTGCTGATGAAGAGAGTTCTACAGTAGGTGATGGGGCACTCTGAATTGTTGCTGGTGGTGGGGAACTCTGAACTGATGCTGGTTTAGGAGAGTCCTGAATAAATTCTGGTGGATAACCCTGAACTGATGGAGCAGAACCCTGAATAGATGCTGGTTGGTAACCCTGAAATGGTGCTGGTGGAGTAGATCCCTGAACAGATTCTTGTGGGTAACCCTGAACTGATGCTAGTGTGGGAGAACCCTGCAATGATTCTGGTAGAAAAGAACCCAGAATAGATGCTAATGGAGGAGACCTATAAATAGATGCTGATGGAGGAGAACTATGAATAGATGCTGATGGAGGAGAACCATGAATTGATTCTGATGAAGGAGAACCCTGAATAGATGCTGGTAGAGGAGAACCCTGAATTGATGCTTGTTGATAAGAGCCCTGAATAGATTCTGGTAGAGAAGAACCTTCAATAGATTTTGGTAGAGATGAACCATGAAATGATGCTAGTGATGGAGAACTCTGAATAGATTCTGGTAGAGGAGAACCCTCAATAGATTCTGGTAGAGATGAACAATGAAATGATGCTGGTGGAAGAGAACCCTGAATAGATTCTTGCAGAGGTGAACCCTGAAAAGATCCTAATGATGGGGAACCTTGAATTGATGCCAGTGAAGGAGAACCCTGAATTGTTACTAGTGAAGGTGAGCTCGGAATAGATTCATTTGTGTACAATAGGATAGAGGCTCTTAAAGAAGACACAAGGGAGGCTGGTATGTTCCACAACATAGGCATTGGTATGGACAATAGATTGGTGACTGTTGATGGCAAAGTAGAGGATGGTATAGACAACATAATAGAGGCTTGCCAGGACGGTAGGATGTCTGGTATCAGCGACATAATAGGGGTCGGTATGGACATCACGATAACAGTTGACGTCGGCGGCTGGATATAGGGCATCGGGGACTCGATAGTAACGTCAGATGTAAAAGGAACAATGCAAAGTTGATTCTAATTATCCATAGAAGAGGAAGAAGAGGTCGAAGCATGAGGACTGGACATCACAATAGCAGTTGACGTCGGCGGCTGGATATAGGGCATCGTGGACTCGGCAGAAACGGCAGAAGTTAAAGGAACAATGCAAAGTTGATTCGAACTATCCATAGAAGAGGAAGAAGAGGTCGAAATATGAGGACTGGACATCACAATAACAGTTGCCGTCGGCGGCTGGATATAGGGCATTGTGGTCTCGGCAGTAACGGCAGATGTTAAAGGAACAATGCAAAGTTGATTCGAATTATCCATAGAAGAGGAAAAAGAGGTCGAAGCATGAGGACTGGGTATACTTCTTCTTGTTCTTCTATCTTCCTCCTTGTAATCAATTGTGGAATATAAGAACGAGTCAGTTTCTAGACTGTATTTGCCTTCGTATTCTTGGCTCTCTGTGGACTCTTCTCGGCTTGAGGTATCTGATACTTTAAATCTAACCTTTTTCTTTTTTCCAGATCTCACTGTCATAGTCTTTGTTTCATAAGTCGGCAATGTCTGTTCTTCTGCATTTGTTATTTGACGTTTTCGTCTGTTTTTCTCCCTGCTGGTCCTGACATTTCTCAAACATTTACCAACTTTAACACACAAACAACACGCAAAACATCTACGAACCAAATTCATACTGTCTTTTTCTTTTAATTATAATACAATTTTCAGTACAATGTTTTGCAATACGAGGCAGCGATCCTTTCTCACTCTAGGTGTACCGGAAATTAAACGCACCAAATCCGCGCCTTGTTCTCAGGATGCATTTTGTAGTGCCCAGTTTCATTGTGCGCATTTTTGGCAGTTCATACTTTCGTGGTGCGCAATTTAATCATCATCATCTGGTTGATGAGACTAAGATTGGTTGTAAGGTTGTTTGAGCACGTTTCTCTATTTAGTCATATGTTTACACATGTTTGTAACGGGTAACGGAGAATCAGGGCTCGATTCCGGAGAGGGAGCATGAGAAACGGCTCCCACATCCAAGGAAGGCAGCAGGCGCGCAACTTACCCACTCACAGCACGGAGAGGTAGTGACGAAAAATAACAATACGGGACTCTTTCGAGGCCCCGTAATTGGAATGAGTACACTTTAAATCCTTTAACGAGGATCTATTGGAATACAAATCTGGTGCCAGCAGCCGCGGTAATTTCAGCTCCATTAGCGTATAGTAAAGTCGTTGCAGTTAAAAAGCTCGTAGTTTGATCTCAGGCGCAGGCGGGGGGTCCGGCTCGCTCACCTCCCGTTGTCTGCTGCCCTACCGTCTGTTGGCTCTCTCCCACGGGTGCTCTTCGCTGAGCGTGCTGGGTGGCCGGCGCGTTTACTTTGAAAAAATTAGAGTGTTTAAAGCAGGCCTCGGCTGCCTGAATAATGGTGCATGGAATAATGGAATAGGATCTCGGTTCTATTTTGTTGGTTTTCGGAACTGGAGGTAATGATTAACAGGGACAAACGGGGGCATTCGTATTGCGGCGTTAGAGGTGAAATTCTTGGATCGCCGCAAGACGAGCTACTGCGAAAGCATTTGTCCAGAATGTTTTCATTAATCAAGAACGAAAGTCAGAGGCGCGAAGACGATCAGATACCGTCGTAGTTCTGACCGTAAACGATGCCGACTAGTGAACCGCAGGAGTTGCTTCGATGACTCTACGGGCAGCTTCCGGGAAATCAAAGTGTTTGGGTTCCGGGGGAAGTATGGTTGCAAAGCTGACACGTAAAGGAATTGACGGAAGGGCACCACCAGGAGTGGAGCCTGCTGCTTAATTTGACTCAACACGGCCAAACACTGAAATGATTGACAGGCCGAGAGCACTTTCGTTGGGTCTTCTTCTTCTTCTTCTTCGTACGCAGTCAGACAGTAACCATTATTTTTTCGAAAAAAGCGGCGGTCATCCTGAGGCTGTCGACACTGCCATAGAGCTTGTCTTGCAGTTCCACTGGTGATGGCCACATCTGCTCTCTCTAAGCCTCGTATGTCGGGCAGTCCTGCAGCAGATGTTCAGCGGTCATTTTACCGGTACCGCAAGGGCATTCGTTGGTAATACCTATATTAAATTTTTTAAATAGGTGGTACCTCAGTCTATTGTGGCCAGTACGAAGTCTGAAGACAACGACCTGCTCTCTTCTTTTCAACTGGTAATAGGCATCGTTTTTTGGTGTAACCAGTATGTTCGGTTTCCCATTTGGTCATGTATCTGGCTTTGATAAGCCGTTTTGACTCTTCGTACGTCATACTAGTATCTGTTTGTGGTAGTCTTGCACCTTCTTTTGCCAGTCTGTCTGCCTTCTCGTTGCCTTGGATGTTGCAGTGTGATGGGACCCACTGTACCACTACCCTTTTTGGTGTGGACTGCTGGCACAGTTTGCGAAGTGCTGCTCTTAAGTCATTAAGCTCAGTGTTTTTCTGGCTTTTTAGCGCTGTGACTACGGCGAGAGCATCTGTAAGCAGGACTATATGGCTTTCATTTTCATTTTGTGTCACCATTTCTTCCACTGCAGCCCTCAGTGCCTCTTCCTCCGCTCTAAAGTTGCTTGTGTACTTACCAGTAGCGAATGATAGTGTTATTTTTCTGCCATTTGGTAGGTTCAGGAATGCTCCTGCCCCTCCGTTCTGTGTAGTGTTTGTTACAGAACCGTCGGTGTATGCATGGGTCCACTCCATGCTTGGGTAGCTTTTCGATATAAAGCTTAAGGTAGTATATCTCCTTTCTCTTTCAGACCGGCTGTTTTTGTTTCCAATACCTGATTTATTTTCTACCACCTCTGGAAATATATCCTTCCCCCAGGCAGGTTTTCGTACAGTAGTGATGGGTTTTGGTGTTGTTAGTGCGTTTATGGGATCTTCGGGCATCTTTGCTTTGGCTATTTCTGCAAAGTTTCTCCGCTTTAGTTTCCTATTTCCCAAATTGTATAGTCTCGGGTGAATTGGATGGTCAGTCAGTCTTCGGAGTTTCTGTGACTGCAGCTGGGCTCTGCAGTCTCTTCTATCGGTCATGGATTGCAGTTTTGTAATCTTTTCAAGTTCTACAATTGGCGTTGACTTCATGCCTCCTGGTATAACTCTCATGGCTTGGTTTTGAAGTTTGCTAACTATATCGAAGTTCGCCTTTGCTGCTGTTGTCCATGACGCAATGCCATACTCGAGAACTGTTCTCACTCTTCCAGTGTACAGTTTCTTTAGTATGCTTTCGTCTGCTCCCCAGCTTGTGCCAGCAAGTTTCCTCATGATTGCCATTCTTTCTTTGGCTTTCATTCGGTTTCTCTCGATCTGACTTTTCCATGTCATGCGCCGATCAAATGTGACTCCCAGATAGTTTGGGTTGTCGTTTGGCTGCAGGAATTTGCCATTTAAACTTAATTTGGTATTTTGGGGTTTGATTGAAAGCGAGAATATTGTGCATGTGGTTTTCTCCTCGTTTATTTTGACCAGCCATGAGTTCGCCAACTCTTCCAGCGATGTTAGTGCCTGCTGCATCCGATTTCTTGCTATAGTGAGATTCTTTTAAGAGGTCCACATAGATAGACCGTCTGCAAATATTGAGCTATGGACTCTTCTTGGTATATTCTCTGTAATGTCGTTTATATATACCAGGAAGAGTGTGGGAGACAGTACTCCCCCTTGGGGTACTCCCTGCTCGAGTGTCCCCTTTTTGCTCATCTGCCCTTGTACTTGGACTCTGGCCGTTCTTTGTTTGAGGTAGTGGTTGATCCACTTATACATTTTCCCACAAACATCACTTCTTTTTAGCTTGACTCTAAGTCCATCTTTCCAGACTTTGTCAAATGCCTTTTCCAGATCGTCCCAAACAGCTACTGTGTGTTTCTGTGCCTGCTAGGCATCTTCTATTTCCTGGGCTATGAGGATGACCTGGTCCTCAGTGGATCTGTGCCGTCTAAAGCTGGCTTGCTGTGGAATTAGTATTTGTTTTTCTTCCAGATGCCACATCAGTATGGTGTTTATCATACGTTCCATCAGCTTGCCGACACAGCTCAGTAGGCTGATGGACCTGTATCCATTAGGATCTGTTTTGTCATTTTCTGTTTTTGGTTCTGGTATAAGTACTGCGACTTTCCATGCCTGGGGTACAATTCCCCTTTTCCAGCTTTGTTTCAAAACCGATAGCAGTTTTCTCTTCGCTGTTTGGCCCAGCCCCATCAGCATTTCGTTGGTTATCCCGTCTTTTCCGGGAGATTTCCTTTTCTTTAATGTTCTCATAGCCCCTTCCATTTCGCTCATTGTTAATTTGGCCATCATATGCTCTTCAGGTGCCGTATTGATGTTGTCGTGCCCCTTTTGCTCTTCACTAATGTCTGTATGCCTATGTGCAGGGACCTCGATGTGGGTTGCTCTGGCATAGTGATCGACAACAGCGTTTGCGGCTTTCTTACCGGTGAGCATATTTTCGCCCTGCTTGATGGTAATTTGTTTGTTTGACGGGGTATCGTCGTTCATGGCTCTGACTAGCTTCCATAGCTTGTTCCCTTCTTTGTCCAGGTTTAGGCTTCACGTTTTTTTGTCCAGCTCTATTTTGCTGTTTGCTCGAGAGTGTATTTGTATTTCGGCGTGGCGGCTTTAAGGGTGATGTTTGCCTCCATAGATTGTTCTCTCTCTGCCATGTTCCTAGCATTTGTTACTGCATCTTTCGCTTTCTGCAACTCATCATTCCAGAAGGGCTTATAGTTTTTCCTAGCTCCTCTCTGGATGGTTTCAGTGGCGGCTTGCATTATTGCCTTGCTTAGGCTTTCCACCATGGGCTTCATTTTGTTGTTTCGTGTGTTGATGGTTTTACACAGCCCATCTGTCAGAATTGCAAATCTGTCCCAGTCGGCTCGTTTTAATTCCAACGTGGGAGCGGTTTTGTTTTCTGTGGGCCTACTTCCATATCAATGTCTAGCCTAATCGGCCTGTGGTCGCTACCTGCCATTTGGCTTAGCACCTGGCGGTCTATTTTATGGTGTATGTCCTGTGTGGAGAAGGACAAATCTGGAGTCGAGGTGGTACGCCATTTTCTAGAATAGAAATTAGGGCTATCCTCCGGCCTATTGATTAGGGAGAGATTTGTATCTATCTCCCAATCTTCCACTTCGTCACCTCTGCTGTCTGTATCAGAGTATCCCCATCTCTCCGAGTGGCTGTTGAAATCTCCAACTACTATGCAGTTGGAGTCTCTGACCTCCATACTCGAAAGCGATAGGTCTTTATTTGGTGGTCCGTTCAGATTGAAAGTGCGGAGCTTCGTCTCTTGAGCCATTATGTCAACTCCTACAATTTCTGCTTGTCCGGTGTGACTGACAGGTACCGCGCTACTCGGTATGCAATTTCTGGTCAGTATCAGGACCCCTCCTTTGTGACCTTCTCTATCGAGGCGGAAGGTCTGGTATCCTCTGATTGAAAATTTATGATTATTGTTGCGGTCCGTTTCCTGGATACATGCCACGTCAATCTTACCTTCATGCAGGTGATGTGTTATGGACATTTTTTTTGTTAATGACTTTCTCCGCATTCCACTGTAGTAGTTTGAGGGTCTTGAGTTATTGGTCAATGGAAGTTGCCCCATTGCCATGTGCCTTGATTCCACAACACATGGGTGGGTGACCACCAGCAGTTAAGGTTTTCTCTCTTATGGAAGTTTTCTTACAAGACTGACGAGTCTTCACTACTCGTGTCTATAGGATTCGGTAATGATATATGAGAAGTAATATTTGATATATGATATATGATATGGACTATGTACTGGTTTTTACTAAACCCAAAAGAGAGGCAGTCTAGTGTGTCTGTATCCCAGGATCGTCACGTCCTGCCAGAAACGTATCATGTGTATGTGGGCGGGGTACCTCTTTGCTCCCTTTTTTTTCTCAACACATCTTCAGTTATGGTACGCCTAGCATTTCCCGCCACCTGGGAGGTTGACACAGTAGGGCAAATGTGCAATGTCCGCTAGTCTGCATCTCTTCTGCGTCCATTGGTTTGGCTGATAGCGTATAGAGGTAGAGATCGAGGCAGGAGTGCATTTAACCAGGGGACAAGCCTGGTAATGTCACAGAGATGTTGTTCGCCTAGTGTGCGGAAAGATCTCATGGTCATTGGTTTAGTCTCGACAGTTCACAGTTAGGTGGCTGCTCTACTGTTTTCGACACCCCGACCGGGAACTAAGTCTTATGTTTGTGGTTTCGCACCCCATCGCCGTATAAGGTGAATATCAAGCAGTTTCCGGAAAACCAAGGTGTTTGGGTTCCGGGGGAAGTATGGTTGCAAAGCTGACACTTAAAGGACTTGACGGAAGGGCACCACCAGGAGTGGAGCCTGCGGCTTAATTTGACTCAACACGGCCAAACACTGAAATTATTGACAGGCCGAGAGCACTTTCGTTGGGTCTAATGTGGAACGGGTGCTGGAATTAGACCCTTGAAAATCTGTGGCTATCCTCTCGGTAGCTCGACTGTCTTGCATCCAGTGTTTGCTAAAGGAATTGACGGAATGACACCACCAGGAGTGGAGTCTGCGGCTTTATTTGACTCAATACTGTAGAACGACTGACAAATCGAGAGCACTTTCGTTGGGTCTAATAGTGAACGTGTGCTGGTATTAGATCCACGGAAAACAGGTCAGCTCTTAAAACTTATAATGAAAGAATGCTACGGAAATCGTGTTTAACCCCGCAGAAACCGCAGGTTTCAGATACCTGGTCATTGACAAACAAAAAAGCCCTCTATTAATTCGTCCGGTGTAATAGTGAAAGGGTGCGGGTAATAGACCCTCCAAAGACAGGTCAGTTTTACCCTACAAATGACAGGGCGTTGCTACGGTAATCCTGCTCAATTCGAGAGGAGCCGCTGACATTTTGGTTCACGTACCAGGCTGATAAGCCAATGTCGCGAGGCTACCATGTGAGGGATTACGGCCGAACGCCTGTAAGCCGGAATCCCGCCCTAAATCTCAGAATCACTGCAATGGGAGGCTTCGATATGGTCGGGACCTGGGGCTCACGCCTCAGCCCTACCCGGTTGAGCCGCAGAAAGAGGTCTCAGCCGTCCGCTGATCAAAGCGGGCGGATAGCTGCTCGATATTCACCCTATACGACGATGGGGTTTCGAAACCACCAACATAAGACTTAATTTTTGGTCGGGGTATCGAAAACAGTAGAGCAGCCACCTCACTGTGAACTGTCGAGACTCAACCCATGTCCATGAGATATGTCAGCACACCAGGCGAACAACATCTCCGTGACATTACCAGGTTTGTCCCCTGATAAAATTTACGTCTGCCTCGATCTCTGCCTCTGCATGCTATCAGTCATACCAATGGACGCAGAAGAGATGCAGACTAGCGGACATTGCACATCTGCCCTATTGTGTCAACCTCCCAGGTGGCGGGGAATGCTAGGCGTACTATCACTGCAGAAAAGCCGAGAAAATAAAGGAAGCAAAGAGATACCCCACTCACATGCAAATGCTACGTTTCTGGCAGGACGTGACGATTCTGGGATACAGACACACTGGACTGCCTCTCTCCCGGGTTAGTACAAACCAGTACATAGTCCATATAATATATCATATCTCATATATCATCACCGCACCCTATAGACACAAATAGTGATAACTCGTTAGTCTTGTAATAAAACTTCCATAAGAGAGACAACTCAGATCCCAAACAACTGCTGCCTTGCACATCGGCTGGGGACAGCCAAAGGCTAAGGAGGGCATCCCTACAGAAACGCTTGTTGAAATCGGATGCACTGGGCCACAGGCTTAACGAAACAGTTCAACGTAAATCGCAGTATGATGACAATACAACTTATCAGAAAAAAGTATGGGGCTCATCCTGCGGAGTCCCGCCAGGCAGCGAGAGTGCCGGGCCTCACGCCTCGAAGGGGCCCACCCTTGACTACTGGTGGTCCCCCACCCATGTGTTGTGGTGTCAAGGCACATGGCTATGGGGCAATTTCTATTTACCAAAAACTCAAGACCCTCAAAATACTACAGTGGAATGCAGAGGGAGTCATTAACACAAAGCTTTCCCTAACACATCACTTGCATGAAGGTAAGATTGACGTGGCGTGTATCCAAGAAACGCACCTCAACAGCAGCCATACATTCTCAATCAGAGGATACCAGACATTCCGCCTGGGTAGAGAAGGTCACAAAGGAGGGGTTCTGATACTGACACGTAACTGCATACCGAGTAGCGCTGTATCTGTCAATCACACTGGACAAGCAGGAGAATTGACATAATGGCTCAAGAGACGAAGATCCGCATCTTCAACCTGTACGGACCACCAAATAAAGACCCATCGCTCTCGAGTATGGAAGTCAAAGACTCCAAATGCAAAATATTTGAGGACTTCAACAGCCACTCGGAGAGATAGGGATACTCGGACACAGACAGCAGAGGTGACGAAGTGGAAGATTGGGAGATAGACACAAATCTCCATCTAATCAATAGGCCGGAGGATAGCCCTAGCTTCTATTCTAGAACATGGCATACCCCCTCTACTCCAGATTAGGCCTTCTCCACAGTGGGCATTCACCATAAAATAGACCGCCAGGTGCTAAACCAATTGGCAGGTAGCCACCACAGGCCAATTAGGCTAGAAATTGATATGGAAGTAGGCCCACAGGAAACAAAACCGGAATTACAAACGAGCCGACTGGGATAGATTTACAAGCCTGACAGATGGGCTGTGTGAAATCATCAACACACGGAACAACAAAAAAAAGCCCATGGTGGAAAGCCTAAGCAAGGCAATAATGCAAGCTGCCACTGAAACCATCCCAAGAGGGGCAAGGAAAAATTATAAGCCCTATTGGAATGATGAGTTGCAGAAAGCGAAAGATACAGTCACAAATGCTAGGAACAGGGCAGAGCGAGAACAATCTATGGAGGGAAATATCGCCTTCAAAGCCGTCACGGCGAATTACAAATACACTCTAAAACCAAACAGCAAGAGAAAGCTTGAAAAACAAAACAGAAAGCCTCAACTTAGACAAAGAAGTGAACAAACTATGGAAGCTAGTCAGAGCCATGAAGGACGAAACACCGTCAAACAAACAAATTACCATGAAGCAGGGTGAAAAATTGCTCACTGGAAAAAAAGCCGCAAACGCCTTTGTTGAACACTATGCCAGAGCGAACTACATAGATGTCCCTGCAGAAAGGCATACAGACATTAATGAAGAGCAAAAGGAGCACGACAACATCAATATGGCACCAGAAGAGCATATGATGTAAAATTAACAATGAACGAAATTGAAAAGGCCATGAGAACATTAAAGAAAAGGAAATCTCCCGGAAAAGACGGGATAACTAACGACATGCTGATGGGGCTGGGCCAAACAGCAAAGAGGAAACTGCTTTCAGTCCTGAACCAAAGCTGGAAAAGGGGAATTGTACCCCAGGCATGGAAAGACGCAGTACTTGTACCAGTACCAAAGAAAGAGAAAGACAAAACATATCCAAATGGATACAGGCCTATCAGCCTTCTGAGCTGTGTCGGCAAACTGATGGAACGTATGATAAACACCAGACTGATGTGGCATCTGGAAGTAAAACGCATACTAATTCCATAACAAGCAGGCTTTAGACAGCACAGATCCACTGAGGATTAGGTCATCCTCATAGACCAGGAAATAGAAGATTCCTACCAGGAACAGAAACACACAGTAGCGGTTAGTGTGGATCTGGAAAAGGCATTTGACAAAGTCTGGAAAGATGGACAAGCTAAGAAGAAGTGAAGTTTGTGGGAAAATGTACAAGTGGATCACGAACTACCTCAAAAACAGAACGGTCAGAGTTCTTCTTCTTCTTCTGCGTACACAGTCAGACAGTAACCATTATTTTTTCGAAAAAAGCAGCGGTCATCCTGAGACTCTCGCCACTACCATACAGCTTGTCTTGCAGTTCCACTGGCAATGGCCACATCTGCTCTCTCTGATCCTCGTATGTCGGGCAGTTCTGCAGCAGATGTTCAGTGGTCATTTTACCAGTACCGCACGGGCATTCGTCGGTACACCCTATCTTCAGTTTGTTGAATAGGTGGTACCTCAGTCTGTTGTGGCCAGTGCGAAGTCTGAAGACAACGACCTGCTCTCTTCGGTTCAACTGGTAATAGGCATCGTTTTTGGTGTAACCAGTATGTTAGGTTTCCCATTTGGACATGTATCTGGCTTTGATAAGCCGTTTTGACTCTTCGTACGTCATACTGGTATCTGTTTGTGGTAGTCTTGCACCTTCTTTTGCCAGTCTATCGGCCTCCTCGTTTCCTTGGATGTTGCAGTGTGACGGAACCCACTGTATCACCACCCTTTTTGGTGCGGACTGCTGGCACAGTTTGCAGAGTGCTGCTCTTAAGTCATTAAGCTCAGTGTTCTTCTGGCTTTTTAGCGCTGTGACTACTTCGAGAGCATCTGTCAGCAAGACTATATGGCTCTCATTTTCACTGTGTGTTGCCATTTCTTCCACTGCCGCCCTCAGTGCCTCTGCCTCTGCTCTGAAATTGCTTGTGTACTTACCAGTAGCGAATGACAGTGTTATATTTGTGCCATTTGGTAGGTTCAGGAATGCTCCTGCCCCTCCGTTCTGTGTAGTGTTTGTTACAGAACCGTCGGTGTATGCATGGGTCCAGTCCATGCTTGGGTAGCTTTTCGTTATGAAGCTCAGGGTAGTGTCTCTCCTTTCTTTCTCACTCTGGCAGTTTTTGTTTGCAATACCTGGTATATTTTCTACCACCTCTGGAAATATATCCTGCCTCCAAGTAGGTTTTCGTACAGTAGTGATGGGTTTTGGTGTTGTTAGTGCGTTTGTGGGATCTTCGTGCATCTTTGCTTTGGCTATTTCTGCAAAGTTTCTCCGCTTCAGTTTCCCATTTCCCAGATTGTTTAGTCTCTGGTACATTGGATGGTCCGTCAGTCTTCGGAGTTTCTCTGACTGCAGCTGGGCTCTGCAGTCTCTTCTATCGGTCATGGATTGCAGTCTTGTAATCTTTTCAAGTTCTACAATTGGCGTTGACTTCATGCCACCTGTTATGATTCTCATGGCTTGGTTTTGAAGTTTGTTAACTTTATCGAAGTTCGCCTTCGCTGCTGTTGTCCATGCCGCAATGCCATACTCGAGAACTGGTCTCACTCTTCCAGTGTACAGTTTCTTTAGTATGCTTTCGTCTGCTCCCCAGCTTGTGCCAGCAAGTTTCCTCATGATCGCCATTCTTTCTCTGGCTTTCATTCGGTTTCTCTCAATCTGACTTTTCCATGTCATGCGCCGATCAAATGTGACTCCCAGATAGGTTGGGTTGTCGTTTGGCTGCAGGATTTTGCCGTTTAGGCTTAATTTGGTACTTTGGGGTTTTAATGAGAGCGAGAATATTGTGCACGTGGTTTTCTCCTCGTTTATTTTTACCAGCCATGAGTTCGCCCACTCTTCCAGCGATGTTAGGGCCGTTTGCATCCGGTTTCTTGCTATGGTGAGATTCTTTTCAGAGGTCCACATAGCCAGATCGTCTGCAAACATTGAGCTATGGACTCTTCTTGGTATATTCTCTGTAATATCGTTTATATATACCAGAAAGAGTGTGGGTGACAGTACTCCCCCTTGGGGTACTCCCTGCTCGAGTGTCACCTTTTTGCTCATCTGCCCTTGTACTTGGACTCTGGCCGTTCTTTGTTTGAGGTAGTGGTTGATCCACTTGTACATCTTCCCACAGACATCACTTCTTCTCAGCTTGACTCTAAGTCCGTCCTTCCAGACTTTGTCAAATGCCTTTTCCAGATCCACCCAGACAGCTACTGTGTGCTTCTGTGCCTGGTAGGCATCTTCTATCTCCTGGGCTATGAGGATGACCTGGTCCTCAGTGGATCTGTGCTGTCTAAAGCCGGCTTGCTGTGGGATTAGAATTCGTTTTTCTTCCAGATGCCACATCAGTCTGGTGTTTATCATCCGTTCCATCAGCTTGCCGACACAGCTCAGTAGGCTTATGGGCCTGTATCCATTCGGATCTGTTTTATCTTTTCCTGTTTTTGGTACTGGTACCAGTATTGCATCCTTCCATGCCTGGGGTACAATACCCCTTTTCCAGCTTTGGTTCAGGACTGATAGTAGTTTTTTCTTCGCTGTTTGGCCCAGCCCCATCAGCATTTCGTTTGTTATCCCGTCTTTTCCGGGAGATTTCCTTTTCTTTAGTGTTCTCATAGCCTCTTCCATTTCACGCATGGTTAGTTTGGCCATCATGTGCTCTTCGGGAGCCGTATTTATGTTTTCGTGTCGCTTTAGCTCTTCGCTAATGTCTGTATGCTTATCTGCAGGGACCTCGATGTGGTTTGCTCTGGCATAGTGATCGACAAAGGCGTTTGCGGCTTTCTTACCTGTGATCAAGTTCTCGCCCTGCTTGATAGTAATTTGTTTATTTGACGGGGTTTCGTCGTTCATGGCTCTGACTAGCTTCCATAGCTTGTTCCCTTCTTTGTCCAGGTTTAAACTTTCCGTTTTGTTTTTCCAACTTTCTCTTGCTGTTTGCTTGAGAGTGTGTTTGTACTTCGCCGTGGCGGCTTTGAGGGCGATGTTCGCCTCCATGGATTTTTCACGTTCTGCCACGTTCCTAGCATTTGTTACTGCATCTTCCACTTTCTGTAACTCATCATTCCAGTAGGGCTTATAGTTTTTGGTCAGAGTTCAAGTACAAGGGTAGATGAGAAAAAAGGTGACACTTGAGCAGGGAGTACCGCAAGGGGAAGTACTGTCACCCACACTCTTCCTGGTGTATATACATGACATTACAGAAAATATGCCAAGAAGAGTCCATAGCTCAATGTTTGCAGACGATCTGGCTATGTGGACCTCTGAAAAGAATCTCACCATAGCAAGAAATCGGATGCAGCAGGCCCTAACATCGCTGGAAGAGTGGGCGAACTCATGGCTGGTCAAAATAAACGAGGAAAAAACGACATGTACAATATTCTCGCTATCAATCAAACCCCAAAACACCGAATTAAGTCTAAACGGCAGATACCTGCAGCCGATCGACAACCAAAACTACCTGGGAGTCACATTTGATCAGTGCATGACATGGACAAGTCAGATCGAGAGAAACCGAGTGAGAGCCAGAGAAAGAATGGCGATCATGAGGAAACTTGCTGGCACAAGCTGGGGAGCAGACGAAAGTATACTAAAGAAACTGTACATTGGAAGAGTGAGACCAGTTCTCGAGTATGGCATTGCGGCATGGACAACAGCAGCAAAGTCGAACTTCGATAAAATTAGCAAACTCCAAAACCAAGCCATGAGAGTTATAACAGGAGGCATGAAGTCAACGCCAATTGTAGAACTTGAAAAGATTACAAAACTGCAATCCATGAACGACAGAAGAGAGTGCAAAGCCCAGCTGCAATCCGAGAAACTCAGAAGACTGACTGACCATCCAATGCACCATAGACTAAACAATTTGGGAAATGGGAAACTAAAGCGAAGAAACGTTGCAGAAATAGCCAAGGCAAAGTTGCACGAAAACCCCCTGAACCCACTAACACCAAAGCCCATCCATAATGTACGAAAACCTACCTGGAGGCAGCATATATTTCCAGAGGTGGTAGAAAATATACCAGGTATTGGAAACAAAAACAGCCAGTCTGAAAAATAAAGAAGAGATCCTACCGTGAGTTACATAACAGAAAACTACCCAAGCATGGACTGGACCCATGCATACACCGACGGTTCCGTAACAATTACAACACAGAACGGAGGGGCAGGAGCATTTCTGAACCTACCAAATGGCAGAAAAATAACACTGTCATTCGCTACTGGAAAATACACAAGCAATTTCAGAGCGAATGCAGAGGCTCTGAGGGCAGCAGTGGAAAAAATGGTGACAGGTAAAAGGAATGAAAGCCACATAGTCCTGCTTACAGATGCTCTGGCGGTAGTCACAGCACTAAACAGTCAGAAAAATACTGAACTTAATGATTTAAGAGCAGTACTTTGTCAACTATGCCAGCAGTCCGCACCAAAAAGGGTAGTGGTGCAGTGGGTTCCATCTCACTGCACCATCCAAGGCAACGAGGAGGCAGACAGACTGGCAAAAGAAGGTGCAAAACTACCACAACCAGATACTAGTATGAAATACGAAGAGTCAAAACGGCTTATTAGAGCTAGATACATTTCCAAATGGGAAACCGAACATACTGGCTACACCAAAAACGATGCCTATTACCAGTTGAACAGAAGAGACCAGGTCGTGGTCTACAGGCTTCGCACTGGCAAAAATAAACTGAGGTACCACCTATTCAAAAAATTGAAGATAGGTGGCACCGACGAATGCCCGTGTGGTACCGGCAAAATGACCGCTGAGCATTTGCTGCAAAACTGCCCGACATACGAGGATCAGAGAGAGCAGATGTGGCCATCACTAGTGGAACTGCAAGACAAGCTTAAAAATTGATATTTTTTTTGGTGTCTGTGTGCAAGCGTATGAGTGGCGTTCAAGTCAACCAGGGACTCTTTTTGAAAGAAGAAATTAATGTTTTTCAAGTTGTCAAATTTATGGTTCGAAAAACTAATGCAACGCTCATGCACTTATTCCAGAAATTAACTGATTCGTGATTGATGATCCCATACGTTGTGGCTCTCAAGCAACCACAGTCACTGTGAATATACAGATTGTTGAACGCCTTATCCTGGAAAATAGGCGCACAATCTCTCGCGAAATTGCGAACATAATTCTTGAGCGGTCAGCCTTTGAGAAGTTATTACCACGTGAAACAGGATGTCTTGGATTGGTTCAGACATACTGACAAATATTTCTACTCTGAAGCTTTACAAGCTTTACTTTAACATTGCTGGTGATTATATCGACACGTAAATGGTATTTAGACTACTTGAATACACAAATTTTTCTTCGTTACAAAAAAACCAAATACAACAGGCTTGGTTTGACTTGAACGCCCCTCATACAATTCGCTTTGCAGCTGATAGTGCATAGATGCCTGAATGGAGGCTTCTCCTGACTGTTCAAAAGTAGGTCCTGTTGAAGTTTAGATAGAGGCTGCTGGAGAGGACAGGATATATTCTGCAGGTGAGGGTTGGATAGGTGCTGATGAAGAGAGTTCTACAGTAGGTGATGGGGCACTCTGAATTGTTGCTGGTGGTGGGGAACTCTGAACTGATGCTGGTTTAGGAGAGTCCTGAATAAATTCTGGTGGATAACCCTGAACTGATGGAGCAGAACCCTGAATAGATGCTGGTTGGTAACCCTGAAATGGTGCTGGTGGAGTAGATCCCTGAACAGATTCTTGTGGGTAACCCTGAACTGATGCTAGTGTGGGAGAACCCTGCAATGATTCTGGTAGAAAAGAACCCAGAATAGATGCTAATGGAGGAGACCTATAAAAAGATGCTGATGGAGGAGAACTATGAATAGATGCTGATGGAGGAGAACCATGAATTGATTCTGATGAAGGAGAACCCTGAATAGATGCTGGTAGAGGAGAACCCTGAATTGATGCTTGTTGATAAGAGCCCTGAATAGATTCTGGTAGAGGAGAACCTTCAATAGATTTTGGTAGAGATGAACCATGAAATGATGCTAGTGATGGAGAACTCTGAATAGATTCTGGTAGAGGAGAACCCTCAATAGATTCTGGTAGAGATGAACAATGAAATGATGCTGGTGGAAGAGAACCCTGAATAGATTCTTGCAGAGGTGAACCCTGAAAAGATCCTAATGATGGGGAACCTTGAATTAATGCCAGTGAAGGAGAACCCTGAATTGTTACTAGTGAAGGAGAGCTCGGAATAGATTCATTTGTGTACAATAGGATAGAGGCTCTTAAAGAAGACACAAGGGAGGCTGGTATGTTCCACAACATAGGCATTGGTATGGACAATAGATTGGTGACTGTTGATGGCAAAGTAGAGGATGGTATAGACAACATAATAGAGGCTTGCCAGGACGGTAGGATGTCTGGTATCAGCGACATAATAGGGGCCGGTATGGACATCACGATAACAGTTGACGTCGGCGGCTGGATATAGGGCATCGGGGACTCGATAGTAACGTCAGATGTAAAAGGAACAATGCAAAGTTGATTCGAATTATCCATAGAAGAGGAAGAAGAGGTCGAAGCATGAGGACTGGACATCACAATAGCAGTTGACGTCGGCGGCTGGATATAGGGCATCGTGGACTCGGCAGTAACGGCAGAAGTTAAAGGAACAATGCAAAGTTGATTCGAACTATCCATAGAAGAGGAAGAAGAGGTCGAAATATGAGGACTGGACATCACAATAACAGTTGACGTCGGCGGCTGGATATAGGGCATCGTGGACTCGGCAGTAACGGCAGATGTTAAAGGAACAATGCAAAGTTGATTCGAATTATCCATAGAAGAGGAAAAAGAGGTCGAAGCATGAGGACTGGGTATACTTCTTCTTGTTCTTCTATCTTCCTCCTTGTAATCAATTGTGGAATATAAGAACGAGTCAGTTTCTAGACTGTATTTGCCTTCGTATTCTTGGCTCTCTGTGGACTCTTCTCGGCTTGAGGTATCTGATACGTCAAATCTAACCTTTTTCTTTTTTCCAGATCTCACTGTCATAGTCGTTGTTTCATAAGTCGGCAATGTCTGTTCTTCTGCATTTGTTATTTGACGTTTTCGTCTGTTTTTCTCCCTGCTGGTCCTGACATTTCTCAAACATTTACCAACTTTAACACACAAACAACACGCAAAACATCTACGAACCAAATTCATACTGTCTTTTTCTTTTAATTATAATACAATTTTCAGTACAATGTTTTGCAATACGAGGCAGCGATCCTTTCTCACTCTAGGTGTACCGGAAATTAAACGCACCAAATCCGCGCCTTGTTCTCAGGATGCATTTTGTAGTGCCCAGTTTCATTGTGCGCATTTTTGGCAGTTCATACTTTAGTGGTGCGCAATTTAATCATCATCATCTGGTTGATGAGACTAAGATTGGTTGTAAGGTTGTTTGAGCACGTTTCTCCATTTAGTCATATGTTTACACATGTTTGTAACGGGTAACGGAGAATCAGGGCTCGATTCCGGAGAGGGAGCATGAGAAACGGCTACCACATCCAAATAAGGCAGCAGGCGCGCAACTTACCCACTCACAGCACGGAGAGGTAGTGACGAAAAATAACAATACGGGACTCTTTCGAGGCCCCGTAATTGGAATGAGTACACTTTAAATCCTTTAACGAGGATCTATTGGAATCCAAATCTGGTGCCAGCAGCCGCGGTAATTCCAGCTCCATTAGCGTATAGTAAAGTTGTTGCAGTTAAAAAGCTCGTAGTTTGATCTCAGGCGCAGGCGGGGGGTCCGGCTCGCTCACCTCCCGTTGTCTGCTGCCCTACCGTCTGTTGGCTCTCTCCCACGGGTGCTCTTCGCTGAGCGTCCTGGGTGGCCGGCGCGTTTACTTTGAAAAAATTAGAGTGTTTAAAGCAGGCCTCGGCTGCCTGAATAATGGTGCATGGAATAATGGAATAGGATCTCGGTTCTATTTTGTTGGTTTTCGGAACTGGAGGTAATGATTAACAGGGACAAACGGGGGCATTCGTATTGCGGCGTTAGAGGTGAAATTCTTGGATCGCCGCAAGACGAGCTACTGCGAAAGCATTTGTCCAGAATGTTTTCATTAATCAAGAACGAATGTCAGAGGCGCGAAGACAATCAGATACCGTCGTAGTTCTGACCGTAAACGATGCCGACTAGCGATCCGCAGGAGTTGCTTCGATGACTCTACGGGCAGCTTCCGGGAAATCAAAGTGTTTGGGTTCCGGGGGAAGTATGGTTGCAAAGCTGACACTTAAAGGAATTGACGGAAGGGCACCACCAGGAGTGGAGCCTGCTGCTTAATTTGACTCAACACGGCGAAACACTGAAATGATTGACAGGCCGAGAGCACTTTCGTTGGGTCTTCTTCTTCTTCTTCTTCTTCGTACGCAGTCAGACAGTAACCATTATTTTTTCGAAAAAAGCGGCGGTCATCCTGAGGCAGTCGACACTGTCATAGAGCTTGTCTTGCAGTTCCACTGGTGATGGCCACATCTGCTCTCTCTAAGCCTCGTATGTCGGGCAGTCCTGCAGCAGATGTTCAGCGGTCATTTTACCGGTACCGCAAGGGCATTCGTTGGTAATACCTATCTTTAATTTGTTAAATAGGTGGTACCTCAGTCTATTGTGGCCAGTACGAAGTCTGAAGACAACGACCTGCTCTCTCTTTTTTTCAACTGGTAATAGGCATCGTTTTTTGGTGTAACCAGTATGTTCGGTTTCCCATTTGGTCATGTATCTGGCTTTGATAAGCCGTTTTGACTCTTCGTACGTCATACTAGTATCTGTTTGTGGTAGTCTTGCACCTTCTTTTGCCAGTCTGTCTGCCTTCTCGTTGCCTTGGATGTTGCAGTGTGATGGGACCCACTGTACCACTACCCTTCTTGGTGTGGACTGCTGGCACAGTTTGCGAAGTGCTGCTCTTAAGTCATTAAGCTCAGTGTTTTTCTGGCTTTTTAGCGCTGTGACTACGGCGAGAGCATCTGTAAGCAGGACTATATGGCTTTCATTTTCATTTTGTGTCACCATTTCTTCCACTGCCGCCCTCAGTGCCTCTTCCTCCGCTCTAAAGTTGCTTGTGTACCTACCAGTAGCGAATGACAGTGTTATTTTTCTGCCATTTGGTAGGTTCAGGAATGCTCCTGCCCCTCCGTTCTGTGTAGTGTTTGTTACAGAACCGTCGGTGTATGCATGGGTCCACTCCATGCTTGGGTAGCTTTTCGATATAAAGCTTAGGGTAGTATATCTCCTTTCTCTTTCAGACCGGCTGTTTTTGTTTCCAATACCTGATTTATTTTCTACCACCTCTGGAAATATATCCTTCCTCCAGGCAGTATTTCGTACAGTAGTGATGGGTTTTGGTGTTGTTAGTGCGTTTATGGGATCTTCGTGCATCTTTGCTTTGGCTATTTCTGCAAAGTTTCTCCGCTTTAGTTTCCTATTTCCCAAATTGTATAGTCTCTGGTGAATTGGATGGTCAGTCAGTCTTCGGAGTTTCTGTGACTGCAGCTGCGCTCTGCAGTCTCTTCTATCGGTCATGGATTGCAGTTTTGTAATCTTTTCAAGTTCTACAATTGGCGTTGACTTCATGCCTTCTGGTATAACTCTCATGGCTTGGTTTTGAAGTTTGCTAACTATATCGAAGTTCGCCTTTGCTGCTGTTGTCCATGACGCAATGCCATACTCGAGAACTGTTCTCACTCTTCCAGTGTACAGTTTCTTTAGTATGCTTTCGTCTGCTCCCCAGCTTGTGCCAGCAAGTTTCCTCATGACTGCCATTCTTTCTTTGGCTCTCATTCGGTTTCTCTCGATCTGACTTTTTCATGTCATGCGCCGATCAAATGTGACTCCCAGATAGTTTGGGTTGTCGTTTGGCTGCAGGAATTTGCCATTTAAACTTAATTTGGTATTTTGGGGTTTGATTGAAAGCGAGAATATTGTGCATGTGGTTTTCTCCTCGTTTATTTTGACCAGCCATGAGTTCGCCCACTCTTCCAGCGATGTTAGGGCCTGCTGCATCCGATTTCTTGCTATAGTGAGATTCATTTCAGAGGTCCACATAGATAGATCGTCTGCAAATATTGAGCTATGGACTCTTCTTAGTATATTCTCTGTAATGTCGTTTATATATACCAGGAAGAGTGTGGGAGACAGTACTCCCCCTTGGGGTACTCCCTGCTCGAGTGTCACCTTTTTGCTCATCTGCCCTTGTACTTGGACTCTGGCCGTTCTTTGTTTGAGGTAGTGGTGGATACACTTGTACATTTTCCCACAAACATCACTTCTTCCTAGCTTGACTCTAAGTCCATCTTTCCAGACTTTGTCAAATGCCTTTTCCAGATCGTTCTCTCTCTGCCATTTTCCTAGCATTTGTTACTGCATCTTTCGCTTTCTGTAACTCATCATTCCAGAAGGGCTTATAGTTTTTCCTAGCTCCTCTCTGGATGGTTTCAGTGGCGGCTTGCATTATTGCCTTGCTTAGGCTTTCCACCATGGGCTTCATTTTGTTGTTTCTTGTGTTGATGGTTTTACACAGCCCATCTGTCAGAATTGCAAATCTGTCCCAGTCGGCTCGTTTGTAATTCCAACGTGGGAGCGGTTTTGTTTTCTGTGGGCCTACTTCCATATCAATGTCTAGCATAATCGGCCTGTGGTCGCTACCTGCCATTTGGCTTAGCACCTGGCGGTCTATTTTATGGTGTATGTCCTGTGTGGAGAAGGACAAATCTGGAGTCGAGGTGGTACGCCATTTTCTAGAATAGAAATTAGGGCTATCCTCCGGCCTATTGATTAGGGAGAGATTTGTATCTATCTCCCAATCTTCCACTTCGTCACCTCTGCTGTCTGTATCAGAGTATCCCCATCTCTCCGAGTGGCTGTTGAAATCTCCAACTACTATGCAGTTGGAGTCTCTGACCTCCATACTCGAAAGCGATAGGTCTTTATTTGGTGGTCCGTTCAGATTGAAAATGCGGAGCTTCGTCTCTTGAGCCATTATGTCAACTCCTACAATTTCTGCTTGTCCGGTGTGACTGACAGGTACCGCGCTACTCGGTATGCAATTTCTGGTCAGTATCAGGACCCCTCCTTTGTGACCTTCTCTATCGAGGCGGAAGGTCTGGTATCCTCTGATTGAAAATGTAAGATTATTGTTGAGGTCCGTTTCCTGGATACATGCCACGTCAATCTTACCTTCATGCAGGTGATGTGTTATGGAAATTTTTTTTGTTAATGACTTTCTCCGCATTCCACTGTAGTATTTTGAGGGTCTTGAGTTGTTGGTCAATGGAAATTTCCCCATTGCCATGTGCCTTGATTCCACAACACATGGGTGGGTGACCACCAGCAGTTAAGTGTGGGCTCCTTCGAGGCGTGAGGCCCGGCACTCTCGCTGCCTGGCGGGAATCCACAGGATCATCCCCATACGTTTTTCTAATAGGTTGTACTGTCATACTGCGATTTACGTTGCACTGTTTTGTTAGGCGTGTGGCCCATTGCATCCGAATTCAACAGGCGTTTCTGTAGGGATGCCCTCCTTAGCCTTTGGCTGTCCGCAGCCTATCTGCAAGGCAGCAGTTGTATGTGGTCAGCGTTTTCTCTCTTATGGAAGTTGTCTTACAAGACTGACGAGTCTTCACTACTCGTGTCTATAGGATGCGGTAATGATATATGAGAAGTAATATTTGATATATGATATATGATATGGACTATGTACTGGTTTTTACTAAACCCGGAAGAGAGGCAGTCTAGTGTGTCTGTATCCCAGGATCGTCACGTCCTGCCAGAAACGTATCATGTGTATGTGGGCGGGGTACCTCTTTGCTCCCTTTATTTTCTCGGCACATCTTCAGTGATGGTACGCCTAGCATTTCCCGCCACCTGGGAGGTTGACACAGTAGGGCAAATGTGCAATGTCCGCTAGTCTGCATCTCTTCTGCGTCCATTGGTTTGGCTGATATCGTATAGAGGTAGAGATCGAGACAGGAGTGCATTTAACCAGGGGACAAGCCTGGTAATGTCACGGAGATGTTGTTCGCCTAGTGTGCGGAAAGATCTCATGGTCATTGGTTTAGTCTCGACAGTTCACAGTGAGGTGGCTGCTCTACTGTTTTCGACACCCCGACCGGGAACTAAGTCTTATGTTTGTGGTTTCGCACCCCATCGCCGTATAAGGTGAATATCAAGCAGTTTTCGGAAAACCAAAGTGTTAGGGTTCCGGGGGAAGTATGGTTGCAAAGCTGACACTTAAAGGACTTGACGGAAGGGCACCACCAGGAGTGGAGCCTGCGGCTTAATTTGACTCAACACGGCCAAACACTGAAATTATTGACAGGCCGAGAGCACTTTCGTTGGGTCTAATGTGGAACGGGTGCTGGAATTAGACCCTTGAAAATCTGTGTCTATCCTCTCGGTAGCTCGACTGTCTTGCATCCAGTGTTTGCTAAAGGAATTGACGGAATGACACCACCAGGAGTGGAGTCTGCGGCTTAATTTGACTCAATACTGTAGAACGACTGACAAATCGAGAACACTTTCGTTGGGTCTAATAGTGAACGTGTGCTGGTATTAGATCCACGGAAAACAGGTCAGCTCTTAAAACTTATAATGAAAGAATGCTACGGAAATCGTGTTTAACCCCGCAGGAACCGCATGTTTCAGATACCTGGTCATTGACAAACAAAAAAGCCCTCTATTAATTCGTCCGGTGTAATAGTGAAAGGGTGCGGGTAATAGACCCTCCAAAGACAGGTCAGTTTTACCCTACAAATGACAGGGCGTTGCTACGGTAATCCTGCTCAATTCGAGAGGAGCCGCTGACATTTTGGTTCACCTACCAGGCTGATAAGCCAATGGCGCGAGGCTACCATGTGAGGGATTACGGCCGAACGCCTGTAAGCCGGAATCCCGCCCTAAATCTCAGAATCACTGCAATGGGAGGCTTCGATATGGTCGGGACCTGGGGCTCGCGCCTCAGCCTTACCTGGTTGAGCCGCAGAAAGAGGTCTCAGCCGTCCGCCGATTAAAGCGGGCGGATAGCTGCTCGATATTCACACTATACGACGATGGGGTGCGAAACCACCCACATAAGACTTAATTTTTGGTCGGGGTGTCGAAAACAGTAGAGCAGCCACCTCACTGTGAACTGTCGAGACTCAACCCATGTCCATGAGATATGTCAGCACACCAGGCGAACAACATCTCCGTGACATTACCAGGTTTGTCCCCTGATAAAATTTACGTCTGCCTCGATCTCTGCCTCTGCATGCTATCAGTCATACCAATGGACGCAGAAGAGATGCAGACTAGCGGACATTGCACATCTGCCCTATTGTGTCAACCTCCCAGGTGGCGGGGAATGCTAGGCGTACTAACACTGCAGAAAAGCCGAGAAAATAAAGGAAGCAAAGAGATACCCCACTCACATGCAAATGCTACGTTTCTGGCAGGACGTGACGATTCTGGGATACAGACACACTGGAATGCCTCTCTTCCGGGTTAGTACAAACCAGTACATAGTCCATATAATATATCATATCTCATATATCATCACCGCACCCTATAGACACAAATAGTGATAACTCGTTAGTCTTGTAATAAAACTTCCATAAGAGAGACAACTCAGATCCCAAACAACTGCTGCCTTGCACATAGGCTGGGGACAGCCAAAGGCTAAGGAGGGCATCCCTACAGAAACGCTTGTTGAAATCGGATGCACTGGGCCACAGGCTTATCGAAACAGTTCAACGTAAATCGCAGTATGATGACAATACAACATATCAGAAAAAAGTATGGGGCTCATCCTGCGGAGTCCCGCCAGGCAGCGAGAGTGCCGGGCCTCACGCCTCGAAGGGGCCCACCCTTGACTATTGGTGGTCCCCCACCCATGTGTTGTGGTGTCAAGGCACATGGCTATGGGGCAATTTCTATTTACCAAAAATTCAAGACCCTCAAAATACTACAGTGGAATGCAGAGGGAGTCATTAACACAAAGCTTTCCCTAACACATCACTTGCATGAAGGTAAGATTGACGTGGCGTGTATCCAAGAAACGCACCTCAACAGCAGCCATAAATTCTCAATCAGATGATACCAGCCTGGGTAGAGAAGGTCACAAAGGAGGGGTTCTGATACTGACACGTAACTGCATACCGAGTAGCGCTGTATCTGTCAATCACACTGGACAAGCAGGAGAATTGACATAATGGCTCAAGAGACGAAGATCCGCATCTTCAACCTGTACGGACCACCAAATAAAGACCCATCGCTCTCGAGTATGGAAGTCAAAGACTCCAAATGCAAAATATTTGAGGACTTCAACAGCCACTCGGAGAGATAGGGATACTCGGACACAGACAGCAGAGGTGACGAAGTGGAAGAATGGGAGATAGACACAAATCTCCATCTAATCAATAGGCCGGAGGATAGCCCTAGCTTCTATTCTAGAACATGGCATACCGCCTCTACTCCAGATTAGGCCTTCTCCACAGTGGACATTCACCATAAAATAGACCGCCAGGTGCTAAACCAATTGGCAGGTAGCCACCACGGGCCAATTAGGCTAGAAATTGATATGGAAGTAGGCCCACAGGAAACAAAACCGGAATTACAAACGAGCCGACTGGGATAGATTTACAAGCCTAACAGATGGGCTGTGTGAAACCATCAACACACGGAACAACAAAATGAAGCCCATGGTGGAAAGCCTAAGCAAGGCAATAATGCAAGCTGCCACTGAAACCATCCCAAGCGGGGCAAGGAAAAATTATAAGCCCTATTGGAATGATGAGTTGCAGAAAGCGAAAGATACAGTCACAAATGCTAGGAACAGGGCAGAGCGAGAACAATCTATGGAGGGAAATATCGCCTTCAAAGCCGTCACGGCGAATTACAAATACACTCTAAAACCAAACAGCAAGAGAAAGCTTGAAAAACAAAACAGAAAGCCTCAACTTAGACAAAGAAGTGAACAAACTATGGAAGCTAGTCAGAGCCATGAAGGACGAAACACCGTCAAACAAACAAATTACCATGAAGCAGGGTGAAAAATTGCTCACTGGAAAAAAAGCCGCAAACGCCTTTGTTGAACACTATGCCAGAGCGAACTTCATAGATGTCCCTGCAGAAAGGCATACAGACATTAATGAAGAGCAAAAGGAGCACGACAACATCAATATGGCACCAGAAGAGCATATGATGGAAAATTAACAATGAACGAAATGGAAAAGGCCATGAGAACATTAAAGAAAAGGAAATCTCCCGGAAAAGACGGGATAACTAACGACATGCTGATGGGGCTGGGCCAAACAGCAAAGAGGAAACTGCTTTCAGTCCTGAACCAAAGCTGGAAAAGGGGAATTGTACCCCAGGCATGGAAAGACGCAGTCCTTGTACCAGTACCAAAGACAGAGAAAGACAAAACATATCCAAATGGATACAGGCCTATCAGCCTTCTGAGCTGTGTCGGCAAACTGATGGAACGTATGATAAACACCAGACTGATGTGGCATCTGGAAGAAAAACGCATACTAATTCCATAACAAGCAGGCTTTAGACAGCACAGATCCACTGAGGATTAAGTCATCCTCATAGACCAGGAAATAGAAGATTCCTACCAGGAACAGAAACACACAGTAGCGGTTAGTGTGGATCTGGAAAAGGCATTTGACAAAGTCTGGAAAGATGGACAAGCTAAGAAGAAGTGAAGTTTGTGGGAAAATGTACAAGTGGATCACGCACTACCTCAAAAACAGAACGGTCAGAGTTCAAGTACAAGGGTAGATGAGAAAAAAGGTGACACTTGAGCAGGGAGTACCGCAAGGGGAAGTACTGTCACCCACACTCTTCCTGGTGTATATACATGACATTACAGAAAATATGCCAAGAAGAGTCCATAGCTCAATGTTTGCAGACGATCTGGCTATGTGGACCTCTGAAAAGAATCTCACCATAGCAAGAAATCGGATGCAGCAGGCCCTAACATCGCTGGAAGAGTGGGCGAACTCATGGCAGATACCTGCAGCCGATCGACAACCAAAACTATCTGGGAGTCACATTTGATCGGCGCATGACATGGACAAGTCAGATCGAGAGAAACCGAGTGAGAGCCAAAGAAAGAAGGGCGATCATGAGGAAACTTGCTGGCACAAGCTGGGGAGCAGACGAAAGTATACTAAAGAAACTGTACATTGGAAGAGTGAGACCAGTTCTCGAGTATGGCATTGCGGCATGAACAACAGCAGCAAAGTCGAACTTCGATAAAATTAGCAAACTCCAAAACCAAGCCATGAGAGTTATAACAGGAGGCATGAAGTCAACGCCAATTGTAGAACTTGAAAAGATTGCAAAACTGCAATCCATGAACGACAGAAGAGAGTGCAAAGCCCAGCTGCAATCAGAGAAACTCAGAAGACTGACTGACCATCCAATGCACCAGAGACTAAACAATTTGGGAAATGGGAAACTAAAGCGAAGAAACGTTGCAGAAAAAGCCAAGGCAAAGTTGCACGAAAACCCCCAGAACCCACTAACACCAAAGCCCATCCGTAATGTACGAAAACCTACCTGGAGGCAGCATATATGTCCAGAGGTGGTAGAAAATATACCAGGTATTGGAAACAAAAACAGCCAGTCTGAAAAAGAAAGAAGAGATCCTACCGTGAGTTACATAACAGAAAACTACCCAAGCATGGACTGGACCCATGCATACACCGACGGTTCCGTAACAAATACAACACAGAACGGAGGGGCAGGAGCATTTCTGAACCTACCAAATGGCAGAAAAATAACACTGTCATTCGCTACTGGAAAATACACAAGCAATTTCAGAGCGAATGCAGAGGCTCTGAGGGCAGCAGTGGAAAAAATGGTGACAGGTAAAAGGAATGAAAGCCACATAGTCCTGCTTACAGATGCTCTGGCCGTAGTCACAGCACTAAACAGTCAGAAAAATACTGAACTTAATGATTTAAGAGCAGTACTTTGTCAACTATGCCAGCAGTCCGCACCAAAAAGGGTAGTGGTGCAGTGGGTTCCATCTCACTGCACCATCCAAGGCAACGAGGAGGCAGACAGACTGGCAAAAGAAGGTGCAAAACTACCACAACCAGATACTAGTATGAAATACGAAGAGTCAAAACGGCGTATTAGAGCTAGATACATTTCCAAATGGGAAACCGAACATACTGGCTACACCAAAAACGATGCCTATTACCAGTTGAACAGAAGAGAGCAGGTCGTGGTCTACAGACTTCGCACTGGCAAAATGAAACTGAGGTACCACCTATTCAACAAATTGAAGATAGGTGGCACAGACGAATGCCCGTGTGGTACCGGCAAAATGACCGCTGAGCATTTGCTGCAAAACTGCCCGACATACGAGGATCAGAGAGAGCAGATGTGGCCATCACCAGTGGAACTGCAAGACAAGCTTAAAAATGGATATTTTTTTTGTGTGTCTGTGTGCAAGCGTATGAGTGGCGTTCAAGTCAACCAGGGATTCTTTTTGAAAAAAGAAATTAATGTTTTTCAAGTTGTCAAATTTATGGTTCGAAAAACTAATGCAACGCTCATGCACTTATTCCAGAAATTAACTGATTCGTGATTGATGATCCCATACGTTGTGGCTCTCAAGCAACCACAGTCACTGTGAATATACAGATTGTTGAACGCCTTATCCTGGAAAATAGGCGCACAATCTCTCGCGAAATTGCGAACATAATTCTTGAGCGGTCAGCCTTTGAGAAGTTATTTCCACGTGAAACAGGATGTCTTGGATTGGTTCAGACATACTGACAAATATTTCTACTCTGAAGCTTTACAAGCTTTACTTTAACATTGCTGGTGATTATATCGACACGTAAATGGTATTTTGACTACTTGAATACACAAATCTTTCTTCGTTACAAAAAAACCAAATACAACAGGCTTGGTTTGACTTGAACGCCCCTCATACAATTCGCTTTGCAGCTGATAGTGCATAGATGCCTGAATGGAGGCTTCTCCTGACTGTTCAAAAGTAGGTCCTGTTGAAGGTTAGATAGAGGCTGCTGGAGAGGACAGGATATATTCTGCAGGTGAGGGTTGGATAGGTGCTGATGAAGAGAGTTCTACAGTAGGTGATGGGGCACTCTGAATTGTTGCTGGTGGTGGGGAACTCTGAACTGATGCTGGTTTAGGAGAGTCCTGAATAAATTCTGGTGGATAACCCTGAACTGATGGAGCAGAACCCTGAATAGATGCTGGTTGGTAACCCTGAAATGGTGCTGGTGGAGTAGATCCGTGAACAGATTCTTGTGGGTAACCCTGAACTGATGATAGTGTGGGAGAACCCTGCAATGATTCTGGTAGAAAAGAACCCAGAATAGATGCTAATGGAGGAGACCTATAAATAGATGCTGATGGAGGAGAACTATGAATAGATGCTGATGGAGGAGAACCATGAATTGATTCTGATGAAGGAGAACCCTGAATAGATTCTGGTAGAGAAGAACCTTCAATAGATTTTGGTAGAGATGAACCATGAAATGATGCTAGTGATGGAGAACTCTGAATAGATTCTGGTAGAGGAGAACCCTCAATAGATTCTGGTAGAGATGAACAATGAAATGATGCTGGTGGAAGAGAACCCTGAATAGATTCTTGCAGAGGTGAACCCTGAAAAGATCCTAATGATGGGGAACCTTGAATTGATGCCAGTGAAGGAGAACCCTGAATTGTTACTAGTGAAGGAGAGCTCGGAATAGATTCATTTGTGTACAATAGGATAGAGGCTCTTAAAGAAGACACAAGGGAGGCTGGTATGTTCCACAACATAGGCATTGGTATGGACAATAGATTGGTGACTGTTGATGGCAAAGTAGAGGATGGTATAGACAACATAATAGAGGCTTGCCAGGACGGTAGGATGTCTGGTATCAGCGACATAATAGGGGTCGGTATGGACATCACGATAACAGTTGACGTCGGCGGCTGGATATAGGGCATCGGGGACTCGATAGTAACGTCAGATGTAAAAGGAACAATGCAAAGTTGATTCGAATTATCCATAGAAGAGGAAGAAGAGGTCGAAGCATGAGGACTGGACATCACAATAGCAGTTGACGTCGGCGGCTGGATATAGGGCATCGTGGACTCGGCAGAAACGGCAGAAGTTAAAGGAACAATGCAAAGTTGATTCGAACTATCCATAGAAGAGGAAGAAGAGGTCGAAATATGAGGACTGGACATCACAATAACAGTTGCCGTCGGCGGCTGGATGTAGGGCATTGTGGTCTCGGCAGTAACGGCAGATGTTAAAGGAACAATGCAAAGTTGATTCGAATTATCCATAGAAGAGGAAGAAGAGGTCGAAGCATGAGGACTGGGTATACTTCTTCTTGTTCTTCTATCTTCCTCCTTGTAATCAATTGTGGAATATAAGAACGAGTCAGTTTCTAGACTGTATTTCCCTTCGTATTCTTGGCTCTCTGTGGACTCTTCTCGGCTTGAGGTATCTGATACGTCAAATCTAACCTTTTTCTTTTTTCCAGATCTCACTGTCATAGTCTTTGTTTCATAAGTCGGCAATGTCTGTTCTTCTGCATTTGTTATTTGACGTTTTCGTCTGTTTTTCTCCCTGCTGGTCCTGACATTTCTCAAACATTTACCAACTTTAACACACAAACAACACGCAAAACATCTACGAACCAAATTCATACTGTCTTTTTCTTTTAATTATAATACAATTTTCAGTACAATGTTTTGCAATACGAGGCAGCGATCCTTTCTCACTCTAGGTGTACCGGAAATTAAACGCACCAAATCCGCGCCTTGTTCTCAGGATGCATTTTGTAGTGCCCAGTTTCATTGTGCGCATTTTTGGCAGTTCATACTTTCGTGGTGCGCAATTTAATCATCATCATCTGGTTGATGAGACTAAGATTGGTTGTAAGGTTGTTTGAGCACGTTTCTCCATTTAGTCATATGTTTACACATGTTTGTAACGGGTAACGGAGAATCAGGGCTCGATTCCGGAGAGGGAGCATGAGAAACGGCTACCACATCCAAGGAAGGCAGCAGGCGCGCAACTTACCCACTCACAGCACGGAGAGGTAGTGACGAAAAATAACAATACGGGACTCTTTCGAGGCCCCGTAATTGGAATGAGTACACTTTAAATCCTTTAAGGAGGATCTATTGGAATCCAAATCTGGTGCCAGCAGCCGCGGTAATTCCAGCTCCATTAGCGTATAGTAAAGTTGTTACAGTTAAAAAGCTCGTAGTTGGATCTCAGGCGCAGGCGGGGGGTCCGGCTCGCTCACCTCCCGTTGTCTGTTGCCCTACCGTCTGTTGGCTCTCTCCCACGGGTGCTCTTCGCTGAGCGTCCTGGGTGGCCGGCGCGTTTACTTTGAAAAAATTAGAGTGTTTAAAGCAGGCCTCGGCTGCCTGAATAATGGTGCATGGAATAATGGAATAGGATCTCGGTTCTATTTTGTTGGTTTTCGGAACTGGAGGTAATGATTAACAGGGACAAACGGGGGCATTCGTTTTGCGGCGTTAGAGGTGAAATTCTTGGATCGCCGCAAGACGAGCTACTGCATAAGCATTTGTCCAGAATGTTTTCATTAATCAAGAACGAAAGTCAGAGGCGCGAAGACGATCAGATACCGTCGTAGTTCTGACCGTAAACGATGCCGACTAGCGATCCGCAGGAGTTGCTTCGATGACTCTACGGGCAGCTTCCGGGAAATCAAAGTGTTTGGGTTCCGGGGGAAGTATGGTTGCAAAGCTGACACTTAAAGGAATTGACGGAAGGGCACCACCAGGAGTGGAGCCTGCTGCTTAATTTGACTCAACCCGGCCAAACACTGAAATGATTGACAGGCCGAGAGCACTTTCGTTGGGTCTTCTTCTTCTTCTTCTTCTTCGTACGCAGTTAGACAGTAACCATTATATTTTCGAAAAAAGCGGCGGTCATCCTGAGGCTGTCGACACTGCCATAGAGCTTGTCTTGCAGTTCCACTGGTGATGGCCACATCTGCTCTCTCTAAGCCTCGTATGTCGGGCAGTCCTGCAGCAGATGTTCAGCGGTCATTTTACCGGTACCGCAAGGGCATTCGTTGGTAATACCTATCTTTAATTTGTTAAATAGGTGGTACCTCAGTCTATTGTGGCCAGAACGAAGTCTGAAGACAACGACCTGCTCTCTCTTTTTTTCAACTGGTAATAGGCATCGTTTTTTGGTGTAACCAGTATGTTCGGTTTCCCATTTCGTCATGTATCTGGCTTTGATAAGCCGTTTTGACTCTTCGTACGTCATACTAGTATCTGTTTGTGGTAGTCTTGCACCTTCTTTTGCCAGTCTGTCTGCCTTCTCGTTGCCTTGGATGTTGCAGTGTGATGGGACCCACTGTACCACTACCTTTTTGGTGTGGACTGCTGGCACAGTTTGCGAAGTGCTGCTCTTAATTCATTAAGCTCAGTGTTTTTCTGGCTTTTTAGCGCTGTGACTACGGCGAGAGCATCTGTAAGCAGGACTATATGGCTTTCATTTTCATTTTGTGTCACCATTTCTTCCACTGCCGCCCTCAGTGCCTCTTCCTCCGCTCTAAAGTTGCTTGTGTACCTACCAGTAGCGAATGACAGTGTTATTTTTCTGCCATTTGGTAGGTTCAGGAATGCTCCTGCCCCTCCGTTCTGTGTAGTGTTTGTTACAGAACCGTCGGTGTATGCATGGGTCCACTCCATGCTTGGGTAGCTTTTCGATATAAAGCTTAGGGTAGTATATCTCCTTTCTCTTTCAGACCGGCTGTTTTTGTTTCCAATACCTGATTTATTTTCTACTACCTCTGGAAATATATCCTTCCTCCAGGCAGGTTTTCGTACAGTAGTGATGGGTTTTGGTGTTGTTAGTGCGTTTATGGGATCTTCGTGCATCTTTGCTTTGGCTATTTCTGCAAAGTTTCTCCGCTTTAGTTTCCTATTTCCCAAATTGTATAGTCTCTGGTGAATTGGATGGTCAGTCAGTCTTCGGAGTTTCTGTGACTGCAGCTGGGCTCTGCAGTCTCTTCTATCGGTCATGGATTGCAGTTTTGTAATCTTTTCAAGTTCTACAATTGGCGTTGACTTCATGCCTTCTGGTATAACTCTCATGGCTTGGTTTTGAAGTTTGCTAACTATATCGAAGTTCGCCTTTGCTGCTGTTGTCCATGACGCAATGCCATACTCGAGAACTGTTCTCACTCTTCCAGTGTACAGTTTCTTTAGTATGCTTTCGTCTGCTCCCCAGCTTGTGCCAGCAAGTTTCCTCATGACTGCCATTCTTTCTTTGGCTCTCATTCGGTTTCTCTCGATCTGACTTTTTCATGTCATGCGCCGATCAAATGTGACTCCCAGATAGTTTGGGTTGTCGTTTGGCTGCAGGAATTTGCCATTTAAACTTAATTTGGTATTTTGGGGTTTGATTGAAAGCGAGAATATTGTGCATGTGGTTTTCTCCTCGTTTATTTTGACCAGCCATGAGTTCGCCCACTCTTCCAGCGATGTTAGGGCCTGCTGCATCCGATTTCTTGCTATAGTGAGATTCATTTCAGAGGTCCACATAGATAGATCGTCTGCAAATATTGAGCTATGGACTCTTCTTAGTATATTCTCTGTAATGTCGTTTATATATACCAGGAAGAGTGTGGGAGACAGTACTCCCCCTTGGGGTACTCCCTGCTCGAGTGTCACCTTTTTGCTCATCTGCCCTTGTACTTGGACTCTGGCCGTTCTTTGTTTGAGGTAGTGGTGGATCCACTTGTACATTTTCCCACAAACATCACTTCTTCTTAGCTTGACTCTAAGTCCATCTTTCCAGACTTTGTCAAATGCCTTTTCCAGATCGTCCCAAACAGCTACTGTGTGTTTCTGTGCCTGCTAGGCATCTTCTATTTCCTGGGCTATGAGGATGACCTGGTCCTCAGTGGATCTGTGCCGTCTAAAGCTGGCTTGCTGTGGAATTAGTATTTGTTTTTCTTCCAGATGCCACATCAGTATGGTGTTTATCATACGTTCCATCAGCTTGCCGACACAGCTCAGTAGGCTGATGGACCTGTATCCATTAGGATCTGTTTTGTCATTTTCTGTTTTTGGTTCTGGTATAAGTACTGCGACTTTCCATGCCTGGGGTACAATTCCCCTTTTCCAGCTTTGTTTCAGGACCGATAGCAGTTTCCTCTTCGCTGTTTGGCCCAGCCCCATCAGCATTTCGTTTGTTATCCCGTCTTTTCCGGGAGATTTCCTTTTCTTTAATGTTCTCATAGCCTCTTCCATTTCGCTCATTGTTAATTTGGCCATCATATGCTCTTCAGGTGCCGTATTGATGTTGTCGTGCCCATTTTGCTCTTCACTAATGTATATATGCCTATCTGCAGGGAACTCGATGTGGGTTGCTCTGGCATAGTGATCGACAACAGCTTTTGCGGCTTTCTTACCGGTGAGCATATTTTCGCCCTGCTTGATGGTAATTTGTTTGTTTGACGGGGTATCGTCGTTCATGGCTCTGACTAGCTTCCATAGCTTGTTCCCTTCTTTGTCCAGGTTTAGGCTTCACGTTTTTTTGTCCAGCTCTATTTTGCTGTTTGCTTGAGAGTGTATTTGTATTTCGCCGTTGCGGCTTTAAGGGTAATGTTTGCCTCCATAGATTGTTCTCTCTCTGCCATGTTCCTAGCATTTGTTACTGCATCTTTCGCTTTCTGTAACTCATCATTCCAGAAGGGCTTATAGTTTTTCCTAGCTCCTCTCTGGATGGTTTCAGTGGCGGCTTACATTATTGCCTTACTTAGGCTTTCCACCATGGGCTTCATTTTGTTGTTTCGTGTGTTGATGGTTTTACACAGCCCATCTGTCAGAATTGCAAATCTGTCCCAGTCGGCTCGTTTGTAATTCCAACGTGGGAGCGGTTTTGTTTTCTGTGGGCCTACTTCCATATCAATGTCTAGCCTAATCGGCCTGTGGTCGCTACCTGCCATTTGGCTTAGCACCTGGCGGTCTATTTTATGGTGTATGTCCTGTGTGGAGAAGGACAAATCTGGAGTCGAGGTGGTACGGCATTTTCTAGAATAGAAATTAGGGCTATCCTGCGGCCTATTGATTAGGGAGAGATTTGTATCTATCTCCCAATCTTCCACTTCGTCACCTCTGCTGTCTGTATCAGAGTATCCCCATCTCTCCGAGTGGCTGTTGAAATCTCCAACTACTATGCAGTTGGAGTCTCTGACCTCCATACTCGAAAGCGATAGGTCTTTATTTGGTGGTCCGTTCAGATTGAAAATGCGGAGCTTCGTCTCTTGAGCCATTATGTCAACTCCTACAATTTCTGCTTGTCCGGTGTGACTGACAGGTACCGCGCTACTCGGTATGCAATTTCTGGTCAGTATCAGGACCCCTCCTTTGTGACCTTCTCTATCGAGGCGGAAGGTCTGGTATCCTCTGATTGAAAATGTAAGATTATTGTTGAGGTCCGTTTCCTGGATACATGCCACGTCAATCTTACCTTCATGCAGGTGATGTGTTATGGAAATTTTTTTTGTTAATGACTTTCTCCGCATTCCACTGTAGTATTTTGAGGGTCTTGAGTTGTTGGTCAATGGAAGTTGCCCCATTGCCATGTGCCTTGATTCCACAACACATGGGTGGGTGACCACCAGCAGTTAAGGGTGGGCTCCTTCGAGGCGTGAGGCCCGGCACTCTCGCTGCCTGGCGGGAATCCACAGGATCATCCCCATACGTTTTTCTAATAGGTTGTACTGTCATACTGCGATTTACGTTGCACTGTTTTGTTAGGCTTGTGTCCCATTGCATCCGAATTCAACAGGCGTTTCTGTAGGGATGCCCTCCGTAGCCTTTGGCTGTCTGCAGCCTATCTGCAAGGCAGCAGTTGTATGTGGTCAGCGTTTTCTCTCTTATGGAAGTTGTCTTACAAGACTGACGAGTCTTCACTACTCGTGTCTATAGGATGCGGTAATGATATATGAGAAGTAATATTTGATATATGATATATGATATGGACTATGTACTGGTTTTTACTAAACCCGGAAGAGAGGCAGTCTAGTGTGTCTGTATCCCAGGATCGTCACGTCCTGCCAGAAACGTATCATGTGTATGTGGGCGGGGTACCTCTTTGCTCCCTTTATTTTCTCGGCACATCTTCAGTGATGGTACGCCTAGCATTTCCCGCCACCTGGGAGGTTGACACAGTAGGGCAAATGTGCAATGTCCGCTAGTCTGCATCTCTTCTGCGTCCATTGGTTTGGCTGATATCGTATAGAGGTAGAGATCGAGACAGGAGTGCATTTAACCAGGGGACAAGCCTGGTAATGTCACGGAGATGTTGTTCGCCTAGTGTGCGGAAAGATCTCATGGTCATTGGTTTAGTCTCGACAGTTCACAGTGAGGTGGCTGCTCTACTGTTTTCGACACCCCGACCGGGAACTAAGTCTTATGTTTGTGGTTTCGCACCCCATCGCCGTATAAGGTGAATATCAAGCAGTTTCCGGAAAACCAAAGTGTTAGGGTTCCGGGGGAAGTATGGTTGCAAAGCTGACACTTAAAGGACTTGACGGAAGGGCACCACCAGGAGTGGAGCCTGCGGCTTAATTTGACTCAACACGGCCAAACACTGAAATTATTGACAGGCCGAGAGCACTTTCGTTGGGTCTAATGTGGAACGGGTGCTGGAATTAGACCCTTGAAAATCTGTGGCTATCCTCTCGGTATTAGATCAACGGAATACAGGTCAGCTCTTAAAACTTATAATGAAAGAATGCTACGGAAATCGTGTTTAACCCCGCAGAAACCGCAGGTTTCAGATACCTGGTCATTGACAAACAAAAAAGCCCTCTATTAATTCGTCCGGTGTAATAGTGAAAGGGTGCGGGTAATAGACCCTCCAAAGACAGGTCAGTTTTACCCTACAAATGACAGGGCGTTGCTACGGTAATCCTGCTCAATTCGAGAGGAGCCGCTGACATTTTGGTTCACGTACCAGGCTGATAAGCCAATGGCGCGAGGCTACCATGTGAGGGATTACGGCCGAACGCCTGTAAGCCGGAATCCCGCCCTAAATCTCAGAATCACTGCAATGGGAGGCTTCGATATGGTCGGGACCTGGGGCTCGCGTCTCAGCCCTACCCGGTTGAGCCGCAGAAAGAGGTCTCAGCCGTCCGCCGATTAAAGCGGGCGGATAGCTGCTCGATATTCACCCTATTCGACGATGGGGTGCGAAACCACCAACATAAGACTTAATTTTTGGTCGGGGTGTCGAAAACAGTAGAGCAGCCACCTCACTGTGAACTGTCGAGACTCAACCCATGTCCATAAGATATGTCAGCACACCAGGCGAACAACATCTCCGTGACATTACCAGGTTTGTCCCCTGATAAAATTTACGTCTGCCTCGATCTCTGCCTCTGCATGCTATCAGTCATACCAATGGACGCAGAAGAGATGCAGACTAGCGGACATTGCACATCTGCCCTATTGTGTCAACCTCCCAGGTGGCGGGGAATGCTAGGCGTACTAACACTGCAGAAAAGCCGAGAAAATAAAGGAAGCAAAGAGATACCCCACTCACATGCAAATGCTACGTTTCTGGCAGGACGTGACGATTCTGGGATACAGACACACTGGACTGCCTCTCTTCCGGGTTAGTACAAACCAGTACATAGTCCATATAATATATCATATCTCATATATCATCACCGCACCCTATAGACACAAATAGTGATAACTCGTTAGTCTTGTAATAAAACTTCCATAAGAGAGACAACTCAGATCCCAAACAACTGCTGCCTTGCACATAGGCTGGGGACAGCCAAAGGCTAAGGAGGGCATCCCTACAGAAACGCTTGTTGAAATCGGATGCACTGGGCCACAGGCTTATCGAAACAGTTCAACGTAAATCGCAGTATGATGACAATACAACATATCAGAAAAAAGTATGGGGCTCATCCTGCGGAGTCCCGCCAGGCAGAGAGAGTGCCGGGCCTCACGCCTCGAAGGGGCCCACCCTTGACTACTGGTGGTCCCCCACCCATGTGTTGTGGTGTCAAGGCACATGGCTATGGGGCAATTTCTATTTACCAAAAACTCAAGACCCTCAAAATACTACAGTGGAATGCAGAGGGAGTCATTAACACAAAGCTTTCCCTAACACATCACTTGCATGAAGGTAAGATTGACGTGGCGTGTATCCAAGAAACGAACCTCAACAGCAGCCATAAATTCTCAATCAGAGGATACCAGACATTCCGCCTGGGTAGAGAAGATCACAAAGGAGGGGTTCTGATACTGACACGTAACTGCAGACCGAGTAGCGCTGTATCTGTCAATCACACTGGACAAGCAGGAGAATTGACATAATGGCTCAAGAGACGAAGATCCGCATCTTCAACCTGTACGGACCACCAAATAAAGACCCATCGCTCTCGAGTATGGAAGTCAAAGACTCCAAATGCAAAATATTTGAGGACTTCAACAGCCACTCGGAGAGATAGGGATACTCGGACACAGACAGCAGAGGGGACGAAGTGGAAGATTGGGAGATAGACACAAATCTCCATCTAATCAATAGGCCGGAGGATAGCCCTAGCTTCTATTCTAGAACATGGCATACCGCCTCTACTCCAGATTAGACCTTCTCCACAGTGGACATTCACCATAAAATAGACCGCCAGGTGCTAAACCAATTGGCAGGTAGCCACCACAGGCCAATTAGGCTAGAAATTGATATGGAAGTAGGCCCACAGGAAACAAAACCGGAATTACAAACGAGCCGACTGGGATAGATTTACAAGCCTGACAGATGGGCTGTGTGAAACCATCAACACACGGAACAACAAAATGAAGCCCATGGTGGAAAGCCTAAGCAAGGCAATAATGCAAGCTGCCACTGAAACCATCCCAAGAGGGGCAAGGAAAAATTATAAGCCCTATTGGAATGATGAGTTGCAGAAAGCGAAAGATACAGTCACAAATGCTAGGAACAGGGCAGAGCGAGAACAATCTATGGAGGGAAATATCGCCTTCAAAGCCGTCACGGCGAATTACAAATACACTCTAAAACCAAACAGCAAGAGAAAGCTTGAAAAACAAAACAGAAAGCCTCAACTTAGACAAAGAAGTGAACAAACTATGGAAGCTAGTCAGAGCCATGAAGGACGAAACACCGTCAAACAAACAAATTACCATGAAGCAGGGTGAAAAATTGCTCACTGGAAAAAAAGCCGCAAACGCCTTTGTTGGGCTGGGCCAAACAGCAAAGAGGAAACTGCTTTCAGTCCTGAACCAAAGCTGGAAAAGGGGAATTGTATCCCAGGCATGGAAAGACGCAGTACTTGTACCAGTACCAAAGAAAGAGAAAGACAAAATATATCCAAATGGATACAGGCCTATCAGCCTTCTGAGCTGTGTCGGCAAACTGATGGAACGTATGATAAACACCAGACTGATGTGGCATCTGGAAGAAAAACGCATACTAATTCCATAACAAGCAGGCTTTAGACAGCACAGATCCACTGAGGATTAAGTCATCCTCATAGACCAGGAAATAGAAGATTCCTACCAGGAACAGAAACACACAGTAGCGGTTAGTGTGGATCTGGAAAAGGCATTTGACAAAGTCTGGAAAGATGGACAAGCTAAGAAGAAGTGAAGTTTGTGGGAAAATGTACAAGTGGATCACGCACTACCTCAAAAACAGAACGGCCAGAGTTCAAGTACAAGGGTAGATGAGAAAAAAGGTGACACTTGAGCAGGGAGTACCGCAAGGGGAAGTACTGTCACCCACACTCTTCCTGGTGTATATACATGACATTACAGAAAATATGCCAAGAAGAGTCCATAGCTCAATGTTTGCAGACGATCTGGCTATGTGGTCCTCTGAAAAGAATCTCACCATAGCAAGAAATCGGATGCAGCAGGCCCTAACATCGCTGGAAGAGTGGGCGAACTCATGGCTGGTCAAAATAAACGAGGAAAAAACGACATGTACAATATTCTCGCTATCAATCAAACCCCAAAACACCAAAATAAGTCTAAACGGCAGATACCTGCAGCCGATCGACAACCAAAACTACCTGGGAGTCACATTTGATCAGCGCATGACATGGACAAGTCAGATCGAGAGAAACCGAGTGAGAGCCAGAGAAAGAATGGCGATCATGAGGAAACTTGCTGGCACAAACTGGGGAGCAGACGAAAGTATACTAAAGAAACTGTACATTGGAAGAGTGAGACCAGTTCTCGAGTATGGCATTGCGGCATGGACAACAGCAGCAAAGTCGAACTTCGATAAAATTAGCAAACTCCAAAACCAAGCCATGAGAGTTATAACAGGAGGCATGAAGTCAACGCCAATTGTAGAACTTGAAAAGATTACAAAACTGCAATCCATGAACGACAAAAGAGAGTGCAAAGCCCAGCTGCAATCAGAGAAACTCAGAAGACTGACTGACCATCCAATGCACCAGAGACTAAACAATTTGGGAAATGGGAAACTAAAGCGAAGAAACGTTGCAGAAATAGCCAAGGCAAAGTTGCACGAAAACCCCCTGAACCCACTAACACCAAAGCCCATCCGTATTGTACGTAAACCTACCTGGAGGCAGCATATATTTCCAGAGGTGGTAGAAAATATACCAGGTATTGGAAACAAAAACAGCCAGTCTGAAAAAGAAAGAAGAGATCCTACCGTGAGTTACATAAAAGAAAACTACCCAAGCATGGACTGGACCCATGCATACACCGACGGTTCCGTAACAAATACAACACAGAACGGAGGGGCAGGAGCATTTCTGAACCTACCAAATGGCAGAAAAATAACACTGTCATTCGCTACTGGAAAATACACAAGCAATTTCAGAGCGAATGCAGAGGCTCTGAGGGCAGCAGTGGAAAAAATGGTGACAGGTAAAAGGAATGAAAGCCACATAGTCCTGCTTACAGATGCTCTGGCCGTAGTCACAGCACTAAACAGTCAGAAAAATACTGAACTTAATGATTTAAGAGCAGTACTTTGTCAACTATGCCAGCAGTCCGCACCAAAAAGGGTAGTGGTGAAGTGGGTTCCATCTCACTGCACCATCCAAGGCAACGAGGAGGCAGGCAGACTGGCAAAAGAAGGTGCAAAACTACCACAACCAGATACTAGTATGAAATACGAAGAGTCAAAACGGCTTATTAGAGCTAGATACATTTCCAAATGGGAAACCGAACATACTGGCTACACCAAAAACGATGCCTATTACCAGTTGAACAGAAGAGAGCAGGTCGTGGTCTACAGACTTCGCACTGGCAAAAAATAAACTGACGTACCACCTATTCAACAAATTGAAGATAGGTGGCACCGACGAATGCCCGTGTGGTACCGGCAAAATGACCGCTGAGCATTTGCTGCAAAACTGCCCGACATACGAGGATCAGAGAGAGCAGATGTGGCCATCACCAGTGGAACTGCAAGACAAGCTTAAAAATGGATATTTTTTTGTGTGTCTGTGTGCAAGCGTATGAGTGGCGTTCAAGTCAACCAGGGACTCTTTTTGAAAGAAGAAATTAATGTTTTTCAAGTTGTCAAATTTATGGTTCGAAAAACTAATGAAACGCTCATGCACTTATTCCAGAAATTAACTGATTCGTTAATGATGATCCCATACGTTGTGGCTCTCAAGCAACCACAGTCACTGTGAATATACAGATTGTTGAACGCCTTATCCTGGAAAATAGGCGCACAATCTCTCGCGAAATTTCGAACATAATTCTTGAGAAGTTATTACCACGTGAAACAGGATGTCTTGGATTGGTTCAGACATACTGACAAATATTTCTACTCTGAAGCTTTACAAGCTTTACTTTAACATTGCTGGTGATTATATCGACACGTAAATGGTATTTTGACTACTTGAATACACACATTTTTCTTCGTTACAAAAAAACCAAATACAACAGGCTTGGTTTGACTTGAACGCCCCTCATACAATTCGCTTTGCAGCTGATAGTGCATAGATGCCTGAATGGAGGCTTCTCATGACTGTTCAAAAGTAGGTCCTGTTGAAGGTTAGATAGAGGCTGCTGGAGAGGACAGGATATATTCTGCAGGTGAGGGTTGGATAGGTGCTGATGAAGAGAGTTCTACAGTAGGTGATGGGGCACTCTGAATTGTTGCTGGTGGTGGGGAACTCTGAACTGATGCTGGTTTAGGAGAGTCCTGAATAAATTCTGGTGGATAACCCTGAACTGATGGAGCAGAACCCTGAATAGATGCTGGTTGGTAACCCTGAAATGGTGCTGGTGGAGTAGATCCCTGAACAGATTCTTGTGGGTAACCCTGAACTGATGCTAGTGTGGGAGAACCCTGCAATGATTCTGGTAGAAAAGAACCCAGAATAGATGCTAATGGAGGAGACCTATAAATAGATGCTGATGGAGGAGAACTATGAATAGATGCTGATGGAGGAGAACCATGAATTGATTCTGATGAAGGAGAACCCTGAATAGATGCTGGTAGAGGAGAACCCTGAATTGATGCTTGTTGATAAGAGCCCTGAATAGATTCTGGTAGAGGAGAACCTTCAATAGATTTTGGTAGAGATGAACCATGAAATGATGCTAGTGATGGAGAACTCTGAATAGATTCTGGTAGAGGAGAACCCTCAATAGATTCTGGTAGAGATGAACAATGAAATGATGCTGGTGGAAGAGAACCCTGAATAGATTCTTGCAGAGGTGAACCCTGAAAAGATCCTAATGATGGGGAACCTTGAATTGATGCCAGTGAAGGAGAACCCTGAATTGTTACTAGTGAAGGAGAGCTCGGAATAGATTCATTTGTGTACAATAGGATAGAGGCTCTTAAAGAAGACACAAGGGAGGCTGGTATGTTCCACAACATAGGCATTGGTATGGACAATAGATTGGTGACTGTTGATGGCAAAGTAGAGGATGGTATAGACAACATAAAAGAGGCTTGCCAGGACGGTAGGATGTCTGGTATCAGCGACATAATAGGGGCCGGTATGGACATCACGATAACAGTTGACGTCGGCGGCTGGATATAGGGCATCGGGGACTCGATAGTAACGTCAGATGTAAAAGGAACAATGCAAAGTTGATTCGAATTATCCATAGAAGAGGAAGAAGAGGTCGAAGCATGAGGACTGGACATCACAATAGCAGTTGACGTCGGTGGCTGGATATAGGGCATCGTGGACTCGGCAGTAACGGCAGAAGTTAAAGGAACAATGCAAAGTTGATTCGAACTATCCATAGAAGAGGAAGAAGAGGTCGAAATATGAGGACTGGACATCACAATAACAGTTGACGTCGGCGGCTGGAAATAGGGCATCGTGGACTCGGCAGTAACGGCAGATGTTAAAGGAACAATGCAAAGTTGATTCGAATTATCCATAGAAGAGGAAGAAGAGGTCGAAGCATGAGGACTGGGTATACTTCTTCTTGTTCTTCTATCTTCCTCCTTGTAATCAATTGTGGAATATAAGAACGAGTCAGTTTCTAGACTGTATTTCCCTTCGTATTCTTGGCTTTCTGTGGACTCTTCTCGGCTTGAGGTATCTGATACGTCAAATCTAACCTTTTTCTTTTTTCCAGATCTCACTGTCATAGTCTTTGTTTCATAAGTCGGCAATGTCTGTTCTTCTGCATTTGTTATTTGACGTTTTCGTCTGTTTTTCTCCCTGCTGGTCCTGACATTTCTCAAACATTTACCAACTTTAACACACAAACAACACGCAAAACATCTACGAACCAAATTCATACTGTCTTTTTCTTTTAATTATAATACAATTTTTAGTACAATGTTTTGCAATACGAGGCAGCGATCCTTTCTCACTCTAGGTGTACCGGAAATTAAACGCACCAAATCCGCGCCTTGTTCTCAGGATGCATTTTGTAGTGCCCAGTTTCATTGTGCGCATTTTTGGCAGTTCATACTTTCGTGGTGCGCAATTTAATCATCATCATCTGGTTGATGAGACTAAGATTGGTTGTAAGGTTGTTTGAGCACGTTTCTCCATTTAGTCATATGTTTACACATGTTTGTAACGGGTAACGGAGAATCAGGGCTCGATTCCGGAGAGGGAGCATGAGAAACGGCTACCACATCCAAGGAAGGCAGCAGGCGCGCAACTTATCCACTCATGGCACGGAGAGGTAGTGACGAAAAATAACAATACGGGACTCTTTCGAGGCCCCGTAATTGGAATGAGTACACTTTAAATCCTTTAACGAGGATCTATTGGAATCCAAATCTGGTGCCAGCAGCCGCGGTAATTCCAGCTCCATTAGCGTATAGTAAAGTTGTTGCAGTTAAAAAGCTCGTAGTTGGATCTCAGACGCAGGCGGGGGGTCCTGCTCGCTCACCTACCGTTGTCTGCTGCCCTACCGTCTGTTGGCTCTCTCCCACGGGTGCTCTTCGCTGAGCGTCCTGGGTGGCCGGCGCGTTTACTTTGAAAAAATTAGAGTGTTTAAAGCAGACCTCGGCTGCCTGAATAATGGTGCATGGAATAATGGAATAGGATCTCGGTTCTATTTTGTTGGTTTTCGGAACTGGAGGTAATGATTAACAGGCACAAACGGGGGCATTCGTATTGCGGCGTTAGAGGTGAAATTCTTGGATCGCCGCAAGACGAGCTACTGCGAAAGCATTTGTCCAGAATGTTTTCATTAATCAAGAACGAAAGTCAGAGGCGCGAAGACGATCAGATACCGTCGTAGTTCTGACCGTAAACGATGCCGACTAGCGATCCGCAGGAGTTGCTTCGATGACTCTACGGGCAGCTTCCGGGAAATCAAAGTGTTTGGGTTCCGGGGGAAGTATGGTTGCAAAGCTGACACTTAAAGGAATTGACGGAAGGGCACCACCAGGAGTGGAGCCTGCTGCTTAATTTGACTCAACACGGCCAAACACTGAAATGATTGACAGGCCGAGAGCACTTTCGTTGGGTCTTCTTCTTCTTCTTCTTCTTCGTACGCAGTCAGACAGTAACCATTATTTTTTCGAAAAAAGCGGCGGTCATCCTGAGGCTGTCGACACTGCCATAGAGCTTGTCTTGCAGTTCCACTGGTGATGGCCACATCTGCTCTCTCTAAGCCTCGTATGTCGGGCAGTCCTGCAGCAGATGTTCAGCGGTCATTTTACCGGTACCGCAAGGGCATTCGTTGGTAATACCTATCTTTAATTTGTTAAATAGGTAGCACCTCAGTCTATTGTGGCCAGTACGAAGTCTGAAGACAACGACCTGCTCTCTTCTTTTCAACTGGTAATAGGCATCGTTTTTTGGTGTAACCAGTATGTTCGGTTTCCCATTTGGTCATGTATCTGGCTTTGATAAGCCGTTTTGACTCTTCGTACGTCATACTAGTATCTGTTTGTGGTAGTCTTGCACCTTCTTTTGCCAGTATGTCTGCCTTCTCGTTGCCTTGGATATTGCAGTGTGATGGGACCCACTGTACCACTACCCTTTTTGGTGTGGACTGCTGGCACAGTTTGCAAAGTGCTGCTCTTAAGTCATTAAGCTCAGTGTTTTTCTGGCTTTTTAGCGCTGTGACTACGGCGAGAGCATCTGTAAGCAGGACTATATGGCTTTCATTTTCATTTTGTGTCACCATTTCTTCCACTGCCTCCCTCAGTGCCTCTTCCTCCGCTCTAAAGTTGTTTGTGTACTTACCAGTAGCGAATGACAGTGTTATTTTTCTGCCATTTGGTAGGTTCAGGAATGCTCCTGCCCCTCCGTTCTGTGTAGTGTTTGTTACAGAACCGTCGGTGTATGCATGGGTCCACTCCATGCTTGGGTAGCTTTTCGATATAAAGCTTAGGGTAGTATATCTCCTTTCTCTTTCAGACCGGATGTTTTTGTTTCCAATACCTGATTTATTTTCTATCACCTCTGGAAATATATCCTTCCCCCAGGCAGGTTTTCGTACAGTAGTGATGGGTTTTGGTGTTGTTAGTGCGTTTATGGGATCTTCGTGCATCTTTGCTTAGGCTATTTCTGCAAAGTTTCTCCGCTTTAGTTTCCTATTTCCCAAATTGTTTAGTCTCTGGTGAATTGGATGGTCAGTCAGTCTTCGGAGTTTCTCTGACTGCAGCTGGGCTCTGCAGTCTCTTCTATCGGTCATGGATTGCAGTTTTGTAATCTTTTCAAGTTCTACAATTGGCGTTGACTTCATGCCTCCTGGTATAACTCTCATGGCTTGGTTTCGAAGTTTGCTAACTATATCGAAGTTCGCCTTTGCTGCTGTTGTCCATGACGCAATGCCATACTCGAGAACTGTTCTCACTCTTCCAGTGTACAGTTTCTTTAGTATGCTTTCGTCTGCTCCCCAGCTTGTGCCAGCAAGTTTCCTCATGATTGCCATTCTTTCTTTGGCTCTCATTCGGTTTCTCTCGATCTGACTTTTCCATGTCATGCGCCGATCAAATGTGACTCCCAGATAGTTTGGGTTGTCGTTTGGCTGCAGGAATTTGCCATTTAAACTTAATTTGGTATTTTGGGGTTTGATTGAAAGCGAGAATATTGTGCATGTGGTTTTCTCCTCGTTTATTTTGACCAGCCATGAGTTCGCCCACTCTTCCAGCGATGTTAGGGCCTGCTGCATCCGATTTCTTGCTATAGTGAGATTCTTTTAAGAGGTCCACATAGATAGATCGTCTGCAAATATTGAGCTATGGACTCTTCTTGGTATATTCTCTGTAATGTCGTTTATATATACCAGGAAGAGTGTGGGAGACAGTACTCCCCCTTGGGGTACTCCCTGCTCGAGTGTCACCTTTTTGCTCATCTGCCCTTGTACTTGGACTCTGGCCGTTCTTTGTTTGAGGTAGTGGTTGATCCACTTGTACATTTTCCCACAAACATCACTTCTTCTTAGCTTGACTCTAAGTCCATCTTTCCAGACTTTGTCAAATGCCTTTTCCAGATCGTCCCAAACAGCTACTGTGTGTTTCTGTGCCTGCTATGCATCTTCTATTTCCTGGGCTATGAGGATGACCTGGTCCTCAGTGGATCTGTGCCGTCTAAAGCTGGCTTGCTGTGGAATTAGTATTTGTTTTTCTTCCAGATGCCACATCAGTATGGTGTTTATCATACGTTCCATCAGCTTGCCGACACAGCTCAGTAGGCTGATGGACCTGTATCCATTAGGATCTGTTTTGTCATTTTCTGTTTTTGGTTCTGGTATAAGTACTGCGACTTTCCATGCCTGGGGTACAATTCCCCTTTTCCAGCTTTGTTTCAGGACCGATAGCAGTTTCCTCTTCGCTGTTTGGCCCAGCCCCATCAGCATTTCGTTGGTTATCCCGTCTTTTCCGGGAGATTTCCTTTTCTTTAATGTTCTCATAGCCTCTTCCATTTCGCTCATTGTTAATTTGGCCATCATATGCTCTTCAGGTGCCGTATTGATGTTGTCCCTTTTGCTCTTCACTAATGTATGTATGCCTATCTGCAGGGACCTCGATGTGGGTTGCTCTGGCATACTGATCGACAACAGCGTTTGCGGCTTTCTTACCGGTGAGCATATTTTCGCCCTGCTCTATGGTAATTTGTTTGTTTGACGGGGTATCGTCGTTCATGGCTCTGACTAGCTTCCATAGCTTGTTCCCTTCTTTGTCCAGGTTTAGGCTTCACGTTTTTTTGTCCAGCTCTATTTTGCTGTTTGCTTGAGAGTGTATTTGTATTTCGCCGTGGCGGCTTTAAGGGTGATGTTTGCCTCCATAGATTGTTCTCTCTCTGCCATGTTCCTAGCATTTGTTACTGCATCTTTCGCTTTCTGCAACTCATCATTCCAGAAGGGCTTATAGTTTTTCCTAGCTCCTCTCTGGATGGTTTCAGTGGCGGCTTGCATTATTGCCTTGCTTAGGCTTTCCACCATGGGCTTCATTTTGTTGTTTTGTGTGTTGATGGTTTTACACAGCCCATCTGTCAGAATTGCAAATCTGTCCCAGTCGGCTCGTTTGTAATTCCAACGTGGGAGTGGTTTTTTTTTCTGTGGGCCTACTTCCATATCAATGTCTAGCCTAATCGGCCTGTGGTCGCTACCTGCCATTTGGCTTAGCACCTGGCGGTCTATTTTATGGTGTATGTCCTGTGTGGAGAAGGACAGATCTGGAGTCGAGGTGGTACGCCATTTTCTAGAATAGAAATTAGGGCTATCCTCTGGCCTATTGATTAGGGAGAGATTTGTATCTATCTCCCAATCTTCCACTTCGTCACCTCTGCTGTCTGTATCAGAGTATCCCCATCTCTCCGAGTGGCTGTTGAAATCTCCAACTACTATGCAGTTGGAGTCTCTGACCTCCATACTCGAAAGCGATAGGTCTTTATTTGGTGGTCCGTTCAGATTGAAAATGCGGAGCTTCGTCTCTTGAGCCATTATGTCAACTCCTACAATTTCTGCTTGTCCGGTGTGACTGACAGGTACCGCGCTACTCGGTATGCAATTTCTGGTCAGTATCAGGACCCCTCCTTTTTGACCTTCTCTATCGAGGCGGAAGGTCTGGTATCCTCTGATTGAAAATTTATGATTATTGTTGAGGTCCGTTTCCTGGATACATGCCACGTCAATCTTACCTTCATGCAGGTGATGTGTTATGGACATTTTTTTTGTTAATGACTTTCTCCGTATTCCACTGTAGTAGTTTGAGGGTTTTGAGTTGTTGGTCAATGGAATTTGCCCCATTGCCATGTGCCTTGATTCCACAACACATGGGTGGGTGACCACCAGCAGTTAAGGGTGGGCCCCTTCGAGGCGTGAAGCCCGGCACTCTCGCTGCCTGGCGGGAATCCACAGGATCATCCCCATACGTTTTTCTAATAGGTTGTACTGTCATACTGTGATTAACGTTGCACTGTTTTGTTAGGCTTGTGACCCATTGCATCCGAATTCAAGAGGCGTTTCTGTAGGGATGCCCTTCTTAGCCTTTGACTGTCCGCAGCCTATCTGCAAGGCAGCAGTTGTATGTGGTCAGCGTTTTCTCTCTTATGGAAGTTGTCTTACAAGACTGACGAGTCTTCACTACTCGTGTCTATAGGATTCGGTAATGATATATGAGAAGTTATATTTGATATATGATATATGATATGGACTATGTACTGGTTTTTACTAAAGCCGGAAGAGAGGCAGTCTAGTGTGTCTGTATCCCAGGATCGTCACGTCCTGCCAGAAACGTATCATGTGTATGTGGGCGGGGTACCTCTTTGCTCCCTTTATTTTCTCGGCACATCTTCAGTGATGGCACGCCTAGCATTTCCCGCCACCTGGGAGGTTGACACAGTAGGGCAAATGTGCAATGTCCGCTAGTCTGCATCTCTTCTGCGTCCATTGGTTTGGCTGATAGCGTATAGAGGTAGAGATCGAGGCAGGAGTGCATTTAACCAGGGGACATGCCTGGTAATGTCACGGAGATGTTGTTCGCCTAGTGTGCGGAAAGATCTCATGGTCATTGGTTTAGTCTCGACAGTTCACAGTGAGGTGGCTGCTCTACTGTTTTCGACACCCCGACCGGGAACTAAGTCTTATGTTTGTGGTTTCGCACCCCATCGCCGTATAAGGTGAATATCAAGCAGTTTCCGGAAAACCAAAGTGTTTGGGTTCCGGGGGAAGTATGGTTGCAAAGCTGACACTTAAAGGACTTGACGGAAGGGCACCACCAGGAGTGGAGCCTGCGGCTTAATTTGACTCAACACGGCCAAACACTGAAATTATTGACAGGCCGAGAGCACTTTCGTTGGGTCTAATGTGGAACGGGTGCTGGAATTAGACCCTTGAAAATCTGTGGCTATCCTCTCGGTAGCTCGACTGTCTTGCATCCAGTGTTTGCTAAAGGAATTGACGGAATGACACCACCAGGAGTGGAGTCTGCGGCTTACTTTGACTCAATACTGTAGAACGACTGACAAATCGAGAGCACTTTCGTTGGGTCTAATAGTGAACGTGTGCTGGTATTAGATCCACGGAAAACAGGTCAGCTCTTAAAACTTATAATGAAAGAATGCTACGGAAATCGTGTTTAACCCCGCAGAAACCGCAGGTTTCAGATACCTGGTCATTGACAAACAAAAAAGCCCTCTATTAATTCGTCCGGTGTAATAGTGAAAGGGTGCGGGTAATAGACCCTCCAAAGACAGGTCAGTTTTACCCTACAAATGACAGGGCGTTGCTACGGTAATCCTGCTCAATTCGAGAGGAGCCGCTGACATTTTGTTTCACGTACCAGGCTGATAAGCCAATGGCGCGAGGCTACCATGTGAGGGATTACGGCCGAACGCCTGTAAGCCGGAATCCCGCCCTAAATCTCAGAATCACTGCAATGGGAGGCTTCGATATGGTCGGGACCTGGGGCTCGCGCCTCAGCCCTACCCGGTTGAGCCGCAGAAAGAGGTATCAGCCGTCCGCCGATCAAAGCGGGCGGATAGCTGCTCGATATTCACCCTATACGACAATGGGGTGCGAAACCACCAACATAAAACTTAATTTTTGGTCTGGGTGTCGAAAACAGTAGAGCAGCCACCTCACTGTGAACTGTCGAGACTCAACCCATGTCCATGAGATATGTCAGCACACCAGGCGAACAACATCTCCGTGACATTACCAGGTTTGTCCCCTGATAAAATTTACGTCTGCCTCGATCTCTGCCTCTGCATGCTATCAGTCATACCAATGGACGCAGAAGAGATGCAGACTAGCGGACATTGCACATCTGCCCTATTGTGTCAACCTCCCAGGTGGCGGGGAATGCTAGGCGTAATATCACTGAAGAAAAGCCGAGAAAATAAAGGAAGCAAAGAGATACCCCACTCACATGCAAATGCTACGTTTCTGGCAGGACGTGACGATTCTGGGATACAGACACACTGGACTGCCTCTCTTCCGGGTTAGTACAAACCAGTACATAGTCCATATAATATATCATATCTCATATATCATCACCGCACCCTATAGACACAAATAGTGATAACTCGTTAGTCTTGTAATAAAACTTCCATAAGAGAGACAACTCAGATCCAAAACAACTGCTGCCTTGCACATAGGCTGGGGACAGCCAAAGGCTAAGGAGGGCATCCCTACAGAAACGCTTGTTGAAATCGGATGCACTGGGCCACAGGCTTAACGAAACAGTTCAACGTAAATCGCAGTGACAATACAACATATCAGAAAAAAGTATGGGGCTCATCCTGCGGTGTCCCGCCAGGCAGCGAGAGTGCCGGGCCTCACGCCTCGAAGGGGCCCACCCTTGACTACTGGTGGTCCCCCACCCATGTGTTGTGGTGTCAAAGCACATGGCTATGGGGCAATTTCTATTTACCAAAAACTCAAGACCCTCAAAATACTACAGTGGAATGCAGAGGTAGTCATTAACACAAAGCTTTCCCTAACACATCACTTGCATAAAGGTAAGATTGACGTGGCATGTATCCAAGAAACGCACCTCAACAGCAGCCATAAATTCTCAATCAGAGGATACCAGACATTCCGCCTGGGTAGAGAAGGTCACAAAGGAGGGGTTCTGATACTGACACGTAACTGCATACCGAGTAGCGCTGTATCTGTCAATCACACTGGACAAGCAGGAGAATTGACATAATGGCTCAAGAGACGAAGATCCGCATCTTCAACCTGTACGGACCACCAAATAAAGACCCATCGCTCTCGAGTATGGAAGTCAAAGACTCCAAATGCAAAATATTTGAGGACTTCAACAGCCACTCGGAGAGATAGGGATACTCGGACACAGACAGCAGAGGTGACGAAGTTGAAGATTGGGAGATAGACACAAATCTCCATCTAATCAATAGGCCGGAGGATAGCCCTAGCTTCTATTCTAGAACATGGCATACCCCCTCTACTCCAGATTAGGCCTTCTCCACAGTGGACATTCACCATAAAATAGACCGCCAGGTGCTAAACCAATTGGCAGGTAGCCACCACAGGCCAATTAGGCTAGAAATTGATATGGAAGTAGGCCCACAGGAAACAAAACCGGAATTACAAACGAGCCGACTGGGATAGATTTACAAGCCTGACAGATGGGCTGTGTGAAACCATCAACACACGGAACAACAAAATAAAGCCCATGGTGGAAAGCCTAAGCAAGGCAATAATGCAAGCTGCCACTGAAACCATCCCAAGAGGGGCAAGGAAAAATTATAAGCCCTATTGGAATGATGAGTTGCAGAAAGCGAAAGACACAGTCACAAATGCTAGGAACAGGGCAGAGCGAGAACAATCTATGGAGGGAAATATCGCCTTCAAAGCCGTCACGGCGAAATACAAATACACTCTAAAACCAAACAGCAAGAGAAAGCTTGAAAAACAAAACAGAAAGCCTCAACTTAGACAAAGAAGTGAACAAACTATGGAAGCTAGTCAGAGCCATGAAGGACGAAACACCGTCAAACAAACAAATTACCATGAAGCAGGGTGAAAAATTGCTCACTGGAAAAAAAGCCGAAACGCCTTTGTTGAACACTATGCCAGAGCGAACTACATAGATGTCCCTGCAGAAAGGCATACAGACATTAATGAAGAGCAAAAGGAGCACGACAACATCAATATGGCACCAGAAGAGCATATGATGGAAAATTAACAATGAACGAAATGGAAAAGGCCATGAGAACATTAAAGAAAAGGAAATCTCCCGGAAAAGACGGGATAACTAACGACATGCTGATGGGACTGGGCCAAACAGCAAAGAGGAAACTGCTTTCAGTCCTGAACCAAAGCTGGAAAAGGGGAATTGTACCCCAGGCATGGAAAGACGCAGTACTTGTACCAGTACCAAAGAAAGAGAAAGACAAAACATATCCAAATGGATACAGGCCTATCAGCCTTCTGAGCTGTGTCGGCAAACTGATGGAACGTATGATAAACACCAGACTGATGTGGCATCTGGAAGAAAAACGCATACTAATTCCGTAACAAGCAGGCTTTAGACAGCACAGATCCACTGAGGATTAGGTCATCCTCATAGACCAGGAAATAGAAGATTCCTACCAGGAACAGAAACACACAGTAGCGGTTAGTGTGGATCTGGAAAAGGCATTTGACAAAGTCTGGAAAGATGGACAAGCTAAGAAGAAGTGAAGTTTGTGGGAAAATGTACAAGTGGATCACGCACTACCTCAAAAACAGAACGGTCAGAGTTCAAGTACAAGGGTAGATGAGAAATAAGGTGACACTTGAGCAGGGAGTACCGCAAGGGGAAGTACTGTCACCCACACTCTTCCTGGTGTATATACATGACATTACAGAAAATATGCCAAGAAGAGTCCATAGCTCAATGTTTGCAGACGATCTGGCTATGTGGACCTCTGAAAAGAATCTCACCATAGCAAGAAATCGGATGCAGCAGGCCCTAACATCGCTGGAAGAGTGGGCGAACTCATGGCTGGTCAAAATAAACGAGGAAAAAACGACATGTACAATATTCTCGCTATCAATCAAACCCCAAAACACCAAATTAAGTCTAAACGGCAGATACCTGCAGCCGATCGACAACCAAAACTACCTGGGAGTCACATTTGATCAGCGCATGACATGGACAAGTCAGATCGAGAGAAACCGAGTGAGAGCCAGAGAAAGAATGGCGATCATGAGGAAACTTGCTGGCACAAGCTGGGGAGCAGACGAAAGTATACTAAAGAAACTGTACATTGGAAGAGTGAGACCAGTTCTCGAGTATGGCATTGCGGCATGGACAACAGCAGCAAAGTCAAACTTCGATAAAATTAGCAAACTCCAAAACCAAGCCATGAGAGTTATAACAGGAGGCATGAAGTCAACGCCAATTGTAGAACTTGAAAAGATTACAAAACTGCAATCCATGAACGACAGAAGAGAGTTCAAAGCCCAGCTGCAATCAGAGAAACTCAGAAGACCGACTGACCATCCAATGCACCAGAGACTAAACAATTTGGGAAATGGGAAACTAAAGCGAAGAAACGTTGCAGAAATAGCCAAGGCAAAGTTGCACGAAAACCCCCTGAACCCACTAACACCAAAGCCCATCCGTATTGTACGTAAACCTACCTGGAGGCAGCATATATTTCCAGAGGTTGTAGAAAATATACCAGGTATTGGAAACAAAAACAGCCAGTCTGAAAAAGAAAGAAGAGATCCTACCGTGAGTTACATAACAGAAAACTACTCAAGCATGGACTGGACCCATGCATACACCGACGGTTCCGTAACAAATACAACACAGAACGGAGGGGCAGGAGCATTTCTGAACCTACCAAATGGCAGAAAAATAACACTGTCATTCGCTACTGGAAAATACACAAGCAATTTCAGAGCGAATGCAGAGGCTCTGAGGGCAGCAGTCGAAAAAATGGTGACAGGTAAAAGGAATGAAAGCCACATAGTCCTGCTTACAGATGCTCTGACCGTAGTCACAGCACTAAACAGTCAGAAAAATACTGAACTTTATGATTTAAGAGCAGTACTTTGTCAACTATGCCAGCAGTCCGCACCAAAAAGGGTAGTGGTGCAGTGGGTTCCATCTCACTGCACCATCCAAGGCAACGAGGAGGCAGACAGACTGGCAAAAGAAGGTGCAAAACTACCACAAACAGATACTAGTATGAAATACGAAGAGTCAAAACGGCTTATTAGAGCTAGATACATTTCCAAATTGGAAACCGAACATACTGGCTACACCAAAAACGATGCCTATTACCAGTTGAACAGAAGAGAGCAGGTCGTGGTCTACAGACTTCGCACTGGCCTAAATAAACTGAGGTACCACCTATTCAACAAATTGAAGATAGGTGGCACCGACGAATGCCCGTGTGTTACCGGCAAAATGACCGCTGAGCATTTGCTGCAAAACTGCCCGACATACGAGGATCAGAGAGAGCAGATGTGGCCATCACCAGTGGAACTGCAAGACAAGCTTAAAAATGGATATTTTTTTTGTGTCTGTGTGCAAGCGTATGAGTGGCGTTCAAGTCAACCAGGGACTCTTTTTGAAAGAAGAAATTAACGTTTTTCAAGTTGTCAAATGTATGGTTCGAAAAACTAATGCAACGCTCATGCACTTATTCCAGAAATTAACTGATTCGTGATTGATGATCCCATACGTTGTGGCTCTCAAGCAACCACAGTCACTGTGAATATACAGATTGTTGAACGCCTTATCCTGGAAAATAGGCGCACAATCTCTCGCGAAATTGCGAACATAATTCTTGAGCGGTCAGCCTTTGAGAAGTTATTACCACGTGAAACAGGATGTCTTGGATTGGTTCAGACATACTGACAAATATTTCTACTCTGAAGCTTTACAAGCTTTACTTTAACATTGCTGGTGATTATATCGACACGTAAATGGTATTTTGACTACTTGAATACACAAATTTTTCTTCGTTACAAAAAAACCAAATACAACAGGCTTGGTTTGACTTGAACGCCCCTCATACAATTCGCTTTGCAGCTGATAGTGCATAGATGCCTGAATGGAGGCTTCTCATGACTGTTCAAAAGTAAGTCCTGTTGAAGGTTAGATAGAGGCTGCTGGAGAGGACAGGATATATTCTGCAGGTGAGGGTTGGATAGGTGCTGATGAAGAGAGTTCTACAGTAGGTGATGGGGCACTCTGAATTGTTGCTGGTGGTGGGGAACTCTGAACTGATGCTGGTTTAGGAGAGTCCTGAATAAATTCTGGTGGATAACCCTGAACTGATGGAGCAGAACCCTGAATAGATGCTGGTTGGTAACCCTGAATTGGTGCTGGTGGAGTAGATCCCTGAACAGATTCTTGTGGGTAACCCTGAACTGATGCTAGTGTGGGAGAACCCTGCAATGATTCTGGTAGAAAAGAACCCAGAATAGATGCTAATGGAGGAGACCTATAAATAGATGCTGATGGAGGAGAACTATGAATAGATGCTGATGGAGGAGAACCATGAATTGATTCTGATGAAGGAGAACCCTGAATAGATGCTGGTAGAGGAGAACCCTGAATTGATGCTTGTTGATAAGAGCCCTGAATAGATTCTGGTAGAGGAGAACCTTCAATAGATTTTGGTAGAGATGAACCATGAAATGATGCTAGTGATGGAGAACTCTGAATAGATTCTGGTAGAGGAGAACCCTCAATAGATTCTGGTAGAGATGAACAATGAAATGATGCTGGGGGAAGAGAACCCTGAATAGATTCTTGCAGAGGTGAACCCTGAAAAGATCCTAATGATGGGGAACCTTGAATTGATGCCAGTGAAGGAGAACCCTGAATTGTTACTAGTGAAGGAGAGCTCGGAATAGATTCATTTGTGTACAATAGGATAGAGGCTCTTAAAGAAGACACAAGGGAGGCTGGTATGTTCCACGACATAGGCATTGGTATGGACAATAGATTGGTGACTGTTGATGGCAAAGTAGAGGATGGTATAGACAACATAATAGAGGCTTGCCAGGACGGTAGGATGTCTGGTATCAGCGACATAATAGGGGCCGGTATGGACATCACGATAACAGTTGACGTCGGCGGCTGGATATAGGGCATCGGGGACTCGATAGTAACGTCAGATGTAAAAGGAACAATGCAAAGTTGATTCGAATTATCCATAGAAGAGGAAGAAGAGGTCGAAGCATGAGGACTAGACATCACAATAGCAGTTGACGTCGGCGGCTGGATATAGGGCATCGTGGACTCGGCAGTAACGGCAGAAGTTGAAGGAACAATGCAAAGTTGATTCGAACTATCCATAGAAGAGGAAGAAGAGGTCGAAATATGAGGATTGGACATCACAATAACAGTCGACGTCGGCGGCTGGATATAGGGCATCGTGGACTCGGCAGTAACGGCAGATGTTGAAGGAACAATGCAAAGTTGATTCGAATTATCCATAGAAGAGGAAGAAGAGGTCGAAGCATGAGGACTGGGTATACTTCTTCTTGTTCTTCTATCTTCCTCCTTGTAATCAATTGTGGAATATAAGAACGAGTCAGTTTCTAGACTGTATTTGCCTTCGTATTCTTGGCTCTCTGTGGACTCTTCTCGGCTTGAGGTATCTGATACGTCAAATCTAACCTTTTTCTTGTTTCCAGATCTCACTGTCATAGTCTTTGTTTCATAAGTCGGCAATGTCTGTTCTTCTGCATTTGTTATTTGACGTTTTCGTCTGTTTTTCTCCCTGCTGGTCCTGACATTTCTCAAACATTTACCAACTTTAACACACAAACAACACGCAAAAACTCTACGAACCAAATTCATACTGGCTTTTTCTTTTAATTATAATACAATTTTCAGTAGAATGTTTTGCAATACGAGGCAGCGATCCTTTCTCACTCTAGGTGTACCGGAAATTAAACTCACCAAATCCGCGCCTTGTTCTCAGGATGCATTTTGTAGTGTCCAGTTTCATTGTGCGCATTTTTGGCAGTTCATACTTTCGTGGTGCGCAATTTAATCATCATCATCTGGTTGATGAGACTAAGATTGGTTGTAAGGTTGTTTGAGCACGTTTCTCCATTTAGTCATATGTTTACACATGTTTGTAACGGGTAACGGAGAATCAGGGCTCGATTCCGGAGAGGGAGCATGAGAAACGGCTACCACATCCAAGGAAGGCAGCAGGCGCGCAACTTACCCACTCACAGCACGGAGAGGTAGTGACGAAAAATAACAATACGGGACTCTTTCGAGGCCCCGTAATTGGAATGAGTACACTTTAAATCCTTTAACGAGGATCTATTGGAATCCAAATCTGGTGCCAGCAGCCGCGGTAATTCCAGCTCCATTAGCGTATAGTAAAGTTGTTGCAGTTAAAAAGCTCGTAGTTTGATCTTAGGCGCAGGCGGGGGGTCCGGCTCGCTCACCTACCGTTGTCTGCTGCCCTACCGTCTGTTGGCTCTCTCCCACGGGTGCTCTTCGCTGAGCGTGCTGGGTGGCCAGCGCGTTTACTTTGAAAAGATTAGAGTGTTTAAAGCAGGCCTCGGCTGCCTGAATAATGGTGCATGGAATAATGGAACGGGATCTCGGTTCTATTTTGTTGGTTTTCGGAACTGGAGGTAATGATTAACAGGGACAAACGGGGGCATTCGTATTGCGGCGTTAGAGGTGAAATTCTTGGATCGCCGCAAGACGAGCTACTGCGAAAGCATTTGTCCAGAATGTTTTCATTAATCAAGAACGAAAGTCAGAGGCGCGAAGACGATCAGATACCGTCGTAGTTCTGACCGTAAACGATGCCGACTAGTGATCCGCAGGAGTTGCTTCGATGACTCTACGGGCAGCTTCCGGGAAATCAAAGTGTTTGGGTTCCGGGGGAAGTATGGTTGCAAAGCTGACACTTAAAGGAATTGACGGAAGGGCCAAACCAGGAGTGGAGCCTGCTGCCTAATTTGACTCAACACGGCCAAACACTGAAATGATTGACAGACCGAGAGCACTTTCGTTGGGTCTTCTTCTTCTTCTTCTTCTTCTTCGTACGCAGTCAGACAGTAACCATTATTTTTTCGAAAAAGCGGCGGTCATCCTGAGGCTGTCGACACTGCCATAGAGCTTGTCTTGCAGTTCCACTGGTGATGGCCACATCTGCTCTCTCTAAGCCTCGTATGTCGGGCAGTCCTGCAGCAGATGTTCAGCGGTCATTTTACCGGTACCGCAAGCGCATTCGTTGGTAATACCTATCTTTAATTTGTTAAATAGGTGGTACCTCAGTCTATTGTGGCCAGTACGAAGTCTGAAGACAACGACCTGCTCTCTTCTTTTCAACTGGTAATAGTCATCGTTTTTTGGTGTAACCAGTATGTTCGGTTTCCCATTTGGTCATGTATCTGGCTTTGATAAGCCGTTTTGACTCTTCGTACGTCATACTAGTATCTGTTTGTGGTAGTCTTGCACCTTCTTTTGCCAGTCTGTCTGCCTTCTCGTTGCCTTGGATGTTGCAGTGTGATGGGACCCACTGTACCACTACCCTTTTTGGTGTGGACTGCTGGCACAGTTTGCGAAGTGCTGCTCTTAAGTCATTAAGCTCAGTGTTTTTCTGGCTTTTTAGCGCTGTGACTACGGCGAGAGCATCTGTAAGCAGGACTATAGGGCTTTCATTTTCATTTTGTGTCACCATTTCTTCCACTGCCTCCCTCAGTGCGTCTTCCTCCGCTCTAAAGTTGCTTGTGTACTTACCAGTAGCGAATGACAGTGTTATTTTTCTGCCATTTGGTAGGTTCAGGAATGCTCCTGCCCCTCCGTTCTGTGTAGTGTTTGTTACAGAACCGTCGGTGTATGCATGGGTCCACTCCATGCTTGGGTAGCTTTTCGATATAAAGCTTAGGGTAGTATATCTCCTTTCTCTTTCAGACCGGCTGTTTTTGTTTCCAATATCTGATTTATTTTCTATCACCTCTGGAAATATATCCTTCCCCCAGGCAGGTTTTCGTACAGTAGTGATGGGTTTTGGTGTTGTTAGTGCGTTTATGGGATCTTCGTGCATCTTTGCTTAGGCTATTTCTGCAAAGTTTCTCCGCTTTAGTTTCCTATTTCCCAAATGGTTTAGTCTCTGGTGAATTGGATGGTCAGTCAGTCTTCGGAGTTTCTCTGACTGCAGCTGGGCTCTGCAGTCTCTTCTATCGGTCATGGATTGCAGTTTTGTAATCTTTTCAAGTTCTACAATTGGCGTTGACTTCATGCCTCCTGGTATAACTCTCATGGCTTGGTTTTGAAGTTTGCTAACTATATCGAAGTTCGCCTTTGCTGCTGTTGTCCATGACGCAATGCCATACTCGAGAACTGTTCTCACTCTTCCAGTGTACAGTTTCTTTAGTATGCTTTCGTCTGCTCCCCAGCTTGTGCCAGCAAGTTTCCTCATGATTGCCATTCTTTCTTTGGCTCTCATTCGGTTTCTCTCGATCTGACTTTTCCATGTCATGCGCCGATCAAATGTGACTCCCAGATAGTTTGGGTGTCGTTTGGCTGCAGGAATTTGCCATTTAAACTTAATTTGGTATTTTGGGGTTTGATTGAAAGCGAGAATATTGTGCATGTGGTTTTCTCCTCGTTTATTTTGACCAGCCATGAGTTCGCCCACTCTTCCAGCGATGTTAGGGCCTGCTGCATCCGATTTCTTGCTATAGTGAGATTCTTTTAAGAGGTCCACATAGATAGATCGTCTGCAAATATTGAGCTATGGACTCTTCTTGGTATATTCTCTGTAATGTCGTTTATATATACCAGGAAGAGTGTGGGAGACAGTACTCCCCCTTGGGGTACTCCCTGCTCGAGTGTCACCTTTTTGCTCATCTACCCTTGTACTTGGACTCTGGCCGTTCTTTGATTGAGGTAGTGGTTGATCCACTTGTACATTTTCCCACAAACATCACTTCTTCTTAGCTTGACTCTAAGTCCATCTTTCCAGACTTTGTCAAATGCCTTTTCCAGATCGTCCCAAACAGCTACTGTGTGTTTCTGTGCCTGCTAGGCATCTTCTATTTCCTGGGCTATGAGGATGACCTGGTCCTCAGTGGATCTGTGCCGTCTAAAGCTGGCTTTCTGTGGAATTAGTATTTGTTTTTCTTCCAGATGCCACATCAGTATGGTGTTTATCATACTTTCCATCAGCTTGCCGACACAGCTCAGTAGGCTGATGGACCTGTATCCATTAGGATCTGTTTTGTCATTTTCTGTTTTTGGTTCTGGTATAAGTACTGCGACTTTCCATGCCTGGGGTACAATTCCCCTTTTCCAGCTTTGTTTCAGGACCGATAGCAGTTTCCTCTTCGCTGTTTGGCCCAGCCCCATCAGCATTTCGTTGGTTATCCCGTCTTTTCCGGGAGATTTCCTTTTCTTTAATGTTCTCATAGCCTCTTCCATTTCGCTCATTGTTAATTTGGCCATCATATGCTCTTCAGGTGCCGTATTGATGTTGTCCCTTTTGCTCTTCACTAATGTATGTATGCCTATCTGCAGGGACCTCGATGTGGGTTGCTCTGACATAGTGATCGACAACAGCGTTTGCGGCTTTCTTACCGGTGAGCATATTTTCGCCCTGCTTGATGGTAATTTGTTTGTTTGACGGGGTATCGTCGTTCATGGCTCTGACTAGCTTCCATAGCTTGTTCCCTTCTTTGTCCAGGTTTAGGCTTCACGTTTTTTTGTCTAGCTCTATTTTGCTGTTTGCTTGAGAGTGTATTTGTATTTCGCCGTGGCGGCTTTAAGGGTGATGTTTGCCTCCATAGATTGTTCTCTCTCTGCCATGTTCCTAGCATTTGTTACTGCATCTTTCGCTTTCTGCAACTCATCATTCCAGAAGGGCTTATAGTTTTTCCTAGCTCCTCTCTGGATGGTTTCAGTGGCGGCTTGCATTATCGACTTGCTTAGGCTTTCCACCATGGGCTTCATTTTGTTGTTGTGTGTGTTGATGGTTTTACACAGCCCATCTGTCAGAATTGCAAATCTGTCCCAGTCGGCTCGTTTGTAATTCCAACGTGGGAGCGGTTTTGTTTTCTGTGGGCCTACTTCCATATCAATGTCTAGCCTAATCGGCCTGTGGTCGCTACCTGCCATTTGGCTTAGCACCTGGCGGTCTATTTTATGGTGTATGTCCTGTGTGGAGAAGGACAGATCTGGAGTCGAGGTGGTACGCCATTTTCTAGAATAGAAATTAGGGCTATCCTCTGGCCTATTGATTAGGGAGAGATTTGTATCTATCTCCCAATCTTCCACTTCGTCACCTCTGCTGTCTGTATCAGAGTATCCCCATCTCTCCGAGTGGCTGTTGAAATCTCCAACTACTATGCAGTTGGAGTCTCTGACCTCCATACTCGAAAGCGATAGGTCTTTATTTGGTGGTCCGTTCAGATTGAAAATGCGGAGCTTCGTCTCTTGAGCCATTATGTCAACTCCTACAATTTCTGCTTGTACGGTGTGACTGACAGGTACCGCGCTACTCGGTATGCAATTTCTGGTCAGTATCAGGACCCCTCCTTTCTGACCTTCTCTATCGAAGCGGAAGGTCTGGTATCCTCTGATTGAAAATTTATGATTATTGTTGAGGTCCGTTTCCTGGATACATGCCACGTCAATCTTACCTTCATGCAGGTGATGTGTTATGGACATTTTTTTTGTTAATGACTTTCTCCGCATTCCACTGTAGTAGTTTGAGGGTTTTGAGTTGTTGGTCAATGGAAGTTGCCCCATTGCCATGTGCCTTGATTCCACAACACATGGGTGGGTGACCACCAGCAGTTAAGGGTGGGCCCCTTCGAGGCGTGAAGCCCGGCACTCTCGCTGCCTGGCGGGAATCAACAGGATCATCCCCATACGTTTTTCTAATAGGTTGTACTGTCATACTGTGATTTACGTTGCACTGTTTTGTTAGGCTTGTGGCCCATTGCATCCGAATTCAACAGGCGTTTCTGTAGGGATGCCCTTCTTAGCCTTTGGCTGTCCGCAGCCTATGTGCAAGGCAGCAGTTGTATGTGGTCAGCGTTTTCTCTCTTATGGAAGTTGTCTTACAAGACTAACGAGTCTTCACTACTCGTGTCTATAGGATTCGGTAATGATATATGAGAAGTAATATTTGATATATGATATATGATATGGACTATGTACTGGTTTTTACTAAACCCGGAAGAGAGGCAGTCTAGTGTGTCTGTATCCCATAATCGTCACGTCCTGCCAGAAACGTATCATGTGTATGTGGGCGGGGTACCTCTTTGCTCCCTTTATTTTCTCGGCACATCTTCAGTGATGGTACGCCTAGCATTTCCCGCCACCTGGGAGGTTGACACAGTAGGGCAAATGTGCAATGTCCGCTAGTCTGCATCTCTTCTGCGTCCATTGGTTTGGCTGATAGCGTATAGAGGTAGAGATCGAGGCAGGAGTGCATTTAACCAGGGGACAAGCCTGGTAATGTCACGTAGATGTTGTTCGCCTAGTGTGCGGAAAGATCTCATGGTCATTGGTTTAGTCTCGACAGTTCACAGTGAGGTGGCTGCTCTACTGTTTTCGACACCCCGACCGGGACCTAAGTCTTATGTTTGTGGTTTCGCACCCCATCGTCGTATAAGGTGAATATCAAGCAGTTTCCGGAAAACCAAAGTGTTTGGGTTCCGGGGGAAGTATGGTTGCAAAGCTGACACTTAAAGGACTTGACGGAAGGGCACCACCAGGAGTGGAGCCTGCGGCTTAATTTGACTCAACACGGCCAAACACTGAAATTATTGACAGGCCGAGAGCACTTTCGTTGGGTCTAATGTGGAACGGGTGCTGGAATTAGACCCTTGAAAATCTGTGGCTATCCTCTCGGTAGCTCGACTGTCTTGCATCCAGTGTTTGCTAAAGGAATTGACGGAATGACACCACCAGGAGTGGAGTCTGCGGCTTAATTTGACTCAATACTGTAGAACGACTGACAAATCGAGAGCACTTTCGTTGGGTCTAATAGTGAACGTGTGCTGGTATTAGATCCACGGAAAACAGGTCAGCTCTTAAAACTTATAATGAAAGAATGCTACGGAAATCGTGTTTAACCCCGCAGAAACCGCAGGTTTCAGATACCTGGTCATTGACAAACAAAAAAGCCCTCTATTAAAGCCCTACCCGGTTGAGCCGCAGAAAGAGGTATCAGCCGTCCGCCGATCAAAGCGGGCGGATAGCTGCTCGATATTCACCCTATACGACGATGGGGTGCGAAACCACCAACATAAAACTTAATTTTTGGTCGGGGTGTCGAAAACAGTAGAGCAGCCACCTCACTGTGAACTGTCGAGACTCAACCCATGTCCATGAGATATGTCAGCACACCAGGCGAACAACATCTCCGTGACATTACCAGGTTTGTCCCCTGATAAAATTTACGTCTGCCTCGATCTCTGCCTCTGCATGCTATCAGTCATACCAATGGACGCAGAAGAGATGCAGACTAGCGGACATTGCACATCTGCCCTATTGTGTCAACCTCCCAGGTGGCGGGGAATGCTAGGCGTACTACCACTGCAGAAAAGCCGAGAAAATAAAGGAAGCAAAGAGATACCCCACTCACATGCAAATGCTACGTTTCTGGCAGGACGTGACGATTCTGGGATACAGACACACTGGACTGCCTCTCTTCCGGGTTAGTACAAACCAGTACATAGTCCATATAATATATCATATCTCATATATCATCACCGCACCCTATAGACACAAATAGTGATAACTCGTTAGTCTTGTAATAAAACTTCCATAAGAGAGACAACTCAGATCCCAAACAACTGCTGCCTTGCACATAGGCTGGGGACAGCCAAAGGCTAAGGAGGGCATCCCTACAGAAACGCTTGTTGAAATCGGATGCACTGGGCCACAGGCTTAACGAAACAGTTCAACGTAAATCGCAGTATGATGACAATACAACTTATCAGAAAAAAGTATGGGGCTCATCCTGCGGAGTCCCGCCAGGCAGCGAGAGTGCCGGGCCTCACGCCTCGAAGGGGCCCACCCTTGACTACTGGTGGTCCCCCACCCATGTGTTGTGGTGTCAAGGCACATGGCTATGGGGCAATTTCTATTTACCAAAAACTCAAGACCCTCAAAATACTACAGTGGAATGCAGAGGGAGTCATTAACACAAAGCTTTCCCTAACACATCACTTGCATGAAGGTAAGATTGACGTGGCGTGTATCCAAGAACATCCACCTCAACAGCAGCCATACATTCTCAATCAGAGGATACCAGACATTCCGCCTGGGTAGAGAAGGTCACAAAGGAGGGGTTCTGATACTGACACGTAACTGCATACCGAGTAGCGCTGTATCTGTCAATCACACTGGACAAGCAGGAGAATTGACATAATGGCTCAAGAGACGAAGATCCGCATCTTCAACCTGTACGGACCACCAAATAAAGACCCATCGCTCTCGAGTATGGAAGTCAAAGACTCCAAATGCAAAATATTTGAGGACTTCAACAGCCACTCGGAGAGATAGGGATACTCGGACACAGACAGCAGAGGTGACGAAGTGGAAGATTGGGAGATAGACACAAATCTCCATCTAATCAATAGGCCGGAGGATAGCCCTAGCTTCTATTCTAGAACATGGCATACCCCCTCTACTCCAGATTAGGCCTTCTCCACAGTGGACATTCACCATAAAATAGACCGCCAGGTGCTAAACCAATTGGCAGGTAGCCACCACAGGCCAATTAGGCTAGAAATTGATATGGAAGTAGGCCCACAGGAAACAAAACCGGAATTACAAACGAGCCGACTGGGATAGATTTACAAGCCTGACAGATGGGCTGTGTGAAACCATCAACACACGGAACAACAAAAAAAAGCCCATGGTGGAAAGCCTAAGCAAGGCAATAATGCAAGCTGCCACTGAAACCATCCCAAGAGGGGCAAGGAAAAATTATAAGCCCTATTGGAATGATGAGTTGCAGAAAGCGAAAGATACAGTCACAAATGCTAGGAACAGGGCAGAGCGAGAACAATCTATGGAGGGAAATATCGCCTTCAAAGCCGTCACGGCGAATTACAAATACACTCTAAAACCAAACAGCAAGAGAAAGCTTGAAAAACAAAACAGAAAGCCTCAACTTAGACAAAGAAGTGAACAAACTATGGAAGCTAGTCAGAGCCATGAAGGACGAAACACCGTCAAACAAACAAATTACCATGAAGCAGGGTGAAAAATTGCTCACTGGAAAAAAAGCCGCAAACGCCTTTGTTGAACACTATGCCAGAGCGAACTACATAGATGTCCCTGCAGAAAGGCATACAGACATTAATGAAGAGCAAAAGGAGCACGACAACATCAATATGGCACCAGAAGAGCATATGATGTAAAATTAACAATGAACGAAATTGAAAAGGCCATGAGAACATTAAAGAAAAGGAAATCTCCCGGAAAAGACGGGATAACTAACGACATGCTGATGGGGCTGGGCCAAACAGCAAAGAGGAAACTGCTTTCAGTCCTGAACCAAAGCTGGAAAAGGGGAATTGTACCCCAGGCATGGAAAGACGCAGTACTTGTACCAGTACCAAAGAAAGAGAAAGACAAAACATATCCAAATGGATACAGGCCTATCAGCCTTCTGAGCTGTGTCGGCAAACTGATGGAACGTATGATAAACACCAGACTGATGTGGCATCTGGAAGTAAAACGCATACTAATTCCATAACAAGCAGGCTTTAGACAGCACAGATCCACTGAGGATTAGGTCATCCTCATAGACCAGGAAATAGAAGATTCCTACCAGGAACAGAAACACACAGTAGCGGTTAGTGTGGATCTGGAAAAGGCATTTGACAAAGTCTGGAAAGATGGACAAGCTAAGAAGAAGTGAAGTTTGTGGGAAAATGTACAAGTGGATCACGAACTACCTCAAAAACAGAACGGTCAGAGTTCAAGTACAAGGGTAGATGAGAAAAAAGGTGACACTTGAGCAGGGAGTACCGCAAGGGGAAGTACTGTCACCCACACTCTTCCTGGTGTATATACATGACATTACAGAAAATATGCCAAGAAGAGTCCATAGCTCAATGTTTGCAGACGATCTGGCTATGTGGACCTCTGAAAAGAATCTCACCATAGCAAGAAATCGGATGCAGCAGGCCCTAACATCGCTGGAAGAGTGGGCGAACTCATGGCTGGTCAAAATAAACGAGGAAAAAACGACATGTACAATATTCTCGCTATCAATCAAACCCCAAAACACCAAATTAAGTCTAAACGGCAGATACCTGCAGCCGATCGACAACCAAAACTACCTGGGAGTCACATTTGATCAGTGCATGACATGGACAAGTCAGATCGAGAGAAACCGAGTGAGAGCCAGAGAAAGAATGGCGATCATGAGAAAACTTGCTGGCACAAGCTGGGGAGCAGACGAAAGTATACTAAAGAAACTGTACATTGGAAGAGTGAGACCAGTTCTCGAGTATGGCATTGCGGCATGGACAACAGCAGCAAAGTCGAACTTCGATAAAATTAGCAAACTCCAAAACCAAGCCATGAGAGTTATAACAGGAGGCATGAAGTCAACGCCAATTGTAGAACTTGAAAAGATTACAAAACTGCAATCCATGAACGACAGAAGAGAGTGCAAAGCCCAGCTGCAATCAGAGAAACTCAGAAGACTGACTGACCATCCAATGCACCATAGACTAAACAATTTGGGAAATGGGAAACTAAAGCGAAGAAACGTTGCAGAAATAGCCAAGGCAAAGTTGCACGAAAACCCCCTGAACCCACTAACACCAAAGCCCATCCATAATGTACGAAAACCTACCTGGAGGCAGCATATATTTCCAGAGGTGGTAGAAAATATACCAGGTATTGGAAACAAAAACAGCCAGTCTGAAAAAGAAAGAAGAGATCCTACCGTGAGTTACATAACAGAAAACTACCCAAGCATGGACTGGACCCATGCATACACCGACGGTTCCGTAACAATTACAACACAGAACGGAGGGGCAGGAGCATTTCTGAACCTACCAAATGGCAGAAAAATAACACTGTCATTCGCTACTGGAAAATACACAAGCAATTTCAGAGCGAATGCAGAGGCTCTGAGGGCAGCAGTGGAAAAAATGGTGACAGGTAAAAGGAATGAAAGCCACATAGTCCTGCTTACAGATGCTCTGGCGGTAGTCACAGCACTAAACAGTCAGAAAAATACTGAACTTAATGATTTAAGAGCAGTACTTTGTCAACTATGCCAGCAGTCCGCACCAAAAAGGGTAGTGGTGCAGTGGGTTCCATCTCACTGCACCATCCAAGGCAACGAGGAGGCAGACAGACTGGCAAAAGAAGGTGCAAAACTACCACAACCAGATACTAGTATGAAATACGAAGAGTCAAAACGGCTTATTAGAGCTAGATACATTTCCAAATGGGAAACCGAACATACTGGCTACACCAAAAACGATGCCTATTACCAGTTGAACAGAAGAGACCAGGTCGTGGTCTACAGGCTTCGCACTGGCAAAAATAAACTGAGGTACCACCTATTCAAAAAATTGAAGATAGGTGGCACCGACGAATGCCCGTGTGGTACCGGCAAAATGACCGCTGAGCATTTGCTGCAAAACTGCCCGACATACGAGGATCAGAGAGAGCAGATGTGGCCATCACCAGTGGAACTGCAAGACAAGCTTAAAAATGGATATTTTTTTGTGTGTCTGTGTGCAAGCGTATGAGTGGCGTTCAAGTCAACCAGGGACTCTTTTTGAAAGAAGAAATTAATGTTTTTCAAGTTGTCAAATTTATGGTTCGAAAAACTAATGCAACGCTCATGCACTTATTCCAGAAATTAACTGATTCGTGATTGATGATCCCATACGTTGTGGCTCTCAAGCAACCACAGTCACTGTGAATATACAGATTGTTGAACGCCTTATCCTGGAAAATAGGCGCACAATCTCTCGCGAAATTGCGAACATAATTCTTGAGCGGTCAGCCTTTGAGAAGTTATTACCACGTGAAACAGGATGTCTTGGATTGGTTCAGACATACTGACAAATATTTCTACTCTGAAGCTTTACAAGCTTTACTTTAACATTGCTGGTGATTATATCGACACGTAAATGGTATTTAGACTACTTGAATACACAAATTTTTCTTCGTTACAAAAAAACCAAATACAACAGGCTTGGTTTGACTTGAACGCCCCTCATACAATTCGCTTTGCAGCTGATAGTGCATAGATGCCTGAATGGAGGCTTCTCCTGACTGTTCAAAAGTAGGTCCTGTTGAAGTTTAGATAGAGGCTGCTGGAGAGGACAGGATATATTCTGCAGGTGAGGGTTGGATAGGTGCTGATGAAGAGAGTTCTACAGTAGGTGATGGGGCACTCTGAATTGTTGCTGGTGGTGGGGAACTCTGAACTGATGCTGGTTTAGGAGAGTCCTGAATAAATTCTGGTGGATAACCCTGAACTGATGGAGCAGAACCCTGAATAGATGCTGGTTGGTAACCCTGAAATGGTGCTGGTGGAGTAGATCCCTGAACAGATTCTTGTGGGTAACCCTGAACTGATGCTAGTGTGGGAGAACCCTGCAATGATTCTGGTAGAAAAGAACCCAGAATAGATGCTAATGGAGGAGACCTATAAAAAGATGCTGATGGAGGAGAACTATGAATAGATGCTGATGGAGGAGAACCATGAATTGATTCTGATGAAGGAGAACCCTGAATAGATGCTGGTAGAGGAGAACCCTGAATTGATGCTTGTTGATAAGAGCCCTGAATAGATTCTGGTAGAGGAGAACCTTCAATAGATTTTAGTCTGCAAATATTGAGCTATGGACTCTTCTTAGTATATTCTCTGTAATGTCGTTTATATATACCAGGAAGAGTGTGGGAGACAGTACTCCCCCTTGGGGTACTCCCTGCTCGAGTGTCACCTTTTTGCTCATCTGCCCTTGTACTTGGACTCTGGCCGTTCTTTGTTTGAGGTAGTGGTGGATACACTTGTACATTTTCCCACAAACATCACTTCTTCTTAGCTTGACTCTAAGTCCATCTTTCCAGACTTTGTCAAATGCCTTTTCCAGATCGTTCTCTCTCTGCCATTTTCCTAGCATTTGTTACTGCATCTTTCGCTTTCTGTAACTCATCATTCCAGAAGGGCTTATAGTTTTTCCTAGCTCCTCTCTGGATGGTTTCAGTGGCGGCTTGCATTATTGCCTTGCTTAGGCTTTCCACCATGGGCTTCATTTTGTTGTTTCGTGTGTTGATGGTTTTACACAGCCCATCTGTCAGAATTGCAAATCTGTCCCAGTCGGCTCGTTTGTAATTCCAACGTGGGAGCGGTTTTGTTTTCTGTGGGCCTACTTCCATATCAATGTCTAGCATAATCGGCCTGTGGTCGCTACCTGCCATTTGGCTTAGCACCTGGCGGTCTATTTTATGGTGTATGTCCTGTGTGGAGAAGGACAAATCTGGAGTCGAGGTGGTACGCCATTTTCTAGAATAGAAATTAGGGCTATCCTCCGGCCTATTGATTAGGGAGAGATTTGTATCTATCTCCCAATCTTCCACTTCGTCACCTCTGCTGTCTGTATCAGAGTATCCCCATCTCTCCGAGTGGCTGTTGAAATCTCCAACTACTATGCAGTTGGAGTCTCTGACCTCCATACTCGAAAGCGATAGGTCTTTATTTGGTGGTCCGTTCAGATTGAAAATGCGGAGCTTCGTCTCTTGAGCCATTATGTCAACTCCTACAATTTCTGCTTGTCCGGTGTGACTGACAGGTACCGCGCTACTCGGTATGCAATTTCTGGTCAGTATCAGGACCCCTCCTTTGTGACCTTCTCTATCGAGGCGGAAGGTCTGGTATCCTCTGATTGAAAATGTAAGATTATTGTTGAGGTCCGTTTCCTGGATACATGCCACGTCAATCTTACCTTCATGCAGGTGATGTGTTATGGAAATTTTTTTTGTTAATGACTTTCTCCGCATTCCACTGTAGTATTTTGAGGGTCTTGAGTTGTTGGTCAATGGAAGTTGCCCCATTGCCATGTGCCTTGATTCCACAACACATGGGTGGGTGACCACCAGCAGTTAAGTGTGGGCTCCTTCGAGGCGTGAGGCCCGGCACTCTCGCTGCCTGGCGGGAATCCACAGGATCATCCCCATACGTTTTTCTAATAGGTTGTACTGTCATACTGCGATTTACGTTGCACTGTTTTGTTAGGCTTGTGGCCCATTGCATCCGAATTCAACAGGCGTTTCTGTAGGGATGCCCTCCTTAGCCTTTTGCTGTCTGCAGCCTATCTGCAAGGCAGCAGTTGTATGTGGTCAGCGTTTTCTCTCTTATGGAAGTTGTCTTACAAGACTGACGAGTCTTCACTACTCGTGTCTATAGGATGCGGTAATGATATATGAGAAGTTATATTTGATATATGATATATGATATGGACTATGTACTGGTTTTTACTAAACCCGGAAGAGAGGCAGTCTAGTGTGTCTGTATCCCAGAATCGTCACGTCCTGCCAGAAACGTATCATGTGTATGTGGGCGGGGTACCTCTTTGCTCCCTTTATTTTCTCGGCACATCTTCAGTGATGGTACACCTAGCATTTCCCGCCACCTGGGAGGTTGACACAGTAGGGCAAATGTGCAATGTCCGCTAGTCTGCATCTCTTCTGCGTCCATTGGTTTGGCTGATATCGTATAGAGGTAGAGATCGAGACAGGAGTGCATTTAACCAGGGGACAAACCTGGTAATGTCACGGAGATGTTGTTCGCCTAGTGTGCGGAAAGATCTCATGGTCATTGGTTTAGTCTCGACAGTTCACAGTGAGGTGGCTGCTCTACTGTTTTCGACACCCCGACCGGGAACTAAGTCTTATGTTTGTGGTTTCGCACCCCATCGCCGTATAAGGTGAATATCAAGCAGTTTCCGGAAAACCAAAGTGTTAGGGTTCCGGGGGAAGTATGGTTGCAAAGCTGACACTTAAAGGACTTGACGGAAGGGCACCACCAGGAGTGGAGTCTGCGGCTTAATTTGACTCAACACGGCCAAACACTGAAATTATTGACAGGCCGAGAGCACTTTCGTTGGGTCTAATGTGGAACGGGTGCTGGAATTAGACCCTTGAAAATCTGTGGCTATCCTCTCGGTAGCTCGACTGTCTTGCATCCAGTGTTTGCTAAAGGAATTGACGGAATGACACCACCAGGAGTTGAGTCTGCGGCTTAATTTGACTCAATACTGTAGAACGACTGACAAATCGAGAACACTTTCGTTGGGTCTAATAGTGAACGTGTGCTGGTATTAGATCCACGGAAAACAGGTCAGCTCTTAAAACTTATAATGAAAGAATGCTACGGAAATCGTGTTTAACCCCGCAGAAACCGCAGGTTTCAGATACCTGGTCATTGACAAACAAAAAAGCCCTCTATTAATTCGTCCGGTGTAATAGTGAAAGGGTGCGGGTAATAGACCCTCCAAAGACAGGTCAGTTTTACACTACAAATGACAGGGCGTTGCTACGGTAATCCTGCTCAATTCGAGAGGAGCCGCTGACATTTTGGTTCACGTACCAGGCTGATAAGCCAATGGCGCGAGGCTACCATGTGAGGGATTACGGCCGAACGCCTGTAAGCCGGAATCCCGCCCTAAATCTCAGAATCACTGCAATGGGAAGCTTCGATATGGTCGGGACCTGGGGCTCGCGCCTCAGCCCTACCCGGTTGAGCCGCAGAAAGAGGTCTCAGCCGTCCGCCGATTAAAGCGGGCGGATAGCTGCTCGATATTCACCCTATACGACGATGGGGTGCGAAACCACCAACATAAGACTTAATTTTTGGTCGGGGTGTCGAAAACAGTAGAGCAGCCACCTCACTGTGAACTGTCGAGACTCAACCCATGTCCATGAGATATGTCAGCACACCAGGCGAACAACATCTCCGTGACATTACCAGGTTTGTCCCCTGATAAAATTTACGTCTGCCTCGATCTCTGCCTCTGCATGCTATCAGTCATACCAATGGACGCAGAAGAGATGCAGACTAGCGGACATTGCACATCTGCCCTATTGTGTCAACCTCCCAGGTGGCGGGGAATGCTAGGCGTAATACCACTGCAGAAAAGCCGAGAAAATAAAGGAAGCAAAGAGATACCCCACTCACATGCAAATGCTACGTTTCTGGCAGGACGTGACGATTCTGGGATACAGACACACTGGACTGCCTCTCTTCCGGGTTAGTACAAACCAGTACATAGTCCATATAATATATCATATCTCATATATCATCATCGCACCCTATAGACACAAATAGTGATAACTCGTTAGTCTTGTAATAAAACTTCCATAAGAGAGACAACTCAGATCCCAAACAACTGCTGCCTTGCACATAGGCTGGGGACAGCCAAAGGCTAAGGAGGGCATCCCTACAGAAACGCTTGTTGAAATCGGATGCACTGGGCCACAGGCTTAACGAAACAGTTCAACGTAAATCGCAGTATGATGACAATACAACTTATCAGAAAAAAGTATGGGGCTCATCCTGCGGAGTCCCGCCAGGCAGCGAGAGTGCCGGGCCTCACGCCTCAAAGGGCCCACATTTGACTACTGGTGGTCCCCCACCCATGTGTTGTGGTGTCAAGGCACATGGCTATGGGGCAATTTCTATTTACCAAAAACTCAAGACCCTCAAAATACTACAGTGGAATGCAGAGGGAGTCATTAACACAAAGCTTTCCCTAACACATCACTTGCATGAAGGTAAGATTGACGTGGCGTGTATCCAAGAAACGCACCTCAACAGCAGCCATAAATTCTCAATCAGAGGATACCAGACATTCCGCCTGGGTAGAGAAGGTCACAAAGGAGGGGTTCTGATACTGACACGTAACTGCATACCGAGTAGCGCTGTATCTGTCAATCACACTGGACAAGCAGGAGAATTGACATAATGGCTCAAGAGACGACGATCCGCATCTTCAACCTGTACGGACCACCAAATAAAGACCCATCGCTCTCGAGTATGGAAGTCAAAGACTCCAAATGCAAAATATTTGAGGACTTCAACAGCCACTCGGAGAGATAGGGATACTCGGACACAGACAGCAGAGGTGACGAAGTGGAAGATTGGGAGATAGACACAAATCTCCATCTAATCAATAGGCCAGAGGATAGCCCTAGCTTCTATTCCAGAACATGGCATACCCCCTCTACTCCAGATTACGCTATCTCCACAGTGGACATTCACCATAAAATAGACAGCCAGGTGCTAAACCAATTGGCAGGTAGCCACCACAGGCCAATTAGACTAGAAATTGATATGGAAGTAGGCCCACAGGAAACAAAACCGGAATTACAAACGAGCCGACTGGGATAGATTTACAAGCCTGACAGATGGGCTGTGTGAAACCATCAACACATGGAACAACAAAATGAATCCCATGGTGGAAAGCCTAAGCAAAGGCAATAATGCAAGCTGCCACTGAAACCATCCCAAGAGGGGCAAGGAAAAATTATAAGCCCTATTGGAATGATGAGTTGCAGAAAGCGAAAGACACAGTCACAAATGCTAGGAACAGGGCAGAGCGAGAACAATCTATGGAGGGAAATATCGCCTTCAAAGCCGTCACGGCGAAATACAAATACACTCTAAAACCAAACAGCAAGAGAAAGCTTGAAAAACAAAACAGAAAGCCTCAACTTAGACAAAGAAGTGAACAAACTATGGAAGCTAGTCAGAGCCATGAAGGACGAAACACCGTCAAACAAACAAATTACCATGAAGCAGGATGAAACATTGCTCACTGGAAAAAAAGCCGCAAACGCCTTTGTTGAACACTATGCCAGAGCGAACTACATAGATGTCCCTGCAGAAAGGCATACAGACATTAATGAAGAGCAAAAGGAGCACGACAACATCAATATGGCACCAGAAGAGCATATGATGGAAAATTAACAATGAACGAAATGGAAAAGGCCATGAGAACATTAAAGAAAAGGAAATCTCCCGGAAAAGACGGGATAACTAACGACATGCTGATGGGGCTGGGCCAAACAGCAAAGAAGAAACTGCTTTCAGTCCTGAACCAAAGCTGGAAAAGGGGAATTGTACCCCAGGCATGGAAAGACGCAGTACTTGTACCAGTACCAAAGAAAGAGAAAGACAAAACATATCCAAATGGATACAGGCCTATCAGCCTTCTGAGCTGTGTCGGCAAACTGATGGAACGTATGATAAACACCAGACTGATGTGGCATCTGGAAGAAAAACGCATACTAATTCCATAACAAGCAGGCTTTAGACAGCACAGATCCACTGAGGATTAGGTCATCCTCATAGACCAGGAAATAGAAGATTCCTACCAGGAACAGAAACACACAGTAGCGGTTAGTGTGGATCTGGAAAAGGCATTTGACAAAGTCTGGAAAGATGGACAAGCTAAGAAGAAGTGAAGTTTGTGGGAAAATGTACAAGTGGATCAACCACTACCTCAAAAACAGAACGGTCAGAGTTCAAGTACAAGGGTAGATGAGAAAAAAGGTGACACTTGAGCAGGGAGTACCGCAAGGGGAAGTACTGTCACCCACACTCTTCCTGGTGTATATACATGACATTACAGAAAATATGCCAAGAAGAGTCCATAGCTCAATGTTTGCAGACGATCTGGCTATGTGGTCCTCTGAAAAGAATCTCACCATAGCAAGAAATCGGATGCAGCAGGCCCTAACATCGCTGGAAGAGTGGGCGAACTCATGGCTGGTCAAAATAAACGAGAAAAAAACGACATGTACAATATTCTCGCTATCAATCAAACCCCAAAACACCAAATTAAGTCTAAACGGCAGATACCTGCAGCCGATCGACAACCAAAACTACCTGGGAGTCACATTTGATCAGCGCATGACATGGACAAGTCAGATCGAGAGAAACCGAGTGAGAGCCAGAGAAAGAATGGCGATCATGAGGAAACTTGCTGGCACAAGCTGTGGAGCAGACGAAAGTATACTAAAGAAACTGTACATTGGAAGAGTGAGACCAGTTCTCGAGTATGGCATTGCGGCATGGACAACAGCAGCAAAGTCGAACTTCGATAAAATTAGCAAACTCCAAAACCAAGCCATGAGAGTTATAACAGGAGGCATGAAGTCAACGCCAATTGTAGAACTTGAAAAGATTACAAAACTGCAATCCATGAACGACAGAAGAGAGTGCAAAGCCCAGCTGCAATCAGAGAAACTCAGAAGACTGACTGACCATCCAATGCACCAGAGACTAAACAATTTGGGAAATGGGAAACTAAAGCGAAGAAACGTTGCAGAAATAGCCAAGGCAAAGTTGCACGAAAACCCCCTGAACCCACTAACACCAAAGCCCATCCATAATGTACGAAAACCTACCTGGAGGCAGCATATATTTCCAGAGGTGGTAGAAAATATACCAGGTATTGGAAACAAAAACAGCCAGTCTGAAAAAGAAAGAAGAGATCCTACCGTGAGTTACATAACAGAAAACTACCCAAGCATGGACTGGACCCATGCATACACCGACGGTTCCGTAACAAATACAACACAGAACGGAGGGGCAGGAGCATTTCTGAACCTACCAAATGGCAGAAAAATAACACTGTCATTCGCTACTGGAAAATACACAAGCAATTTCAGAGCGAATGCAGAGGCTCTGAGGGCAGCAGTGGAAAAAATGGTGACAGGTAAAAGGAATGAAAGCCACATAGTCCTGCTTACAGATGCTCTGGCCGTAGTCACAGCACTAAACAGTCAGAAAAATACTGAACTTAATGATTTAAGAGCAGTACTTTGTCAACTATGCCAGCAGTCCGCACCAAAAAGGGTAGTGGTGCAGTGGGTACCATCTCACTGCACCATCCAAGGCAACGAGGAGGCAGACAGACTGGCAAAAGAAGGTGCAAAACTACCACAACCAGATACTAGTATGAAATACGAAGAGTCAAAACGGCGTATTAGAGCTAGATACATTTCCAAATGGGAAACCGAACATACTGGCTACACCAAAAACGATGCCTATTACCAGTTGAACAGAAGAGAGCAGGTCGTGGTCTACAGACTTCGCACTGGCAAAATGAAACTGAGGTACCACCTATTCAACAAATTGAAGATAGGTGGCACAGACGAATGCCCGTGTGGTACCGGCAAAATGACCGCTGAGCATTTGCTGCAAAACTGCCCGACATACGAGGATCAGAGAGAGCAGATGTGGCCATCACCAGTGGAACTGCAAGACAAGCTTAAAAATGGATATTTTTTTTGTGTGTCTGTGTGCAAGCGTATGAGTGGCGTTCAAGTCAACCAGGGACTCTTTTTGAAAAAAGAAATTAATGTTTTTCAAGTTGTCAAATTTATGGTTCGAAAAACTAATGCAACGCTCATGCACTTATTCCAGAAATTAACTGATTCGTGATTGATGATCCCATACGTTGTGGCTCTCAAGCAACCACAGTCACTGTGAATATACAGATTGTTGAACGCCTTATCCTGGAAAATAGGCGCACAATCTCTCGCGAAATTGCGAACATAATTCTTGAGCGGTCAGCCTTTGAGAAGTTATTACCACGTGAAACAGGATGTCTTGGATTGGTTCAGACATACTGACAAATATTTCTACTCTGAAGCTTTACAAGCTTTACTTTAACATTGCTGGTGATTATATCGACACGTAAATTGTATTTTGACTACTTGAATACACAAATTTTTCTTCGTTACAAAAAAACCAAATACAACAGGCTTGGTTTGACTTGAACGCCCCTCATACAATTCGCTTTGCAGCTGATAGTGCATAGATGCCTGAATGGAGGCTTCTCCTGACTGTTCAAAAGTAGGTCCTGTTGAAGGTTAGATAGAGGCTGCTGGAGAGGACAGGATATATTCTGCAGGTGAGGGTTGGATAGGTGCTGATGAAGAGAGTTCTACAGTAGGTGATGGGGCACTCTGAATTGTTGCTGGTGGTGGGGAACTCTGAACTGATGCTGGTTTAGGAGAGTCCTGAATAAATTCTGGTGGATAACCCTGAACTGATGGAGCAGAACCCTGAATAGATGCTGGTTGGTAACCCTGAAATGGTGCTGGTGGAGTAGATCCGTGAACAGATTCTTGTGGGTAACCCTGAACTGATGATAGTGTGGGAGAACCCTGCAATGATTCTGGTAGAAAAGAACCCAGAATAGATGCTAATGGAGGAGACCTATAAATAGATGCTGATGGAGGAGAACTATGAATAGATGCTGATGGAGGAGAACCATGAATTGATTCTGATGAAGGAGAACCCTGAATAGATTCTGGTAGAGAAGAACCTTCAATAGATTTTGGTAGAGATGAACCATGAAATGATGCTAGTGATGGAGAACTCTGAATAGATTCTGGTAGAGGAGAACCCTCAATAGATTCTGGTAGAGATGAACAATGAAATGATGCTGGTGGAAGAGAACCCTGAATAGATTCTTGCAGAGGTGAACCCTGAAAAGATCCTAATGATGGGGAACCTTGAATTGATGCCAGTGAAGGAGAACCCTGAATTGTTACTAGTGAAGGAGAGCTCGGAATAGATTCATTTGTGTACAATAGGATAGAGGCTCTTAAAGAAGACACAAGGGAGGCTGGTATGTTCCACAACATAGGCATTGGTATGGACAATAGATTGGTGACTGTTGATGGCAAAGTAGAGGATGGTATAGACAACATAATAGAGGCTTGCCAGGACGGTAGGATGTCTGGTATCAGCGACATAATAGGGGTCGGTATGGACATCACGATAACAGTTGACGTCGGCGGCTGGATATAGGGCATCGGGGACTCGATAGTAACGTCAGATGTAAAAGGAACAATGCAAAGTTGATTCGAATTATCCATAGAAGAGGAAGAAGAGGTCGAAGCATGAGGACTGGACATCACAATAGCAGTTGACGTCGGCGGCTGGATATAGGGCATCGTGGACTCGGCAGAAACGGCAGAAGTTAAAGGAACAATGCAAAGTTGATTCGAACTATCCATAGAAGAGGAAGAAGAGGTCGAAATATGAGGACTGGACATCACAATAACAGTTGCCGTCGGCGGCTGGATGTAGGGCATTGTGGTCTCGGCAGTAACGGCAGATGTTAAAGGAACAATGCAAAGTTGATTCGAATTATCCATAGAAGAGGAAGAAGAGGTCGAAGCATGAGGACTGGGTATACTTCTTCTTGTTCTTCTATCTTCCTCCTTGTAATCAATTGTGGAATATAAGAACGAGTCAGTTTCTAGACTGTATTTGCCTTCGTATTCTTGGCTCTCTGTGGACTCTTCTCGGCTTGAGGTATCTGATACGTCAAATCTAACCTTTTTCTTTTTTCCAGATCTCACTGTCATAGTCTTTGTTTCATAAGTCGGCAATGTCTGTTCTTCTGCATTTGTTATTTGACGTTTTCGTCTGTTTTTCTCCCTGCTGGTCCTGATATTTCTCAAACATTTACCAACTTTAACACACAAACAACACGCAAAACATCTACGAACCAAATTCATACTGTCTTTTTCTTTTAATTATAATACAATTTTCAGTACAATGTTTTGCAATACGAGGCAGCGATCCTTTCTCACTCTAGGTGTACCGGAAATTAAACGCACCAAATCCGCGCCTTGTTCTCAGGATGCATTTTGTAGTGCCCAGTTTCATTGTGCGCATTTTTGGCAGTTCATACTTTCGTGGTGCGCAATTTAATCATCATCATCTGGTTGATGAGACTAAGATTGGTTGTAAGGTTGTTTGAGCACGTTTCTCCATTTAGTCATATGTTTACACATGTTTGTAACGGGTAACGGAGAATCAGGGCTCGATTCCGGAGAGGGAGCATGAGAAACGGCTACCACATCCAAGAAAGGCAGCAGGCGCGCAACTTACCCACTCACAGCACGGAGAGGTAGTGACGAAAAATAACAATACGGGACTCTTTCGAGGCCCCGTAATTGGAATGAGTACACTTTAAATCCTTTAACGAGGATCTATTGGAATCCAAATCTGGTGCCAGCAGCCGCGGTAATTCCAGCTCCATTAGCGTATAGTAAAGTTGTTGCAGTTAAAAAGCTCGTAGTTTGATCTCAGGCGCAGGCGGGGGGTCCGGCTCGTTCACCTCCCGTTATCTGCTGCCCTACCGTCTGTTGGCTCTCTCCCACGGGTGCTCTTCGCTGAGCGTGCTGGGTGGCCGGCGCGTTTACTTTGAAAAAATTAGAGTGTTTAAAGCAGGCCTCGGCTGCCTGAATAATGGTGCATGGAATAATGGAATAGGATCTCGGTTCTATTTTGTTGGTTTTCGGAACTGGAGGTAATGATTAACAGGGACAAACGGGGGCATTCGTATTGCGGCGTTAGAGGTGAAATTCTTGGATCGCCGCAAGACGAGCTACTGCGAAAGCATTTGTCCAGAATGTTTTCATTAATCAAGAACGATAGTCAGAGGCGCGAAGACGATCAGATACCGTCGTAGTTCTGACCGTAAACGATGCCGACTAGTGATCCGCAGGAGTTGCTTCGATGACTCTACGGGCAGCTTCCGGGAAATCAAAGTGTTTGGGTTCCGGGGGAAGTATGGTTGCAAAGCTGACACTTAAAGGAATTGACGGAAGGGCACCACCAGGAGTGGAGCCTGCTGCTTAATTTGACTCAACACGGCCAAACACTGAAATGATTGACAGGCCGAGAGCACTTTCGTTGGGTCTTCTTCTTCTTCTTCTTCTTCGTACGCAGTCAGACAGTAACCATTATTTTTTCGAAAAAAGCGGCGGTCATCCTGAGGCTGTCGACACTGCCATAGAGCTTGTCTTGCAGTTCCACTGGTGATGGCCACATCTGCTCTCTCTAAGCCTCGTATGTCGGGCAGTCCTGCAGCAGATGTTCAGCGGTCATTTTACCGGTACCGCAAGGGCATTCGTTGGTAATACCTATATTTAATTTTTTAAATAGGTGGTACCTCAGTCTATTGTGGCCAGTACGAAGTCTGAAGACAACGACCTGCTCTCTTCTTTTCAACTGGTAATAGGCATCGTTTTTTGGTGTAGCCAGTATGTTCGGTTTCCCATTTGGTCATGTATCTGGCTTTGATAAGCCTTTTTTGACTCTTCGTACGTCATACTAGTATCTGTTTGTGGTAGTCTTGCACCTTCTTTTGCCAGTCTGTCTGCCTTCTCGTTGCCTTGGATGTTGCAGTGTGATGGGACCCACTGTACCACTACCCTTTTTGGTGTGGACTGCTGGCACAGTTTGCGAAGTGCTGCTCTTAAGTCATTAAGCTCAGTGTTTTTCTGGCTTTTTAGCGCTGTGACTACGGCGAGAGCATCTGTAAGCAGGACTATATGGCTTTCATTTTCATTTTGTGTCACCATTTCTTCCACTGCAGCCCTCAGTGACTCTTCCTCCGCTCTAAAGTTGCTTGTGTACTTACCAGTAGCGAATGATAGATTTATTTTTCTGCCATTTGGTAGGTTCAGGAATGCTCCTGCCCCTCCGTTCTGTGTAGTGTTTGTTACAGAACCGTCGGTGTATGCATGGGTCTACTCCATGCTTGGGTAGCTTTTCGATATAAAGCTTAGGGTAGTATATCTCCTTTCTCTTTCAGACCGGCTGTTTTTGTTTCCAATACCTGATTTATTTTCTACCACCTCTGGAAATATATCCTTCCCCCAGGCAGGTTTTCGTACAGTAGTGATGGGTTTTGGTGTTGTTAGTGCGTTTATGAGATCTTCGGGCATCTTTGCTTTGGCTATTTCTGCAAAGTTTCTCCGCTTTAGTTTCCTATTTCCCAAATTGTTTAGTCTCTGGTGAATTGGATGGTCAGTCAGTCTTCGGAGTTTCTGTGACTGCAGCTGGGCTCTGCAGTCTCTTCTATCGGTCATGGATTGCAGTTTTGTAATCTTTTCAAGTTCTACAATTGGCGTTGACTTCATGCCTCCTGGTATAACTCTCATGGCTTGGTTTTGAAGTTTGCTAACTATATCGAAGTTCGCCTTTGCTGCTGTTGTCCATGACGCAATGCCATACTCGAGAACTGTTCTCACTCTTCCAGTGTACAGTTTCTTTAGTATGCTTTCGTCTGCTCCCCAGCTTGTGCCAGCAAGTTTCCTCATGATTGCCATTCTTTCTTTGGCTTTCATTCGGTTTCTCTCGATCTGACTTTTCCATGTCATGCGCCGATCAAATGTGACTCCCAGATAGTTTGGGTTGTCGTTTGGCTGCAGGAATTTGCCATTTAAACTTAATTTGGTATTTTGGGGTTTGATTGAAAGCGAAAATATTGTGCATGTGGTTTTCTCCTCGTTTATTTTGACCAGCCATGAGTTCGCCCACTCTTCCAGCGATGTTAGTGCCTGCTGCATCCGATTTCTTGCTATAGTGAGATTCTTTTAAGAGGTCCACATAGATAGATCGTCTGCAAATATTGAGCTATGGACTCTTCTTGGTATATTCTCTGTAATGTTGTTTATATATACCAGGAAGAGTGTGGGAGACAGTACTCCCCCTTGGGGTACTCCCTGCTCGAGTGTCACCTTTTTGCTCATCTGCCCTTGTACTTGGACTCTGGCCGTTCTTTGTTTGAGGTAGTGGTTGATCCACTTATACATTTTCCCACAAACATCACTTCTTCTTAGCTTGACTCTAAGTCCATCTTTCCAGACTTTGTCAAATGCCTTTTCCAGATCGTCCCAAACAGCTACTGTGTGTTTCTGTGCCTGCTAGGCATCTTCTATTTCCTGGGCTATGAGGATGACCTGGTCCTCAGTGGATCTGTGCCGTCTAAAGCTGGCTTGCTGTGGAATTAGTATTTGTTTTTCTTCCAGATGCCACATCAGTATGGTGTTTATCATACGTTCCATCAGCTTGCCGACACAGCTAAGTAGGCTGATCGACCTGTATCCATTAGGATCTGTTTTGTCATTTTCTGTTTTTGGTTCTGGTATAAGTACTGCGACTTTCCATGCCTGGGGTACAATTCCCCTTTTCCAGCTTTGTTTCAGAACCGATAGCAGTTTTCTCTTCGCTGTTTGGCCCAGCCCCATCAGCATTTCGTTGGTTATCCCGTCTTTTCCGGGAGATTTCCTTTTCTTTAATGTTCTCATAGCCCCTTCCATTTCGCTCATTGTTAATTTGGCCATCATATGCTCTTCAGGTGCCGTATTGATGTTGTCGTGCCCCTTTTGCTCTTCACTAATGTCTGTATGCCTATGTGCAGGGACCTCGATGTGGGTTGCTCTGGCATAGTGATCGACAACAGCGTTTGCGGCTTTCTTACCGGTGAGCATATTTTCGCCCTGCTTGATGGTAATTTGTTTGTTTGACGGGGTATCGTCGTTCAGTGCTCTGACTAGCTTCCATAGCTTGTTCCCTTCTTTGTCCAGGTTTAGGCTTCACGTTTTTTTGTCCAGCTCTATTTTGCTGTTTGCTCGAGAGTGTATTTGTATTTCGGCGTGGCGGCTTTAAGGGTGATGTTTGCCTCCATAGATTGTTCTCTCTCTGCCATGTTCCTAGCATTTGTTACTGCATCTTTCGCTTTCTGCAACTCATCATTCCAGAAGGGCTTATAGTTTTTCCTAGCTCCTCTCTGGATGGTTTCAGTGGCGGCTTGCATTATTGCCTTGCTTAGGCTTTCCACCATGGGCTTCCTTTTGTTGTTTCGTGTGTTGATGGTTTTACACAGCCCATCTGTCAGAATTGCAAATCTGTCCCAGTCGGCTCGTTTGTAATTCTAACGTGGGAGCGGTTTTGTTTTCTGTGGGCCTACTTCCATATCAATGTCTAGCCTAATCGGCCTGTGGTCGCTACCTGCCATTTGGCTTAGCACCTGGCGGTCTATTTTATGGTGTATGTCCTGTGTGGAGAAGGACAAATCTGGAGTCGAGGTGGTACGCCATTTTCTAGAATAGAAATTAGGGCTATCCTCCGGCCTATTGATTAGGGAGAGATTTGTATCTATCTCCCAATCTTCCACTTCGTCACCTCTGCTGTCTGTATCAGAGTATCCCCATCTCTCCGAGTGGCTGTTGAAATCTCCAACTACTATGCAGTTGGAGTCTCTGACCTCCATACTCGAAAGCGATAGGTCTTTATTTGGTGGTCCGTTCAGATTGAAAATGCGGAGCTTCGTCTCTTGAGCCATTATGTCAACTCCTACAATTTCTGCTTGTCCGGTGTGACTGACAGGTACCGCGCTACTCGGTATGCAATTTCTGGTCAGTATCAGGACCCCTCCTTTGTGACCTTCTCTATCGAGGCGGAAGGTCTGGTATCCTCTGATTGAAAATTTATGATTATTGTTGAGGTCCGTTTCCTGGATACATGCCACGTCAATCTTACCTTCATGCAGGTGATGTGTTATGGATATTTTTTTTGTTAATGACTTTCTCCGCATTCCACTGTAGTAGTTTGAGGGTCTTGAGTTATTGGTCAATGGAAGTTGCCCCATTGCCATGTGCCTTGATTCCACAACACATGGGTGGGTGACCACCAGCAGTTAAGGGTGGGCCCCTTCGAGGCGTGAGGCCCGCCACTCTCGCTGCAGGATCATCCCCATACGTTTTTCTAATAGGTTGTACTGTCATACTGCGATTTACGTTGCACTGTTTTGTTAGGCTTGTGGCCCATTGCATCCAAATTCAACTGGCGTTTCTGTAGGGATGCCCTCCTTAGCCTTTGGCTGTCCGCAGCCTATCTGCAAGGCAGCAGTTGTATGTGGTCAGCGTTTTCTCTCTTATGGAAGTTGTCTTACAAGACAGACGAGTCTTCACTACGCGTGTCTATAGGATGCGGTAATGATATATGAGAAGTAATATTTGATATATGATATATGATATGGACTATGTACTGGTTTTTACTAAACCCGGAAGAGAGGCAGTCTAGTGTGTCTGTATCCCAGGATCGTCACGTCCTGCCAGAAACGTATCATGTGTATGTGGGCGGGGTACCTCTTTGCTCCCTTTATTTTCTCGGCACATCTTCAGTGATGGTACGCCTAGCATTTCCCACCACCTGGGAGGTTGACACAGTAGGGCAAATGTGCAATGTCCGCTAGTCTGCATCTCTTCTGCGTCCATTGGTTTGGCTGATAGCGTATAGAGGTAGAGATCGAGGCAGGAGTGCATTTAACCAGGGGACAAGCCTGGTAATGTCACGGAGATGTTGTTCGCCTAGTGTGCGGAAAGATCTCATGGTCATTGGTTTAGTCTCGACAATTCACAGTGAGGTGGCTGCTCTACTGTTTTCGACACCCCGACCGGGAACTAAGTCTTATGTTTGTAGTTTCGCACCCCATCGCCGTATAAGGTGAATATCAAGCAGTTTCCGGAAAACCAAAGTGTTTGGGTTCCGGGGGAAGTATGGTTGCAAAGCTGACACTTAAAGGACTTGACGGAAGGGCACCACCAGGAGTGGAGCCTGCGGCTTAATTTGACTCAACACGGCCAAACACTGAAATTATTTACATGCCGAGGGCACTTTCGTTGGGTCTAATGTGGAACGGGTGCTGGAATTAGACCCTTGAAAATCTGTGGCTATCCTCTCGGTAGCTCGACTGTCTTGCATCCAGTGTTTGCTAAAGGAATTGACGGAATGACACCACCAGGAGTGGAGTCTGCGGCTTAATTTGACTCAATACTGTAGAACGACTGACAAATCGAGAACACTTTCGTTGGGTCTAATAGTGAACGTGTGCTGGTATTAGATCCACGGAAAACAGGTCAGCTCTTAAAACTTATAATGAAAGAATGCTACGGAAATCGTGTTTAACCCCGCAGAAACCGCAGGTTTCAGATACCTGGTCATTGACAAACAAAAAAGCCCTCTATTAATTCGTCCGGTGTAATAGTGAAAGGGTGCGGGTAATAAACCCTCCAAAGACAGGTCAGTTTTACCCTACAAATGACAGGGCGTTGCTACGGTAATCCTGCTCAATTCGAGAGGAGCCGCTGACATTTTGGTTCACGTACCAGGCTGATAAGCCAATGGCGCGAGGCTACCATGTGAGGGATTACGGCCGAACGCCTGTAAGCCGGAATCCCGCCCTAAATCTCAGAATCACTGCAATGGGAGGCTTCGATATGGTCGGGACCTGGGGCTCGCGCCTCAGCCCTACCCGGTTGAGCCGCAGAAAGAGGTCTCAGCCGTCCGCCGATTAAAGCGGGCGGATAGCTGCTCGATATTCACCCTATACGACGATGGGGTGCGAAACCACCAACATAAGACTTAATTTTTGGTCGGGGTGTCGAAAACAGTATAGCAGCCACCTCACTGTGAACTGTCGAGACTCAACCCATGTCCATGAGATATATCAGCACACCAGGCGAACAACATCTCCGTGACATTACCAGGTTTGTCCCCTGATAAAATTTACGTCTGCCTCGATCTCTGCCTCTGCATGCTATCAGTCATACCAATGGACGCAGAAGAGATGCAGACTAGCGGACATTGCACATCTGCCCTAATGTGTCAACCTCCCAGGTGGCGGGGAATGCTAGGCGTACTAACACTGCAGAAAAGCCGAGAAAATAAAGGAAGCAAAGAGATACCCCACTCACATGCAAATGCTACGTTTCTGGCAGGACGTGACGATTCTGGGATACAGACACACTGGACTGCCTCTCTTCCGGGTTAGTACAAACCAGTACATAGTCCATATAATATATCATATCTCATATATCATCACCGCACCCTATAGACACAAATAGTGATAACTCGTTAGTCTTGTAATAAAACTTCCATAAGAGAGACAACTCAGATCCCAAACAACTGCTGCCTTGCACATAGGCTGGGGACAGCCAAAGGCTAAGGAGGGCATCCCTACAGAAACGCTTGTTGAAATCGGATGCACTGGGCCACAGGCTTATCGAAACAGTTAACGTATTTCGCAGTATGATGACAATACAACATATCAGAAAAAAGTATGGGGCTCATCCTGCGGAGTCCCGCCAGGCAGCGAGAGTGCCGGGCCTCACGCCTCGAAGGGGCCCACCCTTGACTACTGGTGGTCCCCCACCCATGTGTTGTGGTGTCAAGGCACATGGCTATGGGGCAATTTCTATTTACCAAAAACTCAAGACCCTCAAAATACTACAGTGGAATGCAGAGGGAGTCATTAACACAAAGCTTTCCCTAACACATCACTTGCATGAAGGTAAGATTGACGTGGCGTGTATCCAAGAAACGCACCTCAACAGCAGCCATAAATTCTCAATCAGAGGATACCAGACATTCCGCCTGGGTAGAGAAGGTCACAAAGGAGGGGTTCTGATACTGACACGTAACTGCATACCGAGTAGCGCTGTATCTGTCAATCACACTGGACAAGCAGGAGAATTGACATAATGGCTCAAGAGACGAAGATCCGCATCTTCAACCTGTACGGACCACCAAATAAAGACCCATCGCTCTCGAGTATGGAAGTCAAAGACTCCAAATGCAAAATATTTGAGGACTTCAACAGCCACTCGGAGAGTGACAACAAAATGAAGCCCATGGTGGAAAGCCTAAGCAAGGCAATAATGCAAGCTGCCACTGAAACCATCCCAATAAGGGCAAGGAAAAATTATAAGCCCTATTGGAATGATGAGTTGCAGAAAGCGAAAGACACAGTCACAAATGCTAGGAACAGGGCAGAGCGAGAACAATCTATGGAGGGAAATATCGCCTTCAAAGCAGTCACGGCGAAATACAAATACACTCTAAAACCAAACAGCAAGAGAAAGCTTGAAAAACAAAACAGAAAGCCTCAACTTAGACAAAGAAGTGAACAAACTATGGAAGCTAGTCAGAGCCATGAAGGACGAAACATCATCAAACAAACAAATTACCATGAAGCAGGATGAAACATTGCTCACTGGAAAAAAAGCCGCAAACGCCTTTGTTGAACACTATGCCAGAGCGAACTACATAGATGTCCCTGCAGAAAGGCATACAGACATTAATGAAGAGCAAAAGGAGCACGACATCAATATGGCACCAGAAGAGCATATGATGGAAAATTAACAATGAACGAAATGGAAAAGGCCATGAGAACATTAAAGAAAAGGAAATCTCCCGGAAAAGACGGGATAACTAACGACATGCTGATGGGGCTGGGCTAAACAGCAAAGAAGAAACTGCTTTCAGTCCTGAACCAAAGCTGGAAAAGGGGAATTGTACCCCAGGCATGGAAAGACGCAGTACTTGTACCAGTACCAAAGAAAGAGAAAGACAAAACATATCCAAATGGATACAGGCCTATCAGCCTTCTGAGCTGTGTCGGCAAACTGATGGAACGTATGATAAACACCAGACTGATGTGGCATCTGGAAGAAAAACGCATACTAATTCCATAACAAGCAGGCTTTAGACAGCACAGATCCACTGAGGATTAGGTCATCCTCATAGACCAGGAAATAGAAGATTCCTACCAGGAACAGAAACACACAGTAGCGGTTAGTGTGGATCTGGAAAAGGCATTTGACAAAGTCTGGAAAGATGGACAAGCTAAGAAGAAGTGAAGTTTGTGGGAAAATGTACAAGTGGATCACGCACTACCTCAAAAACAGAACGGTCAGAGTTCAAGTACAAGGGTAGATGAGAAAAAAGGTGACACTTGAGCAGGGAGTACCGCAAGGGGAAGTACTGTCACCCACACTCTTCCTGGTGTATATACATGGCATTACAGAAAATATGCCAAGAAGAGTCCATAGCTCAATGTTTGCAGACGATCTGGCTATGTGGACCTCTGAAAAGAATCTCACCATAGCAAGAAATCGGATGCAGCAGGCCCTAACATCGCTGGAAGAGTGGGCGTACTCATGGCTGGTCAAAATAAACGAGGAAAAAACGACATGTACAATATTCTCGCTATCAATCAAACCCCAAAACACCAAATTAAGTCTAAACGGCAGATACCTGCAGCCGATCGACAACCAAAACTACCTGGGAGTCACATTTGATCAGCGCATGACATGGACAAGTCAGATCGAGAGAAACCGAGTGAGAGCCAGAGAAAGAATGGCGATCATGAGGAAACTTGCTGGCACAAGCTGGGGAGCAGACGAAAGTATACTAAAGAAACTGTACATTGGAAGAGTGAGACCAGTTCTCGAGTATGGCATTGCGGCATGGACAACAGCAGCAAAGTCGAACTTCGATAAAATTAGCAAACTCCAAAACCAAGCCATGAGAGTTATAACAGGAGGCATGAAGTCAACGCCAATTGTAGAACTTGAAAAGATTACAAAACTGCAATCCATGAACGACAGAAGAGAGTGCAAAGCCCAGCTGCAATCAGAGAAACTCAGAAGACTGACTGACCATCTAATGCACCAGAGACTAAACAATTTGGGAAATGGGAAACTAAAGCGAAGAAACGTTGCAGAAATAGCCAAGGCAAAGTTGCACGAAAACCCCCTGAACCCACTAACACCAAAGCCCATCCGTATTGTACGTAAACCTACCTGGAGGCAGCATATATTTCCAGAGGTGGTAGAAAATATACCAGGTATTGGAAACAAAAACAGCCAGTCTGAAAAAGAAAGAAGAGATCCTACCGTGAGTTACATAACAGAAAACTACCCAAGCATGGACTGGACCCATGCATACACCGACGGTTCCGTAACAAATACAACACAGAACGGAGGGGCAGGAGCATTTCTGAACCTACCAAATGGCAGAAAAAATAACACTGTCATTCGCTACTGGAAAATACACAAGCAATTTCAGAGCGAATGCAGAGGCTCTGAGGGCAGCAGTCGAAAAAATGGTGACAGGTAAAAGGAATGAAAGCCACATAGTCCTGCTTACAGATGCTCTGACCGTAGTCACAGCACTAAAGAGTCAGAAAAATACTGAACCTAATGATTTAAGAGCAGTACTTTGTCAACTATGCCAGCAGTCCGCACCAAAAAGGGTAGTGGTGCAGTGGGTTCCATCTCACTGCACCATCCAAGGCAACTAGGAAGCAGACAGACTGGCAAAAGAAGGTGCAAAACTACCACAACCAGATACTAGTATGAAATACGAAGAGTCAAAACGGCTTATTAGAGCTAGATACATTTCCAAATGGGAAACCGAACATACTGGCTACACCAAAAACGATGCCTATTACCAGTTGATCAGAAGAGAGCAGGTCGTGGTCTACAGACTTCGCACTGGCAAAAATAAACTGAGGTACCACCTATTCAACAAATTGAAGATAGGTGGCACCGACGAATGCCCGTGTGGTACCGGCAAAATGACCGCTGAGCATTTGCTGCAAAACTGCCCGACATACGAGGATCAGAGAGAGCAGATGTGGCCATCACCAGTGGAACTGCAAGACAAGCTTAAAAATGGATATTTTTTTTTGTGTCTGTGTGCAAGCGTATGAGTGGCGTTCAAGTCAACCAGGGACTCTTTTTGAAAGAAGAAATTAATGTTTTTCAAGTTGTCAAATTTATGGTTCGAAAAACTAATGCAACGCTCATGCACTTATTCCAGAAATTAACTGATTCGTGATTGATGATCCCATACGTTGTGGCTCTCAAGCAACCACAGTCACTGTGAATATACAGATTGTTGAACGCCTTATCCTGGAAAATAGGCGCACAATCTCTCGCGAAATTGCGAACATAATTCTTGAGCGGTCAGCCTTTGAGAAGTTATTACCACGTGAAACAGGATGTCTTGGATTGGTTCAGACATACTGACAAATATTTCTACTCTGAAGCTTTACAAGCTTTACTTTAACATTGCTGGTGATTATATCGACACGTAAATGGTATTTTGACTACTTGAATACACAAATTTTTCTTCGTTACAAAAAAACCAAATACAACAGGCTTGGTTTGACTTGAACGCCCCTCATACAATTCGCTTTGCAGCTGATAGTGCATAGATGCCTGAATGGAGTCTTCTCCTGACTGTTCAAAAGTAGGTCCTGTTGAAGGTTAGATAGAGGCTGCTGGAGAGGACAGGATATATTCTGCAGGTGAGGGTTGGATAGTGCTGATGAAGAGAGTTCTACAGTAGGTGATGGGGCACTCTGAATTGTTGCTGGTGGTGGGGAACTCTGAACTGATGCTGGTTTAGGAGAGTCCTGAATAAATTCTGGTGGATAACCCTGAACTGATGGAGCAGAACCCTGAATAGATGCTGTTTGGTAACCCTGAAATGGTGCTGGTGGAGTAGATCCCTGAACAGATTCTTGTGGGTAACCCTGAACTGATGCTAGTGTGGGAGAACCCTGCAATGATTCTGGTAGAAAAGAACCCAGAATAGATGCTAATGGAGGAGACCTATAAATAGATGCTGATGGAGGAGAACTATGAATAGATGCTGATGGAGGAGAACCATGAATTGATTCTGATGAAGGAGAACCCTGAATAGATGCTGGTAGAGGAGAACCCTGAATTGATGCTTGTTGATAAGAGCCCTGAATAGATTCTGGGAGAGAAGAACCTTCAATAGATTTTGGTAGAGATGAACCATGAAATGATGCTAGTGATGGAGAACTCTGAATAGATTCTGGTAGAGGAGAACCCTCAATAGATTCTGGTAGAGATGAACAATGAAATGATGCTGGTGGAAGAGAACCCTGAATAGATTCTTGCAGAGGTGAACCCTGAAAAGATCCTAATGATGGGGAACCTTGAATTGATGCCAGTGAAGGAGAACCCTGAATTGTTACTAGTGAAGGAGAGCTCGGAATAGATTCATTTGTGTACAATAGGATAGAGGCTCTTAAAGAAGACACAAGGGAGGCTGGTATGTTCCACAACATAGGCATTGGTATGGACAATAGATTGGTGACTGTTGATGGCAAAGTAGAGGATGGTATAGACAACATAATAGAGGCTTGCCAGGACGGTAGGATGTCTGGTATCAGCGACATAATAGGGGCCGGTATGGACATCACGATAACAGTTGACGTCGGCGGCTGGATGTAGGGCATCGGGGACTCGATAGTAACGTCAGATGTAAAAGGAACAATGCAAAGTTGATTCGAATTATCCATAGAAGAGGAAGAAGAGGTCGAAGCATGAGGACTGGACATCACAATAGCAGTTGACGTCGTCGGCTGGATATAGGGCATCGTGGACTCGGCAGTAACGGCAGATGTTAAAGGAACAATGCAAAGTTGATTCGAATTATCCATAGAAGAGGAAGAAGAGGTCGAAGCATGAGGACTGGACATCACAATAGCAGTTGACGTCGGTGGCTGGATATAGGGCATCGTGGACTCGGCAGTAACGGCAGATGTTAAAGGAACAATGCAAAGTTGATTCGAATTATCCATAGAAGAGGAAAAAGAGGTCGAAGCATGAGGACTGGACATCACAATAACAGTTGACGTCGGCGGCTGGATATAGGGCATCGTGGACTCGGCAGTAACGGCAGATGTTAAAGGAACAATGCAAAGTTGATTCGAATTATCCATAGAAGAGGAAAAAGAGGTCGAAGCATGAGGACTGGGTATACTTCTTCTTGTTCTTCTATCTTCCTCCTTGTAATCAATTGTGGAATATAAGAACGAGTCAGTTTCTAGACTGTATTTGCCTTCGTATTCTTGGCTCTCTGTGGACTCTTCTCGGCTTGAGGTATCTGATACGTCAAATCTAACCTTTTTCTTGTTTCCAGATCTCACTGTCATAGTCTTTGTTTCATAAGTCGGCAATGTCTGTTCTTCTGCATTTGTTATTTGACGTTTTCGTCTGTTTTTCTCCCTGCTGGTCCTGACATTTCTCAAACATTTACCAACTTTAACACACAAACAACACGCAAAACATCTATGAACCAAATTCATACTGTCTTTTTCTTTTAATTATAATACAATTTTTAGTACAATGTTTTGCAATACGAGGCAGCGATCCTTTCTCACTCTAGGTGTACCGGAAATTAAACGCACCAAATCCGCGCCTTGTTCTCAGGATGCATTTTGTAGTGCCCAGTTTCATTGTGCGCATTTTTGGCAGTTCATACTTTCGTGGTGCGCAATTTAATCATCATCATCTGGTTGATGAGACTAAGATTGGTTGTAAGGTTGTTTGAGCACGTTTCTCCATTTAGTCATATGTTTACACATGTTTGTAACGGGTAACGGAGAATCAGGGCTCGATTTCGGAGAGGGAGCATGAGAAACGGCTACCACATCCAAGGAAGGCAGCAGGCGCGCAACTTACCCACTCACAGCACGGAGAGGTAGTGACGAAAAATAACAATACCGGACTCTTTCGAGGCCCCGTAATTGGAATGAGTACACTTTAAATCCTTTAACGAGGATCTATTGGAATCCAAATCTGGTGCCAGCAGCCGCGGTAATTCCAGCTCCATTAGCGTATAGTAAAGTTGTTGCAGTTAAAAAGCTCGTAGTTTGATCTCAGGCGCAGGCGGGGGGTCCGGCTCGCTCACCTACCGTTGTCTGCTGCCCTACCGTCTGTTGGCTCTCTCCCACGGGTGCTCTTCGCTGAGCGTGCTGGGTGGCCGGCGCGTTTACTTTGAAAAAATTAGAGTGTTTAAAGCAGGCCTCGGCTGCCTGAATAATGGTGCATGGAATAATGGAACAGGATCTCGGTTCTATTTTGTTGGTTTTCGGAACTGGAGGTAATGATTAACAGGGACAAACGGGGGCATTCGTATTGCGGCGTTAGAGGTGAAATTCTTGGATCGCCGCAAGACGAGCTACTGCGAAAGCATTTGTCCAGAATGTTTTCATTAATCAAGAACGAAAGTCAGAGGCGCGAAGACGATCAGATACCGTCGTAGTTCTGACCGTAAACAATGCCGACTAGCGATCCGCAGGAGTTGCTTCGATGACTCTACGGGCAGCTTCCCGGAAATCAAAGTGTTTGGGTTCCGGGGGAAGTATGGTTGCAAAGCTGACACTTAAAGGAATTGACGGAAGGGCACCACCAGGAGTGGAGCCTGCTGCTTAATTTGACTCAACACGGCCAAACACTGAAATGATTGACAGGCCGAGAGCACTTTCGTTGGGTCTTCTTCTTCTTCTTCTTCTTCGTACGCAGTCAGACATTAACCATTATTTTTTCGAAAAAAGCGGCGGTCATCCTGAGGCTGTCGACACTGCCATAGAGCTTGTCTTGCAGTTACACTGGTGATGGCCACATCTGCTCTCTCTAAGCCTCGTATGTCGGGCAGTCCTGCAGCAGATGTTCAGCGGTCATTTTACCGGTACCGCAAGCGCATTCGTTGGTAATACCTATCTTTAATTTGTTAAATAGGTGGTACCTCAGTCTATTGTGGCCAATACGAAGTCTGAAGACAACGACCTGCTCTCTTCTTTTCAACTGGTAATAGGCATCGTTTTTTGGTGTAACCAGTATGTTCGGTTTCCCATTTGGTCATGTATCTGGCTTTGATAAGCCGTTTTGACTCTTCGTACGTCATACTAGTATCTGTTTGTGGTAGTCTTGCACCTTCTTTTGCCAGTCTGTCTGCCTTCTCGTTGCCTTGGATGTTGCAGTGTGATGGGACCCACTGTACCACTACCCTTTTTGGTGTGGACTGCTGGCACAGTTTGCGAAGTGCTGCTCTTAAGTCATTAAGCTCAGTGTTTTTCTGGCTTTTTAGCGCTGTGACTACGGCGAGAGCATCTGTAAGCAGGACTATATGGCTTTCATTTTCATTTTGTGTCACCATTTCTTCCACTGCCGCCCTCAGTGCCTCTTCCTCCGCTCTAAAGTTGCCTGTGTACTTACCAGTAGCGAATGACAGTGTTATTTTTCTGCCATTTGGTAGGTTCAGGAATACTCCTGCCCCTCCGTTCTGTGTAGTGTTTGTTACAGAACCGTCGGTGTATGCATGGGTCCACTCCATGCTTTGGTAGCTTTTCGATATAAAGCTTAGGGTAGTATATCTCTTTTCTCTTTCAGACCGGCTGTTTTTGTTTCCAATACCTGATTTATTTTCTACCACCTCTGGAAATATATCCTTTCTCCAGGCAGGTTTTCGTACAGTAGTGATGGGTTTTGGTGTTGTTAGTGCGTTTATGGGATCTTCGTGCATCTTTGCTTTGGCTATTTCTGCAAAGTTTCTCCGCTTTAGTTTCATATTTCCCAAATTGTTTAGTCTCTGGTGAATTGGATGGTCAGTCAGTCTTCGGAGTTTCTCTGACTGCAGCTGGGCTCTGCAGTCTCTTCTATCGGTCATGGATTGCAGTTTTGTATTCTTTTCACGTTCTACAATTGGCGTGGACTTCATGCCTCCTGGTATAACTCTCATGGCTTGGTTTTGAAGTTTGCTAAATATATCGAAGTTCGCCTTTGCTGCTGTTGTCCATGACGCAATGCCATACTCGAGAACTGTTCTCACTCTTCCAGTGTACAGTTTCTTTAGTATGCTTTCGTCTGCTCCCCAGCTTGTGCCAGCAAGTTTCCTCATGATTGCCATTCTTTCTTTGGCTCTCATTCGGTTTCTCTCGATCTGACTTTTCCATGTCATGCGCCGATCAAATGTGACTCCCAGATAGTTTGGGTATTCGTTTGGCTGCAGGAATTTGCCATTTAAACTTAATTTGGTATTTTGGGGTTTGATTGAAAGCGAGAATATTGTGCATGTGGTTTTCTCCTCGTTTATTTTGACCAGCCATGAGTTCGCCCACTCTTCCAGCGATGTTAGGGCCTGCTGCATCCGATTTCTTGCTATAGTGAGATTCTTTTAAGAGGTCTACATAGATAGATCGTCTGCAAATATTGAGCTATGGACTCTTCTTGGTATATTCTCTGTAATGTCGTTTATATATACCAGGAAGAGTGTGGGAGACAGTACTCCCCCTTGGGGTACTCCCTGCTCGAGTGTCACCTTTTTGCTCATCTGCCCTTGTACTTGGACTCTGGCCGTTCTTTGTTTGAGGTAGTGGTTGATCCACTTGTACATTTTCCCACAAACATCACTTCTTCTTAGCTTGACTCTAAGTCCATCTTTCCAGACTTTGTCAAATGCCTTTTCCAGATCGTCCCAAACAGCTACTGTGTGTTTCTGTGCCTGCTAGGCATCTTCTATTTCCTGGGCTATGAGGATGACCAGGTCCTCAGTGGATCTGTGCCGTCTAAAGCTGGCTTGCTGTGGAATTAGTATTTGTTTTTCTTTCAGATGCCACATCAGTATGTTGTTTATAATACGTTCCATCAGCTTGCCGACACAGTTCAGTAGGCTGATGGACCTGTATCCATTAGGATCTGTTTTGTCATTTTCTGTTTTTGGTTCTGGTATAAGTACTGCGTCTTTCCATGCCTGGGGTACAATTCCTATTTTCCAGCTTTGTTTCAGGACCGATAGCAGTTTCCTCTTCGCTGTTTGGCCCAGCCCCATCAGCATTTCGTTGGTTATCCCGTCTTTTCCGGGAGATTTCCTTTTCTTTAATGTTCTCATAGCCTCTTCCATTTCGCTCATTGTTAATTTGGCCATCATATGCTCTTCAGGTGCCGTATTGATGTTGTCGTGCCCCTTTTGCTCTTCACTAATGTCTGTATGCCTATCTGCAGGGACCTCGATGTGGGTTGCTCTGGCATAGTGATCGACAACAGCGTTTGCGACTTTCTTACCGGTGAGCATATTTTCGCCCTGCTTGATGGTAATTTGTTTGTTTGACGGGGTATCGTCGTTCATGGCTCTGACTAGCTTCCATAGCTTGTTCCCTTCTTTGTCCAGGTTTAGGCTTCACGTTTTTTTGTCCAGCTCTATTTTGCTGTTTGCTTGAGAGTGTATTTGTATTTCGCCGTGGCGGCTTTAAGGGTGATGTTTGCCTCCATAGATTGTTCTCTCTCTGCCATGTTCCTAGCATTTGTTACTGCATCTTTCGCTTTCTGCAACTCATCATTCCAGAAGGGCTTATAGTTTTTCCTAGCTCCTCTCTGGATGGTTTCAGTGGCGGCTTGCATTATTGCCTTACTTAGGCTTTCCACCATGGGCTTCATTTTGTTGTTTCGTGTGTTGATGGTTTTACACAGCCCATCTGTCAGAATTGCAAATCTGTCCCAGTCGGCTCGTTTGTAATTCCAACGTGGGAGCGGTTTTGTTTTCTGTGGGCCTACTTCCATATCAATGTCTAGCCTAATCGGCCTGTGGTCGCTACCTGCCATTTGGCTTAGCACCTGGCGGTCTATTTTATGGTGTATGTCCTGTGTGGAGAAGGACAAATCTGGAGTCGAGGTGGTACGCCATTTTCTAGAATAGAAATTAGGGCTATCCTCCGGCCTATTGATTAGGGAGAGATTTGTATCTATCTCCCAATCTTCCACTTCGTCACCTCTGCTGTCTGTATCAGAGTATCCCCATCTCTCCGAGTGGCTGTTGAAATCTCCAACTACTATGCAGTTGGAGTCTCTGACCTCCATACTCGAAAGCGATAGGTCTTTATTTGGTGGTCCGTTCAGATTGAAAATGCGGAGCTTCGTCTCTTGAGCCATTATGTCAACTCCTACAATTTCTGCTTGTCCGGTGTGACTGACAGGTACCGCGCTACTCGGTATGCAATTTGTGGTCAGTATCAGGACCCCTCCTTTGTGACCTTCTCTATCGAGGCGGAAGGTCTGGTATCCTCTGATTGAAAATTTATGATTATTGTTGAGGTCCGTTTCCTGGATACATGCCACGTCAATCTTACCTTCATGCAGGTGATGTGTTATGGAAATTTTTTTTGTTAATGACTTTCTCCGCATTCCACTGTAGTATTTTGAGGGTCTTGAGTTGTTGGTCAATGGAAGTTGCCCCATTGCCATGTGCCTGGATTCCACAACACATGGGTGGGTGACCACCAGCAGTTAAGGGTGGGCCCCTTCGAGGCGTGAGGCCCGGCACTCTCGCTGCCTGGCGGGAATCCACAGGATCATCCCCATACGTTTTTCTAATAGGTTGTACTGTCATACTGCGATTTACGTTGCACTGTTTTGTTAGGCTTGTGGCCCATTGCATCCGAATTCAACAGGCGTTTCTGTAGGGATGCCCTCCTTAGCCTTTGGCTGTCCGCAGCCTATCTGCAAGGCAGCAGTTGTATGTGGTCAGCGTTTTCTCTCTTATGGAAGTTGTCTTACAAGACTGACGAGTCTTCACTACTCGTGTCTATAGGATGCGGTAATGATATATGAGAAGTAATATTTGATATATGATATATGATATGGACTATGTACTGGTTTTTACTAAACCCGGAAGAGAGGCAGTCTAGTGTGTCTGTATCCCAGGATCGTCATGTCCTGCCATAAACGTATCATGTGTATGTGGGCGGGTTACCTCTTTGCTCCCTTTATTTTCTCTGCACATCTTCAGTGATGGTACGCCTACCATTTCCCGCCACCTGGGAGGTTGACACAGTAGGGCAAATGTGCAATGTCTGCTAGTCTGCATCTCTTCTGCGTCCATTGGTTTGGCTGATAGCGTATAGAGGTAGAGATCTAGGCAGGAGTGCATTTAACCAGGGGACAAGCCTGGTAATGTCACGGAGATGTTGTTCGCCTAGTGTGCGGAAAGATCTCATGGTCATTGGTTTAGTCACAGTGAGGTGGCTGCTCTACTGTTTTCGATACCCCGACCGGGAACTAAGTCTTATGTTTGTGGTTTCGCACCCCATCGCCGTATAAGGTGAATATCAAGCAGTTTCCGGAAAACCAAAGTGTTTGGGTTCCGGGGGAAGTATGGTTGCAAAGCTGACACTTAAAGGACTTGACGGAAGGGCACCACCAGGAGTGGAGCCTGCGGCTTAATTTGACTCAACACGGCAAAACACTGAAATTATTGACAGGCCGAGAGCACTTTCGTTGGGTCTAATTTGGAACGGGTGCTGGAATTAGACCCTTGAAAATCTGTGGCTATCCTCTCGATAGCTCGACTGTCTTGCATCAAGTGTTTGCTAAAGGAATTGACGGAATGACACCACCAGGAGTGGAGTCTGCGGCTTAATTTGACTCAATACTGTAGAACGACTGACAAATCGAGAGCACTTTCGTTGGGTCTAATAGTGAACGTGTGCTGGTATTAGATCCACGGAAAACAGGTCAGCTCTTAAAACATATAATGAAAGAATGCTACGGAAATCGTGTTTAACCCCGCAGAAACCGCAGGTTTCAGATACCTGGTCATTGACAAACAAAAAAGCCCTCTATTAATTCGTCCGGTGTAATAGTGAAAGGGTGCGGGTAATAGACCCTCCAAAGACAGGTCAGTTTTACCCTACAAATGACAGGGCGTTGCTACGGTAATCCTGCTCAATTCGAGAGGAGCCGCTGACATTTTGGTTCACGTACCAGGCTGATAAGCCAATGGCGCGAGGCTACCGTGTGAGGGATTACGGCCGAACGCCTGTAAGCCGGAATCCCGCCCTAAATCTCAGAATCACTGCAATGGGAGGCTTCGATATGGTCGGGACCTGGGGCTCGCGCCTCAGCCCTACCCGGTTGAGCCGCAGAAAGAGGTCTCAGCCGTCTGCCGATCAAAGCGGGCGGATAGCTGCTCGATATTCACCCTATACGACGATGGGGTGCGAAACCACCAACATAAGACTTAATTTTTGGTCTGGGTGTCGAAAACAGTAGAGCAGCCACCTCACTGTGAACTGTCGAGACTCAACCCATGTCCATGAGATATGTCAGCACACCAGGCGAACAACATCTCCGTGACATTACCAGGTTTGTCCCTTGATAAAATTTACGTCTGCCTCGATCTCTGCCTCTGCATGCTATCAGTCATACCAATGGACGCAGAAGAGATGCAGACTAGCGGACATTGCACATCTGCCCTATTGTGTCAACCTCCCAGGTGGCGGGGAATGCTAGGCGTACTACCACTGCAGAAAAGCCGAGAAAATAAAGGAAGCAAAGAGATACCCCACTCACATGCAAATGCTACGTTTCTGGCAGGACGTGACGATTCTGGGATACAGACACACTGGACTGCCTCTCTTCCGGGTTAGTACAAACCAGTACATAGTCCATATAATATATCATATCTCATATATCATCACCGCACCCTATAGACACAAATAGTGATAACTCGTTAGTATTGTAATAAAAGTTCCATAAGAGAGACAACTCAGATCCCAAACAACTGCTGCCTTGCACATAGGCTGGGGACAGCCAAAGGCTAAGGAGGGCATCCCTACAGAAACGCTTGTTGAAATCGGATGCACTGGGCCACAGGCTTAACGAAACAGTTCAACGTAAATCGCAGTATGATGACAATACAACTTATCAGAAAAAAGTATGGGGCTCATCCTGCGGAGTCCCGCCAGGCAGCGAGAGTGCCGGGCCTCACGCCTCGAAGGGGCCCACCCTTGACTACTGGTGGTCCCCCACCCATGTGTTGTGGTGTCAAGGCACATGGCTATGGGGCAATTTCTATTTACCAAAAACTCAAGACCCTCAAAATACTACAGTGGAATGCAGAGGGAGTCATTAACACAAAGCTTTCCCTAACACATCACTTGCATGAAGGTAAGATTGACGTGGCGTGTATCCAAGAAACGCACCTCAACAGCAGCCATAAATTCTCAATCAGAGGATACCAGACATTCCGCCTGGGTAGAGAAGGTCACAAAGGAGGGGTTCTGATACTGACACGTAACTGCATACCGAGTAGCGCTGTATCTGTCAATCACACTGGACAAGCAGGAGAATTGACATAATGGCTCAAGAGACGAAGATCCGCATCTTCAACCTGTACGGACCACCAAATAAAGACCCATCGCTCTCGAGTATGGAAGTCAAAGACTCCAAATGCAAAAATATTTGAGGACTTCAACAGCCACTCGGAGAGATAGGGATACTCGGACACAGACAGCAGAGGTGACGAAGTGGAAGATTGGGAGATAGACACAAATCTCCATCTAATCAATAGGCCAGAGGATAGCCCTAGCTTCTATTCCAGAACATGGCATACCCCCTCTACTCCAGATTAGGCTATCTCCACAGTGGACATTCACCATAAAATAGACAGCCAGGTGCTAAACCAATTGGCAGGTAGCCACCACAGGCCAATTAGGCTAGAAATTGATATGGAAGTAGGCCCACAGGAAACAAAACCGGAATTACAAACGAGCCGACTGGGATAGATTTACAAGCCTGACAGATGGGCTGTGTGAAACCATCAACACATGGAACAACAAAATGAATCCCATGGTGGAAAGCCTAAGCAAAGGCAATAATGCAAGCTGCCACTGAAACCATCCCAAGAGGGGCAAGGAAAAATTATAAGCCCTATTGGAATGATGAGTTGCAGAAAGCGAAAGACACAGTCACAAATGCTAGGAACAGGGCAGAGCGAGAACAATCTATGGAGGGAAATATCGCCTTCAAAGCAGTCACGGCGAAATACAAATACACTCTAAAACCAAACAGCAAGAGAAAGCTTGAAAAACAAAACAGAAAGCCTCAACTTAGACAAAGAAGTGAACAAACTATGGAAGCTAGTCAGAGCCATGAAGGACGAAACATCATCAAACAAACAAATTACCATGAAGCAGGATGAAACATTGCTCACTGGAAAAAAAGCCGCAAACGCCTTTGTTGAACACTATGCCAGAGCGAACTACATAGATGTCCCTGCAGAAAGGTATACAGACATTAATGAAGAGCAAAAGGAGCACGACATCAATATGGCACCAGAAGAGCATATGATGGAAAATTAACAATGAACGAAATGGAAAAGGCCATGAGAACATTAAAGAAAAGGAAATCTCCCGGAAAAGACGGGATAACTAACGACATGCTGATGGGGCTGGGCTAAACAGCAAAGAAGAAACTGCTTTCAGTCCTGAACCAAAGCTGGAAAAGGGGAATTGTACCCCAGGCATGGAAAGACGCAGTACTTGTACCAGTACCAAAGAAAGAGAAAGACAAAACATATCCAAATGGATACAGGCCTATCAGCCTTCTGAGCTGTGTCGGCAAACTGATGGAACGTATGATAAACACCAGACTGATGTGGCATCTGGAAGAAAAACGCATACTAATTCCATAACAAGCAGGCTTTAGACAGCACAGATCCACTGAGGATTAGGTCATCCTCATAGACCAGGAAATAGAAGATTCCTACCAGGAACAGAAACACACAGTAGCTGTTTGGGACGATCTGGAAAAGGCATTTGACAAAGTCTGGAAAGATGGACTTAGAGTCAAGCTAAGAAGAAGTGATGTTTGTGGGAAAATGTACAAGTGGATCAACCACTACCTCAAACAAAGAACGGCCAGAGTCCAAGTACAAGGGCAGATGAGCAAAAAGGTGACACTCGAGCAGGGAGTACCCCAAGGGGGAGTACTGTCTCCCACACTCTTCCTGGTATATATAAACGACATTACAGAGAATATACCAAGAAGAGTCCATAGCTCAATATTTGCAGACGATCTATCTATGTAGACCTCTTAAAAGAATCTCACTATAGCAAGAAATCGGATGCAGCAGGCCCTAACATCGCTGGAAGAGTGGGCGAACTCATGGCTGGTCAAAATAAACGAGGAAAAAACGACATGTACAATATTCTCGCTATCAATCAAACCCCAAAACACCAAATTAAGTCTAAACGGCAGATACCTGCAGCCGATCGACAACCAAAACTACCTGGGAGTCACATTTGATCAGCGCATGACATGGACAAGTCAGATCGAGAGAAACCGAGTGAGAGCCAGAGAAAGAATGGCGATCATGAGGAAACTTGCTGGCACAAGCTGGGGAGCAGACGAAAGTATACTAAAGAAACTGTACATTGGAAGAGTGAGACCAGTTCTCGAGTATGGCATTGCGGCATGGACAACAGCAGCAAAGTCGAACTTCGATAAAATTAGCAAACTCCAAAACCAAGCCATGAGAGTTATAACAGGAGGCATGAAGTCAACGCCAATTGTAGAACTTGAAAAGATTACAAAACTGCAATCCATGAACGACAGAAGAGAGTGCAAAGCCCAGCTGCAATCAGAGAAACTCAGAAGACTGACTGACCATCCAATGCACCAGAGACTTAACAATTTGGGAAATGGGAAACTAAAGCGAAGAAACGTTGCAGAAATAGCCAAGGAAAGTTGCACGAAAACCCCCTGAACCCACTAACACCAAAGCCCATCCATAATGTACGAAAACCTACCTGGAGGCAGCATATATTTCCAGAGGTGGTAGAAAATATACCAGGTATTGGAAACAAAAACAGCCAGTATGAAAAAGAAAGAAGAGATCCTACCGTGAGTTACATAACAGAAAACTACCCAAGCATGGACTGGACCCATGCATACACCGACGGTTCCGTAACAAATACAACACAGAACGGAGGGGCAGGAGCATTTCTGAACCTACCAAATGGCAGAAAAATAACACTGTCATTCGCTACTGGAAAATACACAAGCAATTTCAGAGCGAATGCAGAGGCTCTGAGGGCAGCAGTGGAAAAAATGGTGACAGGTAAAAGGAATGAAAGCCACATAGTCCTGCTTACAGATGCTCTGGCCGTAGTCACAGCACTAAACAGTCAGAAAAATACTGAACTTAATGATTTAAGAGCAGTACTTTGTCAACTATGCCAGCAGTCCGCACCAAAAAGGGTAGTGGTGCAGTGGGTTCCATCTCACTGCACCATCCAAGGCAACGAGGAGGCAGACAGACTGGCAAAAGAAGGTGCAAAACTACCACAACCAGATACTAGTATGAAATACGAAGAGTCAAAACGGCGTATTAGAGCTAGATACATTTCCAAATGGGAAACCGAACATACTGGCTACACCAAAAACGATGCCTATTACCAGTTGAACAGAAGAGAGCAGGTCGTGGTCTACAGACTTCGCACTGGCAAAATGAAACTGAGGTACCACCTATTCAACAAATTGAAGATAGGTGGCACAGACGAATGCCCGTGTGGTACCGGCAAAATGACCGCTGAGCATTTGCAGCAAAACTGCCCGACATACGAGGATCAGAGAGAGCAGATGTGGCCATCACCAGTGGAACTGCAAGACAAGCTTAAAAATGGATATTTTTTGTGTGTGTCTGTGTGCAAGCGTATGAGTGGCGTTCAAGTCAACCAGGGACTCTTTTTGAAAAAAGAAATTAATGTTTTTCAAGTTGTCAAATTTATGGTTCGAAAAACTAATGCAACGCTCATGCACTTATTCCAGAAATTAACTGATTCGTGATTGATGATCCCATACGTTGTGGCTCTCAAGCAACCACAGTCACTGTGAATATACAGATTGTTGAACGCCTTATCCTGGAAAATAGGCGCACAATCTCTCGCGAAATTTCGAACATAATTCTTGAGAAGTTATTACCACGTGAAACAGGATGTCTTGGATTGGTTCAGACATACTGACAAATATTTCTACTCTGAAGCTTTACAAGCTTTACTTTAACATTGCTGGTGATTATATCGACACGTAAATGGTATTTTGACTACTTGAATACACACATTTTTCTTCGTTACAAAAAAACCAAATACAACAGGCTTGGTTTGACTTGAACGCCCCTCATACAATTCGCTTTGCAGCTGATAGTGCATAGATGCCTGAATGGAGGCTTCTCATGACTGTTCAAAAGTAGGTCCTGTTGAAGGTTAGATAGAGGCTGCTGGAGAGGACAGGATATATTCTGCAGGTGAGGGTTGGATAGGTGCTGATGAAGAGAGTTCTACAGTAGGTGATGGGGCACTCTGAATTGTTGCTGGTGGTGGGGAACTCTGAACTGATGCTGGTTTAGGAGAGTCCTGAATAAATTCTGGTGGATAACCCTGAACTGATGGAGCAGAACCCTGAATAGATGCTGGTTGGTAACCCTGAAATGGTGCTGGTGGAGTAGATCCCTGAACAGATTCTTGTGGGTAACCCTGAACTGATGCTAGTGTGGGAGAACCCTGCAATGATTCTGGTAGAAAAGAACCCAGAATAGATGCTAATGGAGGAGACCTATAAAAAGATGCTGATGGCGGAGAACTATGAATAGATGCTGATGGAGGAGAACCATGAATTGATTCTGATGAAGGAGAACCCTGAATAGATGCTGGTAGAGGAGAACCCTGAATTGATGTTTGTTGATAAGAGCCCTGAATATATTCTGGTAGAGGAGTACCTTCAATAGATTTTGGTAGAGATGAACCATGAAATGATGCTAGTGATGGAGAACTCTGAATAGATTCTGGTAGAGGAGAACCCTCAATAGATTCTGGTAGAGATGAACAATGAAATGATGCTGGTGGAAGAGAACCCTAAATAGATTCTTGCAGAGGTGAACCCTGAAAAGATCCTAATGATGGGGAACCTTGAATTGATGCCAGTGAAGGAGAACCCTGAATTGTTACTAGTGAAGGAGAGCTCGGAATAGATTCATTTGTGTACAATAGGATAGAGGCTCTTAAAGAAGACACAAGGGAGGCTGGTATGTTCCACAACATAGGCATTGGTATGGACAATAGATTGGTGACTGTTGATGGCAAAGTAGAGGATGGTATAGACAACATAATAGAGGCTTGCCAGGACGGTAGGATGTCTGGTATCAGCGACATAATAGGGGCCGGTATGGACATCACGATAACAGTTGACGTCAGCGGCTGGATATAGGGCATCGGGGACTCGATAGTAACGTCAGATGTAAAAGGAACAATGCAAAGTTGATTCGAATTATCCATAGAAGAGGAAGAAGAGGTCGAAGCATGAGGACTGGACATCACAATAGCAGTTGACGTCGGCGGCTGGATATAGGGCATCGTGGACTCGGCAGTAACGGCAGAAGTTAAAGGAACAATGCAAAGTTGATTCGAACTATCCATAGAAGAGGAAGAAGAGGTCGAAATATGAGGACTGGACATCACAATAACAGTTGACGTCGGCGGCTGGATATAGGGCATCGTGGACTCGGCAGTAACGGCAGATGTTAAAGGAACAATGCAAAGTTGATTCGAATTATCCATAGAAGAGGAAAAAGAGGTCGAAGCATGAGGACTGGGTATACTTCTTCTTGTTCTTCTATCTTCCTCCTTGTAATCAATTGTGGAATATAAGAACGAGTCAGTTTCTAGACTGTATTTGCCTTCGTATTCTTGGCTCTCTGTGGACTCTTCTCGGCTTGAGGTATCTGATACGTCAAATCTAACCTTTTTCTTTTTTCCAGATCTCACTGTCATAGTCTTTGTTTCATAAGTCGGCAATGTCTGTTCTTCTGCATTTGTTATTTGACGTTTTCGTCTGTTTTTCTCCCTGCTGGTCCGGACATTTCTCAAACATTTACCAACTTTAACACACAAACAACACGCAAAACATCTACGAACCAAATTCATACTGTCTTTTTCTTTTAATTATAATACAATTTTCAGTACAATGTTTTGCAATACGAGGCAGCGATCCTTTCTCACTCTAGGTGTACCGGAAATTAAACGCACCAAATCCGCGCCTTGTTCTCAGGATGCATTTTGTAGTGCCCAGTTTCATTGTGCGCATTTTTGGCAGTTCATACTTTCGTGGTGCGCAATTTAATCATCATCATCTGGTTGATGAGACTAAGATTGGTTGTAAGGTTGTTTGAGCACGTTTCTCCATTTAGTCATATGTTTACACATGTTTGTAACGGGTAACGGAGAATCAGGGCTCGATTTCGGAGAGGGAGCATGAGAAACGGCTACCACATCCAAGGAAGGCAGCAGGCGCGCAACTTACCCACTCATGGCACGGAGAGGTAGTGACGAAAAATAACAATACGGGACTCTTTCGAGGCCCCGTAATTGGAATGAGTACACTTTAAATCCTTTAACGAGGATCTATTGGAATCCAAATCTGGTGCCAGCAGCCGCGGTAATTCAAGCTCCATTAGCGTATAGTAAAGTTGTTGCAGTTAAAAAGCTCGTAGTTGGATCTCAGACGCAGGCGGGGGGTCCGGCTCGCTCACCTCCCGTTGTCTGCTGCCCTACCGTCTGTTGGCTCTCTCCCACGGGTGCTCTTCGCTGAGCGTCCTGGGTGGCCGGCGCGTTTACTTTGAAAAAATTAGAGTGTTTAAAGCAGACCTCGGCTGCCTGAATAATGGTGCATGGAATAATGGAATAGGATCTCGGTTCTATTTTGTTGGTTTTCGGAACTGGAGGTAATGATTAACAGGGACAAACGGGGGCATTCGTATTGCGGCGTTAGAGGTGAAATTCTTGGATCGCCGCAAGACGAGCTACTGCGAAAGCATTTGTCCAGAATGTAATCATTAATCAAGAACGAAAGTCAGAGGCGCGAAGACGATCAGATACCGTCGTAGTTCTGACCGTAAACGATGCCGACTAGCGATCCGCAGGAGTTGCTTCGATGACTCTACGGGCAGCTTCCGGGAAATCAAAGTGTTTGGGTTCCGGGGGAAGTATGGTTGCAAAGCTGACACTTAAAGGAATTGACGGAAGGGCACCACCAGGAGTGGAGCCTGCTGCTTAATTTGACTCAACACGGCCAAACACTGAAATGATTGACAGGCCGAGAGCACTTTCGTTGGGTCTTCTTCTTCTTCTTCTTCTTCGTACGCAGTCAGACAGTAACCATTATTTTTTCGAAAAAAGCGGCGGTCATCCTGAGGCTGTCGACACTGCCATAGAGCTTTTCTTGCAGTTCCACTGGTGATGGCCACATCTGCTCTCTCTAAGCATCGAATGTCGGGCAGTCCTGCAGCAGATTTTCAGCGGTCATTTTACCGGTACCGCAAGGGCATTCGTTGGTAATACATATCTTTAATTTGTTAAATAGGTGGTACCTCAGTCTATTGTGGCCAGTACGAAGTCTGAAGACAACGACCTGCTCTCTTCTTTTCAACTGGTAATAGGCATCGTTTTTTGGTGTAACCAGTATGTTCGGTTTCCCATTTAATCATGTATCTGGCTTTGATAAGCCGTTTTGACTCTTCGTACGTCATACTAGTATCTGTTTGTGGTAGTCTTGCACCTTCTTTTGCCAGTCTGTCTGCCTTCTCGTTGCCTTGGATGTTGCAGTGTGATGGGACCCACTGTACCACTACCCTTGTTGGTGTGGACTGCTGGCACAGTTTGTGAAGTGCTGCTCTTAAGTCATTAAGCTCAGTGTTTTTCTGGCTTTTTAGCGCTGTGACTACGGCGAGAGCATCTGTAAGCAGGACTATATGGCTTTCATTTTCATTTTGTGTCACCATTTCTTCCACTGCCGCCCTCAGTGCCTCTTCCTCCGCTCTAAAGTTGCTTGTGTACTTACCAGTAGCGAATGACAGTGTTATTTTTCTGCCATTTGGTAGGTTCAGGAATGCTCCTGCCCCTCCGTTCTGTGTAGTGTTTGTTACAGAACCGTCGGTGTATGCATGGGTCCACTCCATGCTTGGGTAGCTTTTCGATATAAAGCTTAGGGTAGTATATCTCCTTTCTCTTTCAGACAGGCTGTTTTTGTTTCCAATACCTGATTTATTTTCTACCACCTCTGGAAATATATCCTTCCTCCAGGCAGGTCTTCGTACAGTAGTGATGGGTTTTGGTGTTGTTAGTGCGTTTATGGGATCTTCGTGCATCTTTGCTTTGGCTATTTCTGCAAAGTTTATCCGCTTTAGTTTCCTATTTCCCAAATGGTTTAGTCTCTGGTGAATTGGATGGTCAGTCAGTCTTCGGAGTTTCTCTGACTGCAGCTGGGCTCTGCAGTCTCTTCTATCGGTCATGGATTGCAGTTTTGTAATCTTTTCAAGTTCTACAATTGGCGTTGACTTCATGCCTCCTGGTATAACTCTCATGGCTTGGTTTTGAAGTTTGCTAACTATATCGAAGTTCGCCTTTGCTGCTGGTGTCCATGACGCAATGCCATACTCGAGAACTGTTCTCACTCTTCCAGTGTACAGTTTCTTTAGTATGCTTTCGTCTGCTCCCCAGCTTGTGCCAGCAAGTTTCCTCATGATTGCCATTCTTTCTTTGGCTCTCATTCGGTTTCTCTCGATCTGACTTTTCCAGGTCATGCGCCGATCAAATGTGACTCCCAGATAGTTTGGGTTGTCGTTTGGCTGCAGGAATTTGCCATTTAAACTTAATTTGGTATTTTGGGGTTTGATTGAAAGCGAGAATATTGTGCATGTGGTTTTCTCCTCGTTTATTTTGACCAGCCATGAGTTCGCCCACTCTTCCAGCGATGTTAGGGCCTGCTGCATCCGATTTCTTGATATAGTGAGATTCTTTTAAGAGGTCCACATAGATAGATCGTCTGCAAATAGTGAGCTATGGACTCTTCTTGGTATTTTCTCTGTAATGTCGTTTATATATACCAGGAAGAGTGTGGGAGACAGTACTCACCCTTGGGGTACTCCCTGCTCGAGTGTCACCTTTTTGCTCATCTGCCCTTGTATTTGGACTCTGGCCGTTCTTTGTTTGAGGTAGTGGTTGATCCACTTGTACATTTTCCCACAAACATCACTTCTTCTTAGCTTGACTCTAAGTCCATCTTTCCAGACTTTGCCAATGCCTTTTTCAGATCGTCCCAAACAGCTACTGTGTGTTTCTGTGCCTGCTAGGCATCTTCTATTTCCTGGGCTATGAGGATGACCTGGTCCTCAGTGGATCTGTGCCGTCTAAAGCTGGCTTGCTGTGGAATTAGTATTAGTTTTTCTTCCAGATGTCACATCAGTATGGTGTTTATCATACGTTCCATCAGCTTGCCGACACAGCTCAGTAGGCTGATGGACCTGTATCCATTAGGATCTGTTTTGTCATTTTCTGTTTTTGGTTCTGGTATAAGTACTGCGACTTTCCATGCCTGGGGTACAATTCCCCTTTTCCAGCTTTGTTTCAGGACCGATAGCAGTTTCCTCTTCGCTGTTTGGCCCAGCCCCATCAGCATTTCGTTGGTTATCCTGTCTTTTCCGGGAGATTTCCTTTTCTTTAATGTTCTCATAGCCTCTTCCATTTCGCTCATTGTTAATTTGGCCATCATATGCTCTTCAGGTGCCGTATTGATGTTGTCGTGCCCCTTTTGCTCTTCACTAATGTCTGTATGCCTATCTGCAGGGACCTCGATGTGGGTTGCTCTGGCATAGTGATCGACAACAGCTTTTGCGGCTTTCTTACCGGTGAGCATATTTTCGCCCTGCTTGATGGTAATTTGTTTGTTTGACGGGGTATCGTCGTTCATGGCTCTGACTAGCTTCCATAGCTTGTTCCCTTCTTTGTCCAGGTTTAGGCTTCACGTTTTTTTGTCCAGCTCTATTTTGCTGTTTGCTTGAGAGTGTATTTGTATTTCGCCGTGGCGGCTTTAAGGGTGATGTTTGCCTCCATAGATTGTTCTCTCTCTGCCATGTTCCTAGCATTTGTTACTGCATCTTTCGCTTTCTGCAACTCATCATTCCAGAAGGGCTTATAGTTTTTCCTAGCTCCTCTCTGGATGGTTTCAGTGGCGGCTTGCATTATTGCCTTGCTTAGGCTTTCCACCATGGGCTTCATTTTGTTGTTTCGTGTGTTGATGGTTTTACACAGCCCATCTGTCAGAATTGCAAATCTGTCCCAGTCGGCTCGTTTGTAATTCCAACGTGGGGGCGGTTTTTTTTTCTGTGGGCCTACTTCCATATCAATGTCTAGCCTAATCGGCCTGTGGTCGCTACCTGCCATTTGGCTTAGCACCTGGTGGTCTATTTTATGGTGTATGTCCTGTGAGGAGAAGGACAAATCTGGAGTCGAGGTGGTACGCCATTTTCTAGAATAGAAATTAGGGCTATCCTCCGGCCTATTGATTAGGGAGAGATTTGTATCTATCTCCCAATCTTCCACTTCGTCACCTCTGCTGTCTGTATCAGAGTATCCCCATCTCTCCGAGTGGCTGTTGAAATCTCCAACTACTATGCAGTTGGAGTCTCTGACATCCATACTCGGTGGTCCGTTCAGATTGAAAATGCGGAGCTTCGTCTCTTGAGCCATTATGTCAACTCCTACAATTTCTGCTTGTCCGGTGTGACTGACAGGTACCGCGCTACTCGGTATGCAATTTCTGGTCAGTATCAGGACCCCTCCTTTGTGACCTTCTCTATCGAGGCGGAAGGTCTGGTATCCTCTGATTGAAAATGTATGATTATTGTTGAGGTCCGTTTCCTGGATACATGCCACGTCAATCTTACCTTCATGCGGGTGATGTGTTAAGGAAATTTGTTTTGTTAATGACTTTCTCCGCATTCCACTGTAGTATTTTGAGGGTCTTGAGTTGTTGGTCAATGGAAGTTGCCCCATTGCCATGTGCCTTGATTCCACAACACATGGGTGGGGGACCACCAGCAGTTAAGGGTGGGCCCCTTCTAGGCGTGAGGCCCGGCACTCTCGCTGCTTGGCGGGAATCCACAGGATCATCCCCATACGTTTTTCTAATAGGTTGTACTGTCATACTGCGATTTACGTTGCACTGTTTTGTTAGGCTTGTGGCCCATTGCATCCGAATTCAACAGGCGTTTCTGTAGGGATGCCCTCCTTAGCCTTTGGCTGTCCGCAGCCTATCTGCAAGGCAGCAGTTGTATGTGGTCAGCGTTTTCTCTCTTATGGAAGTTGTCTTACAAGACTGACGAGTCTTCACTACTCGTGTCTATAGGATGCGGTAATGATATATGAGAAGTAATATTTGATATATGATATATGATATGGACTATGTACTGGTTTTTACTAAACCCGGAAGAGAGGCAGTCTAGTGTGTCTGTATCCCAGGATCGTCACGTCCTGCCAGAAACGTATCATGTGTATGTGGGCGGGGTACCTCTTTGCTCCCTTTATTTTCTCGGCACATCTTCAGTGATGGTACGCCTAGCATTTCCCGCCACCTGGGAGGTTGACACAGTAGGGCAAATGTGCAATGTCCGCTAGTCTGCATCTCTTCTGCGTCCATTGCACCAAGGGCACCACCAGGAGTGGAGCCTGCGGCTTAATTTGACTCAACACGGCCAAACACTGAAATTATTGACAGGCCGAGAGCACTTTCGTTGGGTCTAATGTGGAACGGGTGCTGGAATTAGACCCTTGAAAATCTGTGGCTATCCTCTCGGTAGCTCGACTGTCTTGAATCCAGTGTTTGCTAAAGGAATTGACGGAATGACACCACCAGGAGTGGAGTCTGCGGCTTAATTTGACTCAATACTGTAGAACGACTGACAAATCGAGAGCACTTTCGTTGGGTCTAATAGTGAACGTGTGCTGGTATTAGATCCACGGAAAACAGGTCAGCTCTTAAAACTTATAATGAAAGAATGCTACGGAAATCGTGTTTAACCCCGCAGAAACCGCAGGTTTCAGATACCTGGTCACTGCAATGGGGGGCTCCTACATGCTCGGGACCTGGGGCTTGCGCCCCAGCCCTATCAGGTAGAGCCACAGTAAGAGGTCCTTGCCGCCCGCAAGTCAAAGCGGGCGGACAACTGCTTGATACTCACCCTATACGGCGATGGGGTGCGAAAAAACACCAACCAAAGACTTAGTACCGTGTCGGGGTGTCGAAAACAGTAGAGCAGCCACCTCACTGTGAACTGTCAAGACTCAACCACCGACCATGAGAGTTGTCCGCACACCAGGCGAACAACATCTCGGTGACATTACCAGGCTTGTCCTCTGGCTGAATGCACTCCGGCTACGATATCTACCTCTGTACGTTATCAGCCATATAACTATCATACTGGACGCAGAAGAGATGCAGACCAGCGGACATTGCACACCTGCCCCACTGTGTCAACACCCCAGGTGGCGGGGAATGCTAGGCGTACCATCCCTGCATAGAAGCCAAGAAAATAAAGGGAAAAAGAGATACCCCACTCAAATGCAAATGCTACGTTTCTGGCAGGACGTGACGATCCTGGGATACAGACACACTGGACTGCCTCTCTTCCGGGTAAACCAGTCCATCTCATATATCATATCATCATTGCACCCTATAGACACGAGTAGTGAAGACTCGATAGTCTGGTAAGACAACTTCCATAGGAGAGAAAACTCTGATCGTAAACAACTGCTGCCTTGCAGATAGGCTGGGGACAGCCAAAGGCTAAGGAGGGCATCCCTACAGAAACGCCTGTTGAAATCGGATGCACGGGGCCGCAAGCCTAACAAAACAGTGCAACGTAAATCACAGTATGATGGCAGTACAACCTATTCGAAAAACGTATGGCGCTCATCCTGAGGAGACCCGCCAGGCAGCGATAGCGCCGGGCCTCACGCCTCGAAGGGGCCCACCCTTGACTACTGGTGGTCACCCACCCATGTGTCGTGGAGTCAAGGCACATGGCTATGGGGTAACGTCTATTGGCCAAAACTTCAAGACCCTCAGAATATTACAGTGGAATGCGGAGGGAGTCATTAACAAAAAACTTTCCCTTACACACCACCTGCATGAAGGTAAGATTGACGTGGCATGTATCCAGGAAACGCACCTCAACAGTATCCATAAATTCTCAATCAGAGGATACCAGACCTTCCGTCTAGATAGAGAAGGCCACAAAGGAGGGGTCCTGATACTGACCAGAAACAGCATACCGAGTAGCGCGGTACCTGTCAATCACACCGGACAAGCAGAAATTGTAGGAGTTGACATAATGGCTCAAGAGACGAAGCTCCGCATTTTCAATCTGTACGGACCACCAAACAGAGACCTATCGCTCTCGAGCATGGAGGTCAGAGACTCCAACTGCATAGTAGTTGGAGATTTCAACAGCCACTCGGAGAGATGGGGCTACTCTGACACAGACAGCAGAGGTGACGAAGTGGAAGATTGGGAGATAGATGCAAATCTCTCCCTAATCAATAGGCCGGAGGATAGCCCTAGCTTCTATTCAAGAACATGGCATACCACCTCGACTCCAGATTTGGCCTTCTCCACACAGGACATACACTATAAAATAGACCGCCAGGTGCTAAACCAACTGGCAGGTAGCGACCACAGGCCGATCAGGCTAACCATTGACATGGAAGTAGGCCCACAGGAAACAAAACCGCTCCCACGTTGGAATTACAAACGAGCCGACTGGGACAGATTTGCAATCCTGACAGATGGGCTGTGTGAAACCATCAACACACGAAACACCAAAATGAAGCCCATGGTAGAGAGCCTAAGCAAGGCAATAATGCAAGCCGCCACTGAAACCATCCCAAGAGGAGCTAGGAAAAACTATAAGCCCTACTGGAATGATGAGTTACAGAAAGTGGAAGATGCAGTAACAAATGCTAGGAACGTGGCAGAACGTGAAAAATCCATGGAGGCGAACATCGCCCTCAAAGCCGCCACGGGGAAGTACAAACACACTCTCAAGCAAACAGCAAGAGAAAGTTGGAAAAACAAAACGGAAAGTTTAAACCTGGACAAAGAAGGGAACAAGCTATGGAAGCTAGTCAGAGCCATGAACGACGAAACCCCGTCAAATAAACAAATTACTATCAAGCAGGGCGAGAACTTGATCACAGGTAAGAAAGCCGCAAACGCCTTTGTCGATCACTATGCCAGAGCAAACCACATCGAGGTCCCTGCAGATAAGCATACAGACATTAGCGAAGAGCTAAAGCGACACGAAAACATAAATACGGCTCCTGAAGAGCACATGATGGCCAAACTAACCATGCGTGAAATGGAAGAGGCTATGAGAACACTAAAGAAAAGGAAATCTCCCGGAAAAGACGGGATAACAAACGAAATGCTGATGGGGCTGGGCCAAACAGCGAAGAAAAAACTACTATCAGTCCTGAACCAAAGCTGGAAAAGGGGTATTGTACCCCAGGCATGGAAGGATGCAATACTGGTACCAGTACCAAAAACAGGAAAAGATAAAACAGATCCGAATGGCTACAGGCCCATAAGCCTACTGAGCTGTGTCGGCAAGCTGATGGAACGGATGATAAACACCAGACTGATGTGGCATCTGGAAGAAAAACGAATTCTAATCCCACAGCAAGCCGGCTTTAGACAGCACAGATCCACTGAGGACCAGGTCATCCTCATAGCCCAGGAGATAGAAGATGCCTACCAGGCACAGAAGCACACAGTAGCTGTCTGGGTGGATCTGGAAAAGGCATTTGACAAAGTCTGGAAGGACGGACTTAGAGTCAAGCTGAGAAGAAGTGATGTCTGTGGGAAGATGTACAAGTGGATCAACCACTACCTCAAACAAAGAACGGCCAGAGTCCAAGTACAAGGGCAGATGAGCAAAAAGGTGACACTCGAGCAGGGAGTACCCCAAGGGGGAGTACTGTCACCCACACTCTTTCTGGTATATATAAACGATATTACAGAGAATATACCAAGAAGAGTCCATAGCTCAATGTTTGCAGACGATCTGGCTATGTGGACCTCTGAAAAGAATCTCACCATAGCAAGAAACCGGATGCAAACGGCCCTAACATCGCTGGAAGAGTGGGCGAACTCATGGCTGGTAAAAATAAACGAGGAGAAAACCACGTGCACAATATTCTCGCTCTCATTAAAACCCCAAAGTACCAAATTAAGCCTAAACGGCAAAATCCTGCAGCCAAACGACAACCCAACCTATCTGGGAGTCACATTTGATCGGCGCATGACATGGAAAAGTCAGATTGAGAGAAACCGAATGAAAGCCAGAGAAAGAATGGCGATCATGAGGAAACTTGCTGGCACAAGCTGGGGAGCAGACGAAAGCATACTAAAGAAACTGTACACTGGAAGAGTGAGACCAGTTCTCGAGTATGGCATTGCGGCATGGACAACAGCAGCGAAGGCGAACTTCGATAAAGTTAACAAACTTCAAAACCAAGCCATGAGAATCATAACAGGTGGCATGAAGTCAACGCCAATTGTAGAACTTGAAAAGATTACAAGACTGCAATCCATGACCGATAGAAGAGACTGCAGAGCCCAGCTGCAGTCAGAGAAACTCCGAAGACTGACGGACCATCCAATGTACCAGAGACTAAACAATCTGGGAAATGGGAAACTGAAGCGGAGAAACTTTGCAGAAATAGCCAAAGCAAAGATGCACGAAGATCCCACAAACGCACTAACAACACCAAAACCCATCACTACTGTACGAAAACCTACTTGGAGGCAGGATATATTTCCAGAGGTGGTAGAAAATATACCAGGTATTGCAAACAAAAACTGCCAGAGTGAGAAAGAAAGGAGAGACACTACCCTAAGCTTCATAACGAAAAGCTACCCAAGCATGGACTGGACCCATGCATACACCGACGGTTCTGTAACAAACACTACACAGAACGGAGGGGCAGGAGCATTCCTGAACCTACCAAATGGCACAAATATAACACTGTCATTCGCTACTGGTAAGTACACAAGCAATTTCAGAGCAGAGGCAGAGGCACTGAGGGCGGCAGTGGAAGAAATGGCAACACACAGTGAAAATGAGAGCCATATAGTCTTGCTGACAGATGCTCTCGAAGTAGTCACAGCGCTAAAAAGCCAGAAGAACACTGAGCTTAATGACTTAAGAGCAGCACTCTGCAAACTGTGCCAGCAGTCCGCACCAAAAAGGGTGGTGATACAGTGGGTTCCGTCACACTGCAACATCCAAGGAAACGAGGAGGCCGATAGACTGGCAAAAGAAGGTGCAAGACTACCACAAACAGATACCAGTATGACGTACGAAGAGTCAAAACGGCTTATCAAAGCCAGATACATGTCCAAATGGGAAACCGAACATACTGGTTACACCAAAAACGATGCCTATTACCAGTTGAACCGAAGAGAGCAGGTCGTTGTCTTCAGACTTCGCACTGGCCACAACAGACTGAGGTACCACCTATTCAACAAACTGAAGATAGGGTGTACCGACGAATGCCCGTGCGGTACTGGTAAAATGACCACTGAACATCTGCTGCAGAACTGCCCGACATACGAGGATCAGAGAGAGCAGATGTGGCCATTGCCAGTGGAACTGCAAGACAAGCTGTATGGTAGTGGCGAGAGTCTCAGGATGACCGCTGCTTTTTTCGAAAAATAAATGGTTACTGTCTGACTGTGTACGCAGAAGAAGAAAGAAGAAGAAGATACCTGGTCATTGACAAACAAAAAAGCCCTCTATTAATTCGTCCGGTGTAATAGTGAAAGGGTGCTGGTAATAGACCCTCCAAAGACAGGTCAGTTTTACCCTACAAATGACAGGGCGTTGCTACGGTAATCCTGCTCAATTCGAGAGGAGCCGCTGACATTTTGGTTCACCTACCAGGCTGATAAGCCAATGGCGCGAGGCTACCATGTGAGGGATTACGGCCGAACGCCTGTAAGCCGGAATCCCGCCCTAAATCTCAGAATCACTGCAATGGGAGGCTTCGATATGGTCGGGACCTGGGGCTCGCGCCTCAGCCCTACCCGGTTGAGCCGCAGAAAGAGGTCTCAGCCGTCCGCCGATCAAAGCGGGCGGATAGCTGCTCGATATTCACCCTATACGACGATGGGGTGCGAAACCACCAACATAAGACGAGGAAGACTTAATTTTTGGTCGGGGTGTCGAAAACAGTAGAGCAGCCACCTCACTGTGAACTGTCGAGACTCAACCCATGTCCATGAGATATGTCAGCACACCAGGCGAACAACATCTCCGTGACATTACCAGGTTTGTCCTCTGATAAAATTTACGTCTGCCTTGATCTCTGCCTCTGCATGCTATCAGTCATACCAATGGACGCAGAAGAGATGCAGACTAGCGGACATTGCACATCTGCCCTATTGTGTCAACCTCCCAGGTGGCGGGGAATGCTAGGCGTACTATCACTGCAGAAAAGCCGAGAAAATAAAGGAAGCAAAGAGATACCCCACTCACATGCAAATGCTACGTTTCTGGCAGGACGTGACGATTCTGGGATACAGACACACTGGACTGCCTCTCTTCCGGGTTAGTACAAACCAGTACATAGTCCATATAATATATCATATCTCATATATCATCACCGCACCCTATAGACACAAATAGTGATAACTCGTTAGTCTTGTAATAAAACTTCCATAAGAGAGACAACTCAGATCCCAAACAACTGCTGCCTTGCACATAGGCTGGGGACAGCCAAAGGCTAAGGAGGGCAACCCTACAGAAACGCTTGTTGAAATCGGATGCACTGGGCCACAGGCGTAACGAAACAGTTCAACGTAAATCGCAGTATGATGACAATACAACATATCAGAAAAACGTATGGGGCTCATCCTGCGGAGTCCCGCCAGTGAGTGCCGGGCCTCACGCCTCGAAGGGGCCCACCCTTGACTACTGGTGGTCCCCCACCCATGTGTTGTGGTGTCAAGGCACATGGCTATGGGGCAATTTCTATTTACCAAAAACTCAAGACCCTCAAAATACTACAGTGGAATGCAGAGGGAGTCATTAACACAAAGCTTTCCCTAACACATCACTTGCATGAAGGTAAGATTGACGTGGCGTGTATCCAAGAAACGCACCTCAACAGCAGCCATAAATTCTCAATCAGAGGATACCAGACATTCCGCCTGGGTAGAGAAGGTCACAAAGGAGGGGTTCTGATACTGACACGTAACTGCATACCGAGTAGCGCTGTATCTGTCAATCACACTGGACAAGCAGGAGAATTGACATAATAGCTCAAGAGACGAAGATCCGCATCTTCAACCTGTACGGACCACCAAATAAAGACCCATCGCTCTCGAGTATGGAAGTCAAAGACTCCAAATGCAAAATATTTGAGGACTTCAACAGCCACTCGGAGAGATAGGGATACTCGGACACAGACAGCAGAGGGGACGAAGTGGAAGATTGGGAGATAGACACAAATCTCCATCTAATCAATAGGCCGGAGGATAGAACATGGCATACCCCCTCTACTCCAGATTAGGCCTTCTCCACAGTGGACATTCACCATAAAATAGACCACCAGGTGCTAAACCAATTGGCAGGTAGCCACCACAGGCCAATTAGGCTAGAAATTGATATGGAAGTAGGCCCACAGGAAACAAAACCGGAATTACAAACGAGCCGACTGGGATAGATTTACAAGCCTGACAGATGGGCTGTGTGAAACCATCAACACACGGAACAACAAAATGAAGCCTATGGTGGAAAGCCTAAGCAAGGCAATAATGCAAGCTGCCACTGAAACCATTACAAGAGGGGCAAGGAAAGATTATAAGCCCTATTGGAATGATGAGTTGCAAAAAGCGAAAGACACAGTCACAAATGCTAGGAACAGGGCAGAGCGAGAACAATCTATGGAGGGAAATATCGCCTTCAAAGCCGTCACGGCGAAATACAAATACACTCTAAAACCAAACAGCAAGAGAAAGCTTGAAAAACAAAACAGAAAGCCTCAACTTAGACAAAGAAGTGAACAAACTATGGAAGCTAGTCAGAGCCATGAAGGACGAAACACCGTCAAACAAACAAATTACCATGAAGCAGGGTGAAAAATTGCTCACTGGAAAAAAAGCCGCAAACGCCTTTGTTGAACACTATGCCAGAGCGAACTACATAGATGTCCCTGCAGAAAGGCATACAGACATTAATGAAGAGCAAAAGGAGCACGACAACATCAATATGGCACCAGAAGAGCATATGATGGAAAATTAACAATGAACGAAATGGAAAAGGCCATGAGAACATTAAAGAAAAGGAAATCTCCCGGAAAAGACGGGATAACTAACGACATGCTGATGGGGCTGGGCCAAACAGCAAAGAGGAAACTGCTTTCAGTCCTGAACCAAAGCTGGAAAAGGGGAATTGTACCCCAGGCATGGAAAGACGCAGTACTTGTACCAGTACCAAAGAAAGAGAAAGACAAGACATATCCAAATGGATACAGGCCTATCAGCCTTCTGAGCTGTGTCGGCAAACTGATGGAACGTATGATAAACACCAGACTGATGTGGCATCTGGAAGAAAAACGCATACTAATTCCATAACAAGCAGGCTTTAGACAGCACAGATCCACTGAGGATTAGGTCATCCTCATAGACCAGGAAATAGAAGATTCCTACCAGGAACAGGAACACACAGTAGCGGTTAGTGTGGATCTGGAAAAGGCATTTGACAAAGTCTGGAAAGATGGACAAGCTAAGAAGAAGTGAAGTTTGTGGGAAAATGTACAAGTGGATCACGCACTACCTCAAAAACAGAACGGTCAGAGTTCAAGTACAAGGGTAGATGAGAAAAAAGGTGACACTTGAGCAGGGAGTACCGCAAGGGGAAGTACTGTCACCCACACTCTTCCTGGTGTATATACATGACATTACAGAAAATATGCCAAGAAGAGTCCATAGCTCAATGTTTGCAGACGATCTGGCTATGTGGTCCTCTGAAAAGAATCTCACCATAGCAAGAAATCGGATGCAGCAGGCCCTAACATCGCTGGAAGAGTGGGCGAACTCATGGCTGGTCAAAATAAACGAGGAAAAAACGACATGTACAATATTCTCGCTATCAATCAAACCCCAAAACACCAAATTAAGTCTAAACGGCAGATACCTGCAGCCGATCGACAACCAAAACTACCTGGGAGTCACATTTGATCAGCGCATGACATGGACAAGTCAGATCGAGAGAAACCGAGTGAGAGCCAGAGAAAGAATGGCGATCATGAGGAAACTTGCTGGCACAAGCTGGGGAGCAGACGAAAGTATACTAAAGAAACTGTACATTGGAAGAGTGAGACCAGTTCTCGAGTATGGCATTGCGGCATGGACAACAGCAGCAAAGTCGAACTTCGATAAAATTAGCAAACTCCAAAACCAAGCCATGAGAGTTATAACAGGAGGCATGAAGTCAACGCCAATTGTAGAACTTGAAAAGATTACAAAACTGCAATCCATGAACGACAGAAGAGAGTGCAAAGCCCAGCTGCAATCAGAGAAACTCAGAAGACTGACTGACCATCCAATGCACCAGAGACTAAACAATTTGGGAAATGGGAAACTAAAGCGAAGAAACGTTGCAGAAATAGCCAAGGCAAAGTTGCACGAAAACCCACTGAACCCACTAACACCAAAGCCCATCCATAATGTACGAAAACCTACCTGGAGGCAGCGTATATTTCCAGAGGTGGTAGAAAATATACCAGGTATTGGAAACAAAAACAGCCAGTCTGAAAAAGAAAGAAGAGATCCTACCGTGAGTTACATAACAGAAAACTACCCACGCATGGACTGGACCCATGCATACACCGACGGTTCCGTAACAAATACAACACAGAACGGAGGGGCAGGAGCATTTCTGAACCTACCAAATGGCAGAAAAATAACACTGTCATTCGCTACTGGAAAATACACAAGCAATTTCAGAGCGAATGCAGAGGCTCTGAGGGCAGCAGTGGAAAAAATGGTGACAGGTAAAAGGAATGAAAGCCACATAGTCCTGCTTACAGATGCTCTGGCCGTAGTCACAGCACTAAACAGTCAGAAAAATACTGAACTTAATGATTTAAGAGCAGTACTTTGTCAACTATGCCAGCAGTCCGCACCAAAAAGGGTAGTGGTGCAGTGGGTTCCATCTCACTGCACCATCCAAGGCAACGAGGAGGCAGACAGACTGGCAAAAGAAGGTGCAAAACTACCACAACCAGATACTACTATGAAATACGAAGAGTCAAAACGGCGTATTAGAGCTAGATACATTTCCAAATGGGAAACCGAACATACTGGCTACACCAAAAACGATGCCTATTACCAGTTGAACAGAAGAGAGCAGGTCGTGGTCTACAGACTTCGCACTGGCAAAATGAAACTGAGGTACCACCTATTCAACAAATTGAAGATAGGTGGCACAGACGAATGCCCGTGTGGTACCGGCAAAATGACCGCTGAGCATTTGCTGCAAAACTGCCCGACATACGAGGATCAGAGAGAGCAGATGTGGCCATCACCAGTGGAACTGCAAGACAAGCTTAAAAATGGATATTTTTTTTTGTGTCTGTGTGCAAGCGTATGAGTGGCGTTCAAGTCAACCAGGTACTCTTTTTGAAAGAAGAAATTAATGTTTTTTTATGGTCAAATTTATGGTTCGAAAAACTAATGCAACGCTCATGCACTTATTCCAGAAATTAACTGATTCGTGATTGATGATCCCATACGTTGTGGCTCTCAAGCAACCACAGTCACTGTGAATATACAGATTGTTGAATGCCTTATCCTGGAAAATAGGCGCACAATCTCTCGCGAAATTGCGAACATAATTCTTGAGCGGTCAGCCTTTGAGAAGTTATTACCACGTGAAACAGGATGTCTTGGATTGGTTCAGACATACTGACAAATAGTTCTACTCTGAAGCTTTACAAGCTTTACTTTAACATTGCTGGTGATTATATCGACACGTAAATGGTATTTTGACTACTTGAATACACAAATTTTTCTTCGTTACAAAAAAACCAAATACAACAGGCTTGGTTTGACTTGAACGCCCCTCATACAATTCGCTTTGCAGCTGATAGTGCATAGATGCCTGAATGGAGGCTTCTCCTGACTGTTTAAAAGTAGGTCCTGTTGAAGGTTAGATAGAGGCTGCTGGAGAGGACAGGATATATTCTGCAGGTGAGGGTTGGATAGGTGCTGATGAAGAGAGTTCTACAGTAGGTGATGGGGCACTCTGAATTGTTGCTGGTGGTGGGGAACTCTGAACTGATGCTGGTTTAGGAAAGTCCTGAATAAATTCTGGTGGATAACCCTGAATTGATGGAGCAGAACCCTGAATAGATGCTGGTTGGTAACCCTGAAATGGTGCTGGTGGAGTAGATCCCTGAACAGATTCTTGTGGGTAACCCTGAACTGATGCTAGTGTGGGAGAAACCTGCAATGATTCTGGTAGAAAAGAACCCAGAATAGATGCTAATGGAAGAGACCTATAAATAGATGCTGATGGAGGAGAACTATGAATAGATGCTGATGGAGGAGAACCATGAATTGATTCTGATGAAGGAGAACCCTGAATAGATGCTGGTAGAGGAGAACCCTGAAATAGATTTTGGTAGAGATGAACCATGAAATGATGCTAGTGATGGAGAACTCTGAATAGATTCTGGTAGAGGAGAACCCTCAATAGATTCTGGTAGAGATGAACAATGAAATGATGCTGGTGGAAGAGAACCCTGAATAGATTCTTGCAGAGGTGAACCCTGAAAAGATCCTAATGATGGGGAACCTTGAATTGATGCCAGTGAAGGAGAACCCTGAATTGTTACTAGTGAAGGAGAGCTCGGAATAGATTCATTTGTGTACAATAGGATAGAGGCTCTTAAAGAAGACACAAGGGAGGCTGGTATGTTCCACAACATAGGCATTGGTATGGACAATAGATTGGTGACTGTTGATGGCAAAGTAGAGGATGGTATAGACAACATAATAGAGGCTTGCCAGGACGGTAGGATGTCTGGTATCAGCGACATAATAGGGGCCGGTATGGACATCACGATAACAGTTGACGTCGGCGGCTGGATATAGGGCATCGGGGACTCGATAGTAACGTCAGATGTAAAAGGAACAATGCAAAGTTGATTCGAATTATCCATAGAAGAGGAAGAAGAGGTCGAAGCATGAGGACTGGACATCACAATAGCAGTTGACGTCGGCGGCTGGATATAGGGCATCGTGGACTCGGCAGTAACGGCAGAAGTTAAAGGAACAATGCAAAGTTGATTCGAATTATCCATAGAAGAGGAAAAAGAGGTCGAAGCATGAGGACTGGGTATACTTCTTCTTGTTCTTCTATCTTCCTCCTTGTAATCAATTGTGGAATATAAGAACGAGTCAGTTTCTAGACTGTATTTGCCTTCGTATTCTTGGCTCTCTGTGGACTCTTCTCGGCTTGAGGTATCTGATACGTCAAATCTAACCTTTTTCTTTTTTCCAGATCTCACTGTCATAGTCTTTGTTTCATAAGTCAGCAATGTCTGTTCTTCTGCATTTGTTATTTGACGTTTTCGTCTGTTTTTCTCCCTGCTGGTCCTGACATTTCTCAAACATTTACCAACTTTAACACACAAACAACACGCAAAACATCTACGAACCAAATTCATACTGTCTTTTTCTTTTAATTATAATACAATTTTCAGTACAATGTTTTGCAATACGAGGCAGCGATCCTTTCTCACTCTAGGTGTACCGGAAATTGAACGCACCAAATCCGCGCCTTGTTCTCAGGATGCATTTTGTAGTGCCCAGTTTCATTGTGCGCATTTTTGGCAGTTCATACTTTCGTGGTGCTCAATTTAATCATCATCATCTGGTTGATGAGACTAAGATTGGTTGTAAGGTTGTTTGAGCACGTTTCTCCATTTAGTCATATGTTTACACATGTTTGTAACGGGTAACGGAGAATCAGGGCTCGATTCCGGAGAAAGAGCATGAGAAACGGCTACCACATCCAAGGAAGGCAGCAGGCGCGCAACTTACCCACTCACAGCACGGAGAGGTAGTGACGAAAAATAACAATATGGGACTCTTTCGAGGCCCCGTAATTGGAATGAGTACACTTTAAATCCTTTAACGAGGATCTATTGGAATCCAAATCTGGTGCCAGCAGCCGCGGTAATTCCAGCTCCATTAGCGTATAGTAAAGTTGTTGCAGTGAAAAAGCTCGTAGTTGGATCTCAGGCGCAGGCGGGGGGTCCGGCTCGCTCACCTCCCGTTGTCTGCTGCCCTACCGTCTGTTGGCTCTCTCCCACGGGTGCTCTTCGCTGAGCGTCCTGGGTGGCCGGCGCGTTTACTTTGAAAAAATTAGAGTGTTGAAAGCAGACCTCGGCTGCCTGAATAATGGTGCATGGAATAATGGAATAGGATCTCGGTTCTATTTTGTTGGTTTTCGGAACTGGAGGTAATGATTAACAGGGACAAACGGGGGCATTCGTATTGCGGCGTTGAAGGTGAAATTCTTGGATCGCCGCAAGACGAGCTACTGCGAAAGCATTTGTCCAGAATGTTTTCATTAATCAAGAACGAAAGTCAGAGGCGCGAAGACGATCAGATACCGTCGTAGTTCTGACCGTAAACGATGCCGACTAGTGATCCGCAGGAGTTGCTTCGATGACTCTACGGGCAGCTACCGGGAAATCAAAGTGTTTGGGTTCCGGGGGAAGTATGGTTGCAAAGCTGACACTTAAAGGTATTGACGGAAGGGCACCACCAGGAGTGGATCCTGCTGCTTAATTTGACTCAACACGGCCAAACACTGAAATGATTGACAGGCCGAGAGCACTTTCGTTGGGTCTTCTTCTTCTTCTTCTTCTTCGTACGCAGTCAGACAGTAACCATTATTTTTTCGAAAAAAGCTGCGGTCATCCTGAGGCTGTCGACACTGCCATAGAGCTTGTCTTGCAGTTCCACTGGTGATGGCCACATCTGCTCTCTCTAAGCCTCGTATGTCGGGCAGTCCTGCAGCAGATGTTCAGCGGTCATTTTACCGGTACCGCAAGGGCATTCGTTGGTAATACCTATCTTTAATTTGTTAAATAGGTGGTACCTCAGTCTATTGTGGCCAGTACGAAGTCTGAAGACAACGACCTGCTCTCTTCTTTTCAACTGGTAATAGGCATCGTTTTTTGGTGTAACCAGTATGTTCGGTTTCCCATTTGGTCATGTATCTGGCTTTGATAAGCCGTTTTGACTCTTCGTACGTCATACTAGTATCTGTTTGTGGTAGTCTTGCACCTTCTTTTGCCAGTCTGCCTTCTCGTTGCCTTGGATGTTGCAGTGTGATGGGACCCACTGTACCACTACCCTTTTTGGTGTGGACTGCTGGCACAGTTTGCGAAGTGCTGCTCTTAAGTCATTAAGCTCAGTGTTTTTCTGGCTTTTTAGCGCTGTGACTACGGCGAGAGCATCTGTAAGCAGGACTATATGGCTTTCATTTTCATTTTGTGTCACCATTTCTTCCACTTCCGCCCTCAGTGCCTCTTCCTCCGCTCTAAAGTTGATTGTGTACTTATCAGTAGCGAATGACAGTGTTATTTTTCTGCCATTTGGTAGGTTCAGGAATGCTCCTGCCCCTCCGTTCTGTGTAGTGTTTGTTACAGAACCGTCGGTGTATGCATGGGTCCACTCCATGCTTCGGTAGCTTTTCGATATAAAGCTTAGGGTAGTATATCTCCTTTCTCTTTCAGACCGGCTGTTTTTGTTTCCAATTCCTGATTTATTTTCTACCACCTCTGGAAATATATCCTTCCTCCAGGCAGATTTTCGTACAGTAGTGATGGGTTTTGGTGTTGTTAGTGCGTTTATGGGATCTTCGTGCATCTTTGCTTTGGCTATTTCTGCAAAGTGTCTCCGCTTTAGTTTCCTATTTCCCAAATTGTATAGTCTCTGGTGAATTGGATGGTCAGTCAGTCTTCGGAGTTTCTGTGACTGCAGCTGGGCTCTGCAGTCTCTTCTATCGGTCATGGATTGCAGTTTTGTAATCTTTTCAAGTTCTACAATTGGCGTTGACTTCATGCCTCCTGGTATAACTCTCATGGCTTGGTTTTGAAGTTTGCTAACTATATCGAAGTTCGCCTTTGCTGCTGTTGTCCATGACGCAATGCCATACTAGAGAACTGTTCTCACTCTTCCAGTGTACAGTTTCTTTAGTTTGCTTTCGTCTGCTCCCCAGCTTGTGCCAGCAAGTTTCCTCATGATTGCCATTCTTTCTTTGGCTCTCATTCGGTTTCTCTCGGTCTGACTTTTCCATGTCATGCGCCGATCAAATGTGACTCCCAGATAAATTGGGTTGTCGTTTGGCTGCAGGAATTTGCCATTTAAACTTAATTTGGTATTTTGGGGTTTGATTGAAAGCGAGAATATTGTGCATGTGGTTTTCTCCTCGTTTATTTTGACCAGCCATGAGTTCGCCCACTCTTCCAGCGATGTTAGGGCCTGCTGCATCCGATTTCTTGCTATAGTGAGATTCTTTTAAGAGGTCCACATAGATAGATCGTCTGCAAATATTGAGCTATAGACTCTTCTTGGTATATTCTCTGTAATGTCGTTTATATATACCAGGAAGAGTGTGGGAGACAGTACTCCCCCTTGGGGTACTCCCTGCTCGAGTGTCACCTTTTTGCTCATCTGACCTTGTACTTGGACTCTGGCCGTTCTTTGTTTGAGGTAGTGGTTGATCCACTTGTACATTTTCCCACAAACATCACTTCTTCTTAGCTTGACTCTAAGTCCATCTTTCCAGACTTTGTCAAATGCCTTTTCCAGATCGTCCCAAACAGCTACTGTGTGTTTCTGTGCCTGCTAGGCATCTTCTATTTCCTGGGCTATGAGGATGACCTGGTCCTCAGTGGATCTGTGCCGTCTAAAGCTGGCTTGCTGTGGAATTAGTATTTGTTTTTCTTTCAGATGCCACATCAGTATGGTGTTTATCATACGTTCCATCAGCTTGCCGACACAGCTCAGTAGGCTGATGGACCTGTATCCATTAGGATCTGTTTTGTCATTTTCTGTTTTTGGTTCTGGTATAAGTACTGCGACTTTCCATGCCTGGGGTACAATTCCCCTTTTCCAGCTTTGTTTCAGGACCGATAGCAGTTTCCTCTTCGCTGTTTGGCCCAGCCCCATCAGCATTTCGTTGGTTATCCCGTCTTTTCCGGGACATTTCCTTTTCTTTAATGTTCTCATAGCCTCTTCCATTTCGCTCATTGTTAATTTGGCCATCATATGCTCTTCAGGTGCCGTATTGATGTTGTCGTGCCCCTTTTGCTCTTCACTAATGTCTGTATGCCTATCTGCAGGGACCTCGATGTGGGTTGCTCTGGCATAGTGATCGACAACAGCGTTTGCGGCTTTCTTACCGGTGAGCATATTTTCGCCCTGCTTGATGGTGATTTGTTTGTTTGACGGGGTATCGTCGTTCATGGCTCTGACTAGCTTCCATAGCTTGTTCCCTTCTTTGTCCAGGTTTAGGCTTCACGTTTTTTTGTCCAGCTCTATTTTGCTGTTTGCTTGAGAGTGTATTTGTATTTCGCCGTGGCGGCTTTAAGGGTGATGTTTGCCTCCATATATTGTTCTCTCTCTGCCATGTTCCTAGCATTTGTTACTGCATCTTTCGCTTTCTGCAACTCATCATTCCAGAAGGGCTTATAGTTTTTCCTAGCTCCTCTCTGGATGGTTTCAGTGGCGGCTTGCATTATTGCCTTGCTTAGGCTTTCCACCATGGGCTTCATTTTGGTGTTTCGTGTGTTGATGGTTTTACACAGCCCATCTGTCAGAATTGCAAATCTGTCCCAGTCGGCTCGTTTGTAATTCCAACGTGGGAGCGGTTTTGTTTTCTGTGGGCCAACTTCCATATCAATGTCTAGCCTAATCGGCCTGTGGTCGCTACCTGCCATTTGGCTTAGCACCTGGCGGTCTATTTTATGGTGTATGTCCTGTGTGGAGAAGGACAAATCTGGAGTCGAGGTGGTACGCCATTTTCTAGAATAGAAATTAGGGCTATCCTCTGGCCTATTGATTAGGGAGAGATTTGTATATATCTCCCAATCTTCTACTTCGTCACCTCTGCTGTCTGTATCAGAGTATCCTCATCTCTCCGAGTGGCTGTTGAAATCTCCAACTACTATGCAGTTGGAGTCTCTGACCTCCATACTCGAAAGCGATAGGTTTTTATTTAGTGGTCCGTTCAGATTGAAAATGCGGAGCTTCGTCTCTTGAGCCATTATGTCAACTCCTACAATATCTGCTTGTCCGGTGTGACTGACAGGTACCGCGCTACTCGGTATGCAATTTCTGGTCAGTATCAGGACCCCTCCTTTGTGACCTTCTCTATCGAGGCGGAAGGTTGGTATCCTCTGATTGAAAATTTATGATTATTGTTGAGGTCCGTTTCCTGGATACATGCCACGTCAATCTTACCTTCATGCAGGTGATGTGTTATGTAAATTTTTTTTGTTAATGACTTTCTCCGCATTCCACTGTAGTATTTTGAGGGTCTTGAGTTGTTGGTCAATGGAAGTTACCCCATTGCCATGTGCCTTGATTCCACAACAGATGGGTGGGTGACCACCAGCAGTTAAGGGTGGGCCCCTTCGAGGCGTGAGGCCCGGCACTCTCGCTGCCTGGCGGGAATCCACAGGATCATCCCCATACGTTTTTCTAATAGGTTGTACTGTCATACTGCGATTTACGTTGCACTGTTTTGTTAGGCTTGTGGCCCATTGCAACCGAATTCAACAGGCGTTTCTGTAGGGATGCCCTCCTTAGCCTTTGGCTGTCCGCAGCCTATCTGCAAGGCAGCAGTTGTATGTGGTCAGCGTTTTCTCTCTTATGGAAGTTGTCTTACAAGACTGACGAGTCTTCACTACTCGTGTCTATAGGATGCGGTAATGATATATGAGAAGTAATATTTGATATATGATATATGATATGGACTATGTACTGGTTTTTACTAAACCCGGAAGAGAGGCAGTCTAGTGTGTCTGTATCCCAGGATCGTCACGTCCTGCCAGAAACGTATCATGTGTATGTGGGCGGGGTACCTCTTTGCTCCCTTTATTTTCTCGGCACATCTTCAGTGATGGTACGCCTAGCATTTCCCGCCACCTGGGAGGTTGACACAGTAGGGCAAATGTGCAATGTCCGCTAGTCTGCATCTCTTCTGCGTCCATTGGTTTGGCTGATAGCGTATAGAGGTAGAGATCGAGGCAGGAGTGCATTTAACCAGGGGACAAGCCTGGTAATGTCACGGAGATGTTGTTCGCCTAGTGTGCGGAAAGATCTCATGGTCATTGGTTTAGTCTCGACAGTTCACAGTGACGTGGCTGCTCTACTGTTTTCGACACCCCGACCGGGAACTAAGTCTTATGTTTGTGGTTTCGCACCCCATCGCCGTATAAGGTGAATATCAAGCAGTTTCCGGAAAACCAAAGTGTTTGGGTTCCGGGGGAAGTATGGTTGCAAAGCTGACACTTAAAGGACTTGACGGAAGGGCACCACCAGGAGTGGAGCCTGCGGCTTAATTTGACTCAACACGGCCAAACACTGAAATTATTGACAGGCCGAGAGCACTTTCGTTGGGTCTAATGTGGAACGGGTGCTGGAATTAGACCCTTGAAAATCTGTGGCTATCCTCTCGGTAGCTCGACTGTCTTGCATCCAGTGTTTGCTAAAGGAATTGACGGAATGACACCACCAGGAGTGGAGTCTGCGGCTTAATTTGACTCAATACTGTAGAACGACTGACAAATCGAGAGCACTTTCGTTGGGTCTAATAGTGAACGTGTGCTGGTATTAGATCCACGGAAAACAGGTCAGCTCTTAAAACTTATAATGAAAGAATGCTACGGAAATCGTGTTTAACCCCGCAGAAACCGCAGGTTTCAGATACCTGGTCATTGACAAACACAAAAGCCCTCTATTAATTCGTCCGGTGTAATAGTGAAAGGGTGCGGGTAATAGACCCTCCAAAGACAGGTCAGTTTTACCCTACAAATGACAGGGCGTTGCTACGGTAATCCTGCTCAATTCGAGAGGAGCCGCTGACATTTTGGTTCACGTACCAGGCTGATAAGCCAATGGCGCGAGGCTACCATGTGAGGGATTACGGCCGAACGCCTGTAAGCCGGAATCCCGCCCTAAATCTCAGAATCACTGCAATGGTAGGCTTCGATATGGTCGGGACCTGGGGCTCGCGCCTCAGCCCTACCCGGTTGAGCCGCAGAAAGAGGTCTCAGCCGTCCGCCGATCAAAGCGGGCGGATAGCTGCTCGATATTCACCCTATACGACGATGGGGTGCGAAACCACCAACATAAGACTTAATTTTTGGTCGGGGTGTCGAAAACAGTAGAGCAGCCACCTCACTGTGAACTGTCGAGACTCAACCCATGTCCATGAGATATGTCAGCACACCAGGCGAACAACATCTCCGTGACATTACCAGGTTTGTCCCCTGATAAAATTTACGTCTGCCTCGATCTCTGCCTCTGCATGCTATCAGTCATACCAATGGACGCAGAAGAGATGCAGACTAGCGGACATTGCACATCTGCCCTATTGTGTCAACCTCCCAGGTGGCGGGGAATGCTAGGCGTACTACCACTGCAGAAAAGCCGAGAAAATAAAGGAAGCAAAGAAATACCCCACTCACATGCAAATGATACGTTTCTGGCAGGACGTGACGATTCTGGGATACAGACACACTGGACTGCCTCTCTTCCGGGTTAGTACAAACCAGTACATAGTCCATATAATATATCATATCTCATATATCATCACCGCACCCTATAGACACAAATAGTGATAACTCGTTAGTCTTGTAATAAAACTTCCATAAGAGAGACAACTCAGATCCCAAACAACTGCTGCCTTGCACATAGGCTGGGGACAGCCAAAGGCTAAGGAGGGCATCCCTACAGAAACGCTTGTTGAAATCGGATGCACTGGGCCACAGGCTTAACGAAACAGTTCAACGTAAATCGCAGTATGATGACAATACAACATATCAGAAAAAAGTATGGGGCTCATCCTGCGGAGTCCCGCCAGGCAGCGAGAGTGCCGGGCCTCACGCCTCGAAGGGGCCCACCCTTGACTACTGGTGGTCCCCCACCCATGTGTTGTGATGTCAAGGCACATGGCTATGGGGCAATTTCTATTTACCAAAAACTCAAGACCCTCAAAATACTACAGTGGAATGCAGAGGGAGTCATTAACACAAAGCTTTCCCTAACACATCACTTGCATGAAGGTAAGATTGACGTGGCGTGTATCCAAGAAACGCACCTCAACAGCAGCCATAAATTCTCAATCAGAGGATACCAGACATTCCGCCTGGGTAGAGAAGGTCACAAAGGAGGGGTTCTGATACTGACACGTAACTGCATACCGAGTAGCGCTGTATCTGTCAATCACACTGGACAAGCAGGAGAATTGACATAATGGCTCAAGACACGAAGATCCGCATCTTCAACCTGTACGGACCACCAAATAAAGACCCATCGCTCTCGAGTATGGAAGTCAAAGACTCCAAATGCAAAATATTTGAGGACTTCAACAGCCACTCGGAGAGATAGGGATACTCGGACACAGACAGCAGAGGTGACGAAGTGGAAGATTGGGAGATAGACACAAATCTCCATCTAATCAATAGGCCGGAGGATAGCCCTAGCTTCTATTCTAGAACATGGCATACCCCCTCTACTCCAGATTAGGCCTTCTCCACAGTGGACATTCACCATAAAATAGACCGCCAGGTGCTAAACCAATTGGCAGGTAGCCACCACAGACCAATTAGGTTAGAAATTGATATGGAAGTAGGCCCACAGGAAATATCGCCTTCAAAGCCGTCACGGCGAAATACAAATACACTCTAAAACCAAAGAGCAAGAGAAAGCTTGAAAAACAAAACAGAAAGCCTCAACTTAGACAAAGAAGTGAACAAACTATGGAAGCTAGTCAGAGCCATGAAGGACGAAACACCGTCAAACAAACAAATTACCATGAAGCAGGGTGACAAATTGCTCACTGGAAAAAAAGCCGCAAACGCCTTTGTTGAACACTATGCCAGAGCGAACTACATAGATGTCCCTGCAGAAAGGCATACAGACATTAATGAAGAGCAAAAGGAGCACGACAACATCAATATGGCACCAGAAGAGCATATGATGGAAAATTAACAATGAACGAAATGGAAAAGGCCATGAGAACATTAAAGAAAAGGAAATCTCCCGGAAAAGACGGGATAACTAACGACATGCTGATGGGGCTGGGCCAAACAGCAGAGAGGAAACTGCTTTCAGTCCTGAACCAAAGCTGGAAAAGGGGAATTGTACCCCAGGCATGGAAAGACGCAGTACTTGTACCAGTACCAAAGAAAGAGAAAGAAAAAACATATCCAAAACGGATACAGGCCTATCAGCCTTCTGAGCTGTGTCGGCAAACTGATGGAACGTATGATAAACACCAGACTGATGTGAAATCTGGAAAAAAAAACGCATACTAAGTCCATAACAAGCAGGCTTTAGACAGCACAGATCCACTGAGGATTAGGTTATCCTCATAGACTAGGAAATAGAAGATTCCTACCAGGAACAGAAACACACAGTAGCGGTTAGTGTGGATCTGGAAAAGGCATTTGACAAAGTCTGGAAAGATGGACAAGCTAAGAAGAAGTGAAGTTTGTGGGAAAATGTACAAGTGGATCACGCACTACCTCAAAAACAGAACGGTCAGAGTTCAAGTACAAGGGTAGATGAGAAAAAAGGTGACACTTGAGCAGGGAGTACCGCAAGGGGAAGTACTGTCACCCACACTCTTCCTGGTGTATATACATGACATTACAGAAAATATGCCAAGAAGAGTCCATAGCTCAATGTTTGCAGACGATCTGGCTATGTGGACCTCTGAAATGAATCTCACCATAGCAAGAAATCGGATGCAGCAGGCCCTAACATCGCTGGAAGAGTGGGCGAACTCATGGCTGGTCAAAATAAACGAGGAAAAAACGACATGTACAATATTCTCGCTATCAATCAAACCCCAAAACACCAAATTAAGTCTAAACGGCAGATACCTGCAGCCGATCGACAACCAAAACTACCTGGGAGTCACATTTGATCAGCGCATGACATGGACAAGTCAGATCGAGAGAAACTGAGTGAGAGCCAGAGAAAGAATGGCGATCATGAGGAAACTTGCTGGCACAAGCTGGGGAGCAGACGAAAGTATACTAAAGAAACTGTACATTGGAAGAGTGAGACCAGTTCTCGAGTATGGCATTGCGGCATGGACAACAGCAGCAAAGTCGAACTTCGATAAAATTAGCAAACTCCAAAACCAAGCCATGAGAGTTATAACAGGAGGCATGAAGTCAACGCCAATTGTAGAACTTGAAAAGATTACAAAACTGCAATCCATGAACGACAGAAGAGAGTGCAAAGCCCAGCTGCAATCAGAGAAACTCAGAAGACTGACTGACCATCCAATGCACCAGAGACTAAACAGTTTGGGAAATGGGAAACTAAAGCGAAGAAACGTTGCAGAAATAGCCAAGGCAAAGTTGCACGAAAACCCCCTGAACCCACTAACACCAAAGCCCATCCGTATTGTACGTAAACCTACCTGGAGGCAGCATATATTTCCAGAGGTTGTAGAAAATATACCAGGTATTAGAAACAAAAACAGCCAGTCTGAAAAAGAAAAAAGAGATCCTACCGTGAGTTACATAACAGAAAACTACCCAAGCATGGACTGGACCCATGCATACACCGACGGTTCCGTAACAAATACAACACAGAACGGAGGGGCAGGAGCATTTCTGAACCTACCAAATGGCATAAAAATAACACTGTCATTCGCTACTGGAAAATACACAAGCAATTTCAGAGCGGATGCAGAGGCACTGAGGGCGGCAGTGGAAAAAATGGTGACAGGTAAAAGGAATGAAAGCCACATAGTCCTGCTTACAGATGCTCTGGCCGTAGTCACAGCACTAAACAGTCAGAAAAATACTGAACTTAATGGTTTAAGAGCAGTACTTTGTCAACTATGCCAGCAGTCCGCACCAAAAAGGGTAGTGGTGCAGTGGGTTCCATCTCACTGCACCATCCAAGGCAACGAGGAGGCAGACAGACTGGCAAAAGAAGGTGCAAAACTACCACAACCAGATACTAGTATGAAATACGAAGAGTCAAAACGGCTTATTAGAGCTAGATACATTTCCAAATGGGAAACCGAACATACTGGCTACACCAAAAACGATGCCTATTACCAGTTGAACAGAAGAGAGCAGGTCGTGGTCTACAGACTTCGCACTGGCAAAAATAAACTGACGTACCACCTATTCAACAAATTGAAGATAGGTGGCACAGACGAATGCCCGTGTGGTACCGGCAAAATGACCGCTGAGCATTTGCTGCAAAACTGCCCGACATACGAGGATCAGAGAGAGCAGATGTGGCCATCACCAGTGGAACTGCAAGACAAGCTTAAAAATGGATATTTTTTTTTGTGTCTGTGTGCAAGCGTATGAGTGGCGTTCAAGTCAACCAGGTACTCTTTTTGAAAGAAGAAATTAATGTTTTTCAAGTTGTCAAATTTATGGTTCGAAAAAATAATGCAACGCTCATGCACTTATTCCAGAAATTAACTGATTCGTGATTGATGATCCCATACGTTGTGGCTCTCAAACAACCACAGTCACTGTGAATATACAGATTGTTGAACGCCTTATCCTGGAAAATAGGCGCACAATCTCTCGCGAAATTGCGAACATAATTCTTGAGCGGTCAGCCTTTGAGAAGTTATTACCACGTGAAACAGGATGTCTTGGATTGGTTCAGACATACTGACAAATATTTCTACTCTGAAGCTTTACAAGCTTTACTTTAACATTGCTGGTGATTATATCGACACGTAAATGGTATTTTGACTACTTGAATACACACATTTTTCTTCGTTACAAAAAAACCAAATACAACAGGCTTGGTTTGACTTGAGCGCCCCTCATACAATTCGCTTTGCAGCTGATAGTGCATAGATGCCTGAATGGAGGCTTCTCATGACTGTTCAAAAGTAGGTCCTGTTGAAGGTTAGATAGAGGCTGCTGGAGAGGACAGGATATATTCTGCAGGTGAGGGTTGGATAGGTGCTGATGAAGAGAGTTCTACAGTAGGTGATGGGGCACTCTGAATTGTTGCTGGTGGTGGGGAACTCTGAACTGATGCTGGTTTAGGAGAGTCCTGAATAAATTCTCGTGGATAACCCTGAACTGATGGAGCAGAACCCTGAATAGATGCTGGTTGGTAACCCTGAAATGGTGCTGGTGGAGTAGATCCCTGAACAGATTCTTGTGGGTAACCCTGAACTGATGCTAGTGTGGGAGAACCCTGCAATGATTCTGGTAGAAAAGAACCCAGAATAGATGCTAATGGAGGAGACCTATAAATAGATGCTGATGGAGGAGAACTATGAATAGATGCTGATGGAGGAGAACCATGAATTGATTCTGATGAAGGAGAACCCTGAATAGATGCTGGTAGAGGAGAACCCTGAATTGATGCTTGTTGATAAGAGCCCTGAATAGATTCTGGTAGAGGAGAACCTTTAATAGATTTTGGTAGAGATGAACCATGAAATGATGCTAGTGATGGAGAACTCTGAATAGATTCTGGTAGAGGAGAAACCTCAATAGATTCTGGTAGAGATGAACAATGAAATGATGCTGGTGGAAGAGAACCCTGAATAGATTCTTGCAGAGGTGAACCCTGAAAAGATCCTAATGATGGGGAACCTTGAATTGATGCCAATGAAGGAGAACCCTGAATTGTTACTAGTGAAGGAGAGCTCGGAATAGATTCATTTGTGTACAATAGGATAGAGGCTCTTAAAGAAGACACAAGGGAGGCTGGTATGTTCCACAACATAGGCATTGGTATGGACAATAGATTGGTGACTGTTGATGGCAAAGTAGAGGATGGTATAGACAACATAATAGAGGCTTGCCAGGACGGTAGGATGTCTGGTATCAGCGACATAATAGGGGTCGGTATGGACATCACGATAACAGTTGACGTCGGCGGCTGGATATAGGGCATCGGGGACTCGATAGTAACGTCAGATGTAAAAGGAACAATGCAAAGTTGATTCGAACTATCCATAGAAGAGGAAGAAGAGGTCGAAATATGAGGACTGGACATCACAATAACAGTTGACGTCGGCGGCTGGATATAGGGCATCGTAGACTCGGCAGTAACGGCAGATGTTAAAGGAACAATGCAAAGTTGATTCGAATTATCCATAGAAGAGGAAGAAGAGGTCGAAATATGAGGACTGGACATCACAATAACAGTTGACGTCGGCGGCTGGATATAGGGCATCGTGGACTCGGCAGTAACGGCAGATGTTAAAGGAACAATGCAAAGTTGATTTGAATTATCCATAGAAGAGGAAAAAGAGGTCGAAGCATGAGGACTGGGTATACTTCTTCTTGTTCTTCTATCTTCCTCCTTGTAATCAATTGTGGAATATAAGAACGAGTCAGTTTCTAGACTGTATTTGCCTTCGTATTCTTGGCTCTCTGTGGACTCTTCTCGGCTTGAGGTATCTGATACGTCAAATCTAACCTTTTTCTTTTTTCCAGATCTCACTGTCATAGTCTTTGTTTCATAAGTCGGCAATGTCTGTTCTTCTGCATTTGTTATTTGACGTTTTCGTCTGTTTTTCTCCCTGCTGGTCCGGACATTTCTCAAACATTTACCAACTTTAACACACAAACAACACGCAAAACATCTACGAACCAAATTCATACTGTCTTTTTCTTTTAATTATAATACAATTTTCAGTACAATGTTTTGCAATACGAGGCAGCGATCCTTTCTCACTCTAGGTGTACCGGAAATTGAACGCACCAAATCCGCGCCTTGTTCTCAGGATGCATTTTGTAGTGCCCAGTTTCATTGTGCGCATTTTTGGCAGTTCATACTTTCGTGGTGCGCAATTTAATCATCATCATCTGGTTGATGAGACTAAGATTGGTTGTAAGGTTGTTTGAGCACGTTTCTCCATTTAGTCATATGTTTACACATGTTTGTAACGGGTAACGGAGAATCAGGGCTCGATTCCGGAGAAAGAGCATGAGAAACGGCTACCACATCCAAGGAAGGCAGCAGGCGCGCAACTTACCCACTCACAGCACGGAGAGGTAGTGACGAAAAATAACAATACGGGACTCTTTCGAGGCCCCGTAATTGGAATGAGTACACTTTAAATCCTTTAACGAGGATCTATTGGAATCCAAATCTGGTGCCAGCAGCCGCGGTAATTCCAGCTCCATTAGCGTATAGTAAAGTTGTTGCAGTTAAAAAGCTCGTAGTTGGATCTCAGGCGCAGGCGGGCGGTCCGGCTTGCTCACCTCCCGTTGTCTGCTGCCCTACCGTCTGTTGGCTCTCTCCCACGGGTGCTCTTCGCTGAGCGTCCTGGGTGGCCAGCGCGTTTACTTTGAAAAAATTAGAGTGTTTAAAGCAGACCTCGGCTGCCTGAATAATGGTGCATGGAATAATGGAATAGGATCTCGTTTCTATTTTGTTGGTTTTCGGAACTGGAGGTAATGATTAACAGGGACAAACGGGGGCATTCGTATTGCGGCGTTAGAGGTGAAATTCTTGGATCGCCGCAAGACGAGCTACTGCGAAAGCATTTGTCCAGAATGTTTTCATTAATCAAGAAAGAAAGTCAGAGGCGCGAAGACGATCAGATACCGTCGTAGTTCTGACCGTAAACGATTCCGACTAGTGATCCGCAGGAGTTGCTTCGATGACTCTACGGGCAGCTTCCGGGAAATCAAAATGTTTGGGTTCCGGGGGAAGTATGGTTGCAAAGCTGACACTTAAAGGAATTGACGTAAGGGCACCACCAGGAGTGGAGCCTGCTGCTTAATTTGACTCAACACGGCCAAACACTGAAATGATTGACAGGCCGAGAGCACTTTCGTTGGGTCTTCTTCTTCTTCTTCTTCTTCGTACGCAGTCAGACAGTAACCATTATTTTTTCGAAAAAAGCGTTGGTCATCCTGAGGCTGTCGACACTGCCATAGAGCTTGTCTTGCAGTTCCACTGGTGATGGCCACATCTGCTCTCTCTAAGCCTCGTATGTCGGGCAGTCCTGCAGCAGATGTTCAGCGGTCATTTTACCGGTACCGCAAGGGCATTCGTTGGTAATACCTATCTTTAATTTGTTAAATAGGTGGTACCTCAGTCTATTGTGGCCAGTACGAAGTTTGAAGACAACGACCTGCTCTCTTCTTTTCAACTGGTAATAGGCATCGTTTTTTGGTGTAACCAGTATGTTCGGTTTCCCATTTGGTCATGTATCTGGCTTTGATAAGCCGTTTTGACTCTTCGTACGTCATACTAGTATCTGTTTGTGGTAGTCTTGCACCTTCTTTTGCCAGTCTGTCTGCCTTCTCGTTGCCTTGGATGTTGCAGTGTGATGGGACCCACTGTACAACTACCCTTTTTGGTGTGGACTGCTGGCACAGTTTGCGAAGTGCTGCTCTTAAGTCATTAAGCTCAGTGTTTTTATGGCTTTTTAGCGCTGTGACTACGGCGAGAGCATCTGTAAGCAGGACTATATGGCTTTCATTTTCATTTTGTGTCACCATTTCTTCCACTGCCGCCCTCAGTGCCTCTTCCTCCGCTCTAAAGTTGCTTGTGTACTTACCAGTAGCGAATGACAGTGTTATTTTTCTGCCATTTAGTAGGTTCAGGAATGCTCCTGCCCCTCCGTTCTGTGTAGTGTTTGTTACAGAACCGTCGGTGTATGCATGGGTCCACTCCATGCTTGGGTAGCTTTTCGATATAAAGCGTAGGGTAGTATATCTCCTTTCTCTTTCAGACCGGCTGTTTTTGTTTCCAATACCTGATTTATTTTCTACCACCTCTGGAAATATATCCTTTCTCTGACTGCAGCTGGGCTCTGCAGTCTCTTCTATCGGTCATGGATTGCAGTTTTGTAATCTTTTCAAGTTCTACAATTGGCGTTGACTTCATGCCTCCTGGTATAACTCTCATGGCTTGGTTTTGAAGTTTGCTAACTATATCGAAGTTCGCCTTTGCTGCTGTTGTCCATGACGCAATGCCATACTCGAAAACTGTTCTCACTCTTCCAGTGTGCAGTTTCTTTAGTATGCTTTCGTCTGCTCCCCAGCTTGTGCCAGCAAGTTTCCTCATGATTGCCATTCTTTCTTTGGCTCTCATTCGGTTTCTCTCGATCTGACTTTTCCATGTCATGCGCCGATCAAATGTGACTCCCAGATAGTTTGGGTTGTCGTTTGGCTGCATGAATTTGCCATTTAAACTTAATTTAGTATTTTGGGGTTTGATTGAAAGCGAGAATATTGTGCATGTGGTTTTCTCCTCGTTTATTTTGACCAGCCATGAGTTCGCCCACTCTTCCAGCGATGTTAGGGCCTGCTGCATCCGATTTCTTGCTATAGTGAGATTCTTTTAAGAGGTCCACATAGATAGGTCGTCTGCAAATATTGAGCTATGGACTCTTCTTGGTATATTCTCTGTAATGTCGTTTATATATACCAGGAAGAGTGTGGGAGACAGTACTCCCCCTTGGGGTACTCCCTGCTCGAGTGTCACCTTTTTGCTCATCTGCCCTTGTACTTGGACTCAGGCCGTTCTTTGTTTGAGGTAGTGGTTGATCCACTTGTACATTTTCCCACAAACATCACTTCTTCTTAGCTTGACTCTAAGTCCATCTTTCCAGACTTTGTCAAATGCCTTTTCCAGATCGTCCCAAACAGCTACTGTGATTTTCTGTGCCTGCTAGGCATCTTCTATTTCCTGGGCTATGAGGATGACCTGGTCCTCAGTGGATCTGTGCCGTCTAAAGCTGGCTTGCTGTGGAATTAGTATTTGTTTTTCTTCCAGATGCCACATCAGTATGGTGTTTATCATACGTTCCATCAGCTTGCCGACACAGCTCAGTAGGCTGATGGACCTGTATCCAAAGGATCTGTTTTGTCATTTTCTGATTTTGGTTCTGGTATAAGTACTGCGACTTTCCAAGCCTGGGGTACAATTCCCCTTTTCCAGCTTTGTTTCAAGACCGATAGCAGTTTCCTCTTCGCTGTTTGGCCCAGCCCCATCAGCATTTCGTTGGTTATCCCGTCTTTTCCGGGAGATTTCCTTTTCTTTAATGTTCTCATAGCCTCTTCCATTTCGCTCATTGTTAATTTGGCCATCATATGCTCTTCAGGTGCCGTATTGATGTTGTCGTGCCCCTTTTGCTCTTCACTAATGTCTGTATGCCTATCTGCAGGGACCTCGATGTGGGCTGCTCTGGCATAGTGATCGACAACAGCGTTTGCGGCTTTCTTACCGGTGAGCATATTTTCGCCCTGCTTGATGGTAATTTGTTTGTTTGACGGGGTATCGTCGTTCATGGCTCTGACTAGCTTCCATAGCTTGTTCCCTTCTTTGTCCAGGTTTAGGCTTCACGTTTTTTTGTCCAGCTCTATTTTGCTGTTTGCTTGAGAGTGTATTTGTATTTCGCCGTGGCGGCTTTAAGGGTGATGTTTGCCTCCATAGATTGTTCTCTCTCTGCCATGTTCCTAGCATTTGTTACTGCATCTTTCGCTTTCTGCAACTCATCATTCCAGAAGGGCTTATAGTTTTTCCTAGCTCCTCGCTGGATGGTTTCAGTGGCGGCTTGCATTATTGCCTTGCTTAGGCTTTCCACCATGGGCTTCATTTTGTTGTTTCGTGTGTTGATGGTTTTACACAGCCCATCTGTCAGAAATGCAAATCTGTCCCAGTCGGCTCGTTTGTAATTCCAACGTGGGAGCGGTTTTGTTTTCTGTGGGCCTACTTCCATATCAATGTCTAGCCTAATCGGCTTGTGGTCGCTACCTGCCTTTTGACTTAGCACCTGGCGGTCTATTTTATGGTGTATGTCCTGTGTGGAGAAGGACAAATCTGGAGTCGAGGTGGTACGCCATTTTCTAGAATAGAAATTAGGGCTATCCTCCGGCCTATTGATTAGGGAGAGATTTGTATCTATCTCCCAATCTTCCACTTCGTCACCTCTGCTGTCTGTATCAGAGTATCCCCATCTCTCCGAGTGGCTGTTGAAATCTCCAACTACTATGCAGTTGGAGTCTCTGACCTCCATACTCGAAAGCGATAGGTCTTTATTTGGTGGTCCGTTCAGATTGAAAATGCGGAGCTTCGTCTCTTGAGCCATTATGTCAACTCCTACAATTTCTGCTTGTCCGGTGTGACTGACAGGTACCGCGCTACTCGGTATGCAATTTCTGGTCAGTATCAGGACCCCTCCTTTATGACCTTCTCTATCGAGGCGGAAGGTCTGATATCCTCTAATTTAAAATGTATGATTATTGTTGAGGTCCGTTTCCTGGATACATGCCACGTCAATCTTACCTTCATGCAGGTGATGTGTTATGTAAATTTTTTTTGTTAATGACTTTCTCCGCATTCCACTGTAGTATTTTGAGGGTCTTGAGTTGTTGGTCAATGGAAGTTGCCCCATTGCCATGTGCCTTGATTCCACAACACATGGGTGGGTGACCACCAGCAGTTAAGGGTGGGCCCCTTCGAGGCGTGAGGCCCGGCACTCTCGCTGCCTGGCGGGAATCCACAGGATCATCCCCATACGTTTTTCTAAAAGGTTGTACTGTCATACTTCGATTTACGTTGCACTGTTTTGTTAGGCTTGTGGCCCATTGGAACCGAATTCGACAGGCGTTTCTGTAGGGATGCCCTCCTTCGCCTTTGGCTGTCCGCAGCCTATCTGCAAGGCAGCAGTTGTATGTGGTCAGCGTTTTCTCTCTTATGGAAGTTGTCTTACAAGACTGACGAGTCTTCACTACTCGTGTGTATAGGATGCGGTAATGATATATGAGAAGTAATATTTGATATATGATATATGATATGGACTATGTACTGGTTTTTACTAAACCCGGAAGAGAGGCAGTCTAGTGTGTCTGTATCCCAGGATCGTCACGTCCTGCCAGAAACGTATCATGTGTATGTGGGCGGGGTACCTCTTTGCTCCCTTTATTTTCTCGGCACATCTTCAGTGATGGTACGCCTAGCATTTCCCGCCACCTGGGAGGTTGACACAGTAGGGCAAATGTGCAATGTCCGCTAGTCTGCATCTCTTCTGCGTCCATTGGTTTGGCTGATAGCGTATAGAGGTAGAGATCTAGGCAGGAGTGCATTTAACCAGGGGACAAGCCTGGTAATGTCACGGAGATGTTGTTCGCCTAGTGTGCGGAAAGATCTCATGGTCATTGGTTTAGTCTCGACAGTTCACAGTGAGGTGGCTGCTCTACTGTTTTCGACACCCCGACCGGGAACTATGTCTTATGTTTGTGGTTTCGCACCCCATCGCCGTATAAGGTGAATATCAAGCAGTTTCTGGAAAACCAAAGTGTTTGGGTTCCGGGGGAAGTATGGTTGCAAAGCTGACACTTAAAGGACTTGATGGAAGGGCACCACCAGGAGTGGAGCCTGCGGCTTAATTTGACTCAACACGGCCAAACACTGAAATTATTGACAGGCCGAGAGCACTTTCGTTGGGTCTAATGTGGAACGGGTGCTGGAATTAGACCCTTGAAAATCTGTGGCTATCCTCTCGGTAGCTCGACTGTCTTGCATCCAGTGTTTGCTAAAGGAATTGACGGAATGACACCACCAGGAGTGGAGTCTGCGGCTTAATTTGACTCAATACTGTAGAACGACTGACAAATCGAGAGCACTTTCGTTGGGTCTAATAGTGAACGTGTGCTGGTATTAGATCCACGGAAAACAGGTCAGCTCTTAAAACTTATAATAAAAGAATACTACGGAAATCGTGTTTAACCCTGCAGAAACCGCAGGTTTCAGATACCTGGTCATTGACAAACAAAAAAGTCCTCTATTAATTCGTCCGGTGTAATAGTGAAAGGGTGCGGGTAATAGACCCTCCAAAGACAGGTCAGTTTTACCCTACAAATGACAGGGCGTTGCTACGGTAATCCTGCTCAATTCGAGAGGAGCCGCTGACATTTTGGTTCACGTACCAGGCTTATAAGCCAAAGGCGCGAGGCTACCATGTGAGGGATTACGGCCGAACGCCTGTAAGCCGGAATCCCGCCCTAAATCTCAGAATCACTGCAATGGGAGGCTTCGATATGGTCGGGACCTGGGGCTCGCGCCTCAGCCCTACTCGGTTGAGCCGCAGAAAGAGGTCTCCGCCGTCCGCCGATCAAAGCGGGCGGATAGCTACTCGATATTTACCCTATACGACGTTGGGGTGCGAAACCACCAACATAAGACTTAATTTTTGGTCGGGGTGTCGAAAACAGTAGAGCAGCCACCTCACTGTGAACTGTCGAGACTCAACCCATGTCCATGAGATATGTCAGCACACCAGGCGAACAACATCTCCGTGACATTACCAGGTTTGTCCCCTGATAAAATTTACGTCTGCCTCGATCTCTGCATCTGCATGCTATCAGTCATACCAATGGACGCAGAAGAGATGCAGACTAGCGGACATTGCACATCTGCCCTATTGTGTCAACCTCCCAGGTGGCGGGGAATGATATGCGTAATATCACTGCAGAAAAGCCGAAAAAATAAAAGAAGCAAAGAGATACCCCACTCACATGCAAATGCTACGTTTCTGGCAGGACGTGACGATTCTGGGATACAGACACACTGGATTGCCTCTCTTCCGGGTTAGTACAAACCAGTACATAGTCCATATAATATATCATATCTCATATATCATCACCGCACCCTATAGACACAAATAGTGATAACTCGTTAGTCTTGTAATAAACCTTCCATAAGAGAGACAACTCAGATCCCAAACAACTGCTGCCTTGCACATAGGCTGGGGACAGCCAAAGGCTAAGGAGGGCATCCCTACAGAAACGCTTGTTGAAATCGGATGCACTGGGCCACAGGCTTAACGAAACAGTTCAACGTAAATCGCAGTATGATGACAATACAACATATCAGAAAAAAGTATGGGGCTCATCCTGCGGAGTCCCGCCAGGCAGCGAGAGTGCCGGGCCTCACGCCTCGAAGGGGCCCACCCTTGACTACTGGTGGTCCCCCACCCATGTGTTGTGGTGTCAAGGCACATGGCTATGGGGCAATTTCTATTTACCAAAAACTCAAGACCCTCAAAATACTACAGTGGAATGCAGAGGGAGTCATTAACACAAAGCTTTCCCTAACACATCACTTGCATGAAGGTAAGATTGACGTGGCGTGTATCCAAGAAACGCACCTCAACAGCAGCCATAAATTCTCAATCAGAGGATACCAGACATTCCGCCTGGGTAGAGAAGGTCACAAAGGAGGGGTTCTGATACTGACACGTAACTGCATACCGAGTAGCACTGTATCTGTCAATCACACTGGACAAGCAGGAGCATTGACATAATCGCTCAAGAGACGAAGATCCGCATCTTCAATCTGTACGGACCACCAAATAAAGACCCATCGCTCTCGAGTATGGAAGTCAAAGACTCCAAATGCAAAATATTTGAGGACCTCAACAGCCACTCGAAGAGATAGGGATACTCGGACACAGACAGCAGAAGTGACGAAGTGGAAGATTGGGAGATAGACACAAATCTCCATCTAATCAATAGGCCGGAGGATAGCCCTAGCTTCTATTCTAGAACATGGCATACCCCCTCTACTCCAGATTAGGCCTTCTCCACAGTGGACATTCACCATAAAATAGACCGCCAGGTGCTAAACCAATTGGCAGGTAGCCACCACACGCCAATTAGGTTAGAAATTGATATGGAAGTAGGCCCACAGGAAACAAAACCGGAATTACAAACGAGCCGACTGGGATAGATTTACAAGCCTGACAGATGGGCTGTGTGAAACCATCAACACACGGAACAACAAAATGAAGCCTATGGTGGAAAGCCTAAGCAAGGCAATAATGCAAGCTGCCACTGAAACCATCCCAAGAGGGGCAAGGAAAAATTATAAGCCCTATTGGAATGATGAGTTGCAGAAAGCGAAAGACACAGTCACAAATGCTAGGAACAGGGCAGAGCGAGAACAATCTATGGAGGGAAATATCGCCTTCAAAGCCGTCACGGCGAAATACAAATACACTCTAAAACCAAACAGCAAGAGAAAGCTTGAAAAACAAAACAGAAAGCCTCAACTTAGACAAAGAAGTGAACAAACTATGGAAGCTAGTCAGAGCCATGAAGGACGAAACACCGTCAAACAAACAAATTACCATGAAGCAGGGTGAAAAATTGCTCACTGGAAAAAAAGCCGCAAACGCCTTTATTGAACACTATGCCAGAGCGAACTACATAGATGTCCCTGCAGAAAGGCATACAGACATTAATGAAGAGCAAAAGGAGCACGACAACATCAATATGGCACCAGAAGAGCATATGATGGAAAATTAACAATGAACGAAATGGAAAAGGCCATGAGAACATTAAAGAAAAGGAAATCTCCCGGAAAAGACGGGATAACTAACGACATGCTGATGGGGCTGGGCCAAACAGCAAAGAGGAAACTGCTTTCAGTCCTGAACCAAAGCTGGAAAAGGGGAATTGTACCCCAGGCATGGAAAGACGCAGTACTTGTACCAGTACCAAAGAAAGAGAAAGACAAAACATATCCAAATGGATACAGGCCTATCAGCCTTCTGAGCTGTGTCGGCAAACTGATGGAACGTATGATAAACACCAGACTGATGTGGCATCTGGAAGAAAAACGCATACTAATTCCATAACAAGCAGGCTTTAGACAGCACAGATCCACTGAGGATTAGGTCATCCTCATAGACCAGGAAATAGAAGATTCCTACCAGGAACAGAAACACACAGTAGCGGTTAGTGTGGATCTGGAAAAGGCATTTGACAAAGTCTGGAAAGATGGACAAGCTAAGAAGAAGTGAAGTTTGTGGGAAAATGTACAAGTGGATCACGCACTACCTCAAAAACAGAACGGTCAGAGTTCAAGTACAAGGGTAGATGAGAAAAAAGGTGACACTTGAGCAGGGAGTACCGCAAGGGGAAGTACTGTCACCCACACTCTTCCTGGTGTATATACATGACATTACAGAAAATAGGCCAAGAAGAGTCCATAGCTCAATGTTTGCAGACGATCTGGCTATGTGGACCTCTGAAAAGAATCTCACCATAGCAAGAAATCGGATGCAGCAGGCCCTAACATCGCAGGAAGAGTGGGCGAACTCATGGCTGGTCAAAATAAACGAGGAAAAAACGACATGTACAATATTCTCGCTATCAATCAAACCCCAAAACACCAAATTAAGTCTAAACGTCAGATACCTGCAGCCGATCGACAACCAAAACTACCTGGGAGTCACATTTGATCAGCGCATGACATGGACAAGTCAGATCGAGAGAAACCGAGTGAGAGCCAGAGAAAGAATGGCGATCATGAGGAAACTTGCTGGCACAAGCTGGGGAGCAGACGAAAGTATACTAAAGAAACTGTACATTGGAAGAGTGAGACCAGTTCTCGAGTATGGCATTGCGGCATGGACAACAGCAGCAAAGTCGAACTTCGATAAAATTAGCAAACTCCAAAACCAAGCCATGAGAGTTATAACAGGAGGCATGAAGTCAACGCCAATTGTAGAACTTGAAAAGATTACAAAACTGACCATCCAATGCACCAGAGACTAAATAATTTGGGAAATGGGAAACTAAAGCGAAGAAACGTTGCAGAAATAGCAAAGGCAAAGTTGCACGAAAACCCCCTGAACCCACTAACACCAAAGCCCATCCGTAATGTACGAAAACCTACCTGGAGGCAGCATATATTTCCAGAGGTGGTAGAAAATATACCAGGTATTGGAAACAAAAACAGCCAGTCTGAAAAAGAAAGAAGAGATCCTACCGTGAGTTACATAACAGAAAACTACCCAAGCATGGACTGGACCCATGCATACACCGACGGTTCCGTAACAAATACAACACAGAACGGAGGGGCAGGAGCATTTCTGAACCTACCAAATGGCAGAAAAATAACACTGTCATTCGCTACTGGAAAATACACAAGCAATTTCAGAGCGAATGCAGAGGCTCTGAGGGCAGCAGTGGAAAAAATGGTGACAGGTAAAAGGAATGAAAGCCACATAGTCCTGCTTACAGATGCTCTGGCCGTAGTCACAGCACTAAACAGTCAGAAAAATACTGAACTTAATGATTTAAGAGCAGTACTTTGTCAACTATGCCAGCAGTCCGCACCAAAAAGGGTAGTGGTGAAGTGGGTTCCATCTCACTGCACCATCCAAGGCAACGAGGAGGCAGACAGACTGGCAAAAGAAGGTGCAAAACTACCACAACCAGATACTAGTATGAAATACGAAGAGTCAAAACGGCTTATTAGAGCTAGATATATTTCCAAATGGGAAACCGAACATACTGGTTACACCAAAAACGATGCCTATTACCAGTTGAACAGAAGAGAGGCGGTCGTGGTCTACAGACTTCGCACTGGCAAAAATAAACTGACGTACCACCTATTCAACAAATTGAAGATAGGTGGCACCGACGAATGCCCGTGTGGTACCGGCAAAATGACCGCTGAGCATTTGCTGCAAAACTGCCCGACATACGAGGATCAGAGAGAGCAGATGTGGCCATCACCAGTGGAACTGCAAGACAAGCTTAAAAATGGATATTTTTTTTTGTGTCTGTGTGCAAGCGTATGAGTGGCGTTCAAGTCAACCAGGTACTCTTTTTGAAAGAAGAAATTAATGTTTTTCAAGTTGTCAAATTTATGGTTCGAAAAACTAATGCAACGCTCATGCACTTATTCCAGAAATTAATTGATTCGTGATTGATGATCCCATACGTTGTGGCTCTCAAACAACCACAGTCACTGTGAATATACAGATTGTTGAACGCCTTATCCTGGAAAATAGGCGCACAATCTCTCGCGAAATTGCGAACATAATTCTTGAGCGGTCAGCCTTTGAGAAGTTATTACCACGTGAAACAGGATGTCTTGGATTGGTTCAGACATACTGACAAATATTTCTACTCTGAAGCTTTACAAGCTTTACTTTAACATTGCTGGTGATTATATCGACACGTAAATGGTATTTTGACTACTTGAATACACAAATTTTTCTTCGTTACAAAAAAACCAAATACAACAGGCTTGGTTTGACTTGAACGCCCCTCATACAATTCGCTTTGCAGCTGATAGTGCATAGATGCCTGAATGGAGGCTTCTCCTGACTGTTCAAAAGTAGGTCCTGTTGAAGGTTAGATAGAGGCTGCTGGAGAGGACAGGATATATTCTGCAGGTGAGGGTTGGATAGGTGCTGATGAAGAGAGTTCTACAGTAAGTGATGGGGCACTCTGAATTGTTGCTGGTGGTGGGGAACTCTGAACTGATGCTGGTTTAGGAGAGTCCTGAATATATTCTGGTGGATAACCCTGAACTGATGGAGCAGAACCCTGAATAGATGCTGGTTGATAACCCTGAAATGGTGCTGGTGGAGTAGATCCCTGAACAGATTCTTGTGGGTAACCCTGAACTGATGCTAGTGTGGGAGAACCCTGCAATGATTCTGGTAGAAAAGAACCCAGAATAGATGCTAATGGAGGAGACCTATAAATAGATGCTGATGGAGGAGAACTATGAATAGATGCTGATGGAGGAGAACCATGAATTGATTCTGATGAAGGAGAACCCTGAATAGATGCTGGTAGAGGAGAACCCTGAATTGATGCTTGTTGATAAGAGCCCTGAATAGATTCTGGTAGAGGAGAACCTTCAATAGATTTTGGTAGAGATGAACCATGAAATGATGCTAGTGTTGGAGAACTCTGAATAGATTCTGGTAGAGGAGAAACCTCAATAGATTCTGGTAGAGATGAACAATGAAATGATGCTGGTGGAAGAGAACCCTGAATAGATTCTTGCAGAGGTGAACCCTGAAAAGATCCTAATGATGGGGAACCTTGAATTGATGCCAGTGAAGGAGAACCCTGAATTGTTACTAGTGAAGGAGAGCTCGGAATAGATTCATTTGTGTACAATAGGATAGAGGCTCTTAAAGAAGACACAAGGGAGGCTGGTATGTTCCACAACATAGGCATTGGTATGGACAATAGATTGGTGACTGTTGATGGCAAAGTAGAGGATGGTATAGACAACATAATAGAGGCTTGCCAGGACGGTAGGATGTCTGGTATCAGCGACATAATAGGAGCCGGTATGGACATCACGATAACAGTTGACGTCGGCGGCTGGATATAGGGCATCGGGGACTCGATAGTAACGTCAGATGTAAAAGGAACAATGCAAAGTTGATTCGAATTATCCATAGAAGAGGAAGAAGAGGTCGAAGAATGAGGACTGGACATCACAATAGCAGTTGACGTCGGCGGCTGGATATAGGGCATCGTGGACTCGGCAGTAACGGCAGATGTTAAAGGAACAATGTAAAGTTGATTCGAATTATCCATAGAAGAGGAAGAAGAGGTCGAAGCATGAGGACTGGGTATACTTCTTCTTGTTCTTCTATCTTCCTCCTTGTAATCAATTGTGGAATATAAGAACGAGTCAGTTTCTAGACTGTATTTGCCTTCGTATTCTTGGCTCTCTGTGGACTCTTCTCGGCTTGAGGTATCTGATACGTCAAATCTAACCTTTTTCTTTTTTCCAGATCTCACTTTCATAGTCTTTGTTTCATAAGTCGGCAATGTCTGTTCTTCTGCATTTGTTATTTGACGTTTTCGTCTGTTTTTCTCCCTGCTGGTCCTGACATTTCTCAAACATTTACCAACTTTAACACACAAACAACACGCAAAACATCTACGAACCAAATTCATACTGTTTTTTTCTTTTAATTATAATACAATTTTCAGTACAATGTTTTGCAATACGAGGCAGCGATCCTTTCTCACTCTAAGTGTACTAAGTAAGTATTAAACGCACCAAATCCGTGTCTTGTTCTCAAGATGCATTTTTTAGTGCCCAGTTTCAATATGCGCAATTTTGTCAGTTCACACTTTAGTGGTGCGTATTTTATTGATCATCATGTGGTTGATCAGCCTGAGAATGGTTGTAAGGTTTTTTGAGCACGTTTCTCCATTTGGCCCTATCCTCTGCATATCTCTTCATTTCAGTTTAGGTAATGTCTTTAATGTCTCTGCATTCTTTCTTTCTTGTTCTTTTTTTTCCTTAGCCTGTTATGACGTTCAGCGTCCAGTTATGAAGAGATCACTTTCACACACTTTCACACACTTTGAATGAAGAGGGTGATGAAACTCAAATGGCAAGACATGGTCCTGCACACTGCTGGTATCCCTAGCATTGTTACCATCATGATGCAATCACAGATTAGCTGGGCGGGTCGTGTTGCTCGCATGCCAGACTATCAGTTTCCAAAAATAATCTCCTATTGGGAGATGTAAAATGGCGAACCCTCCAAAGGAAACCAAAAAGAGCGCTTTAGAGACACACTAAAAACGTCTTTAAAAGCCTTTAAAATAAACCTCCAAACATGGGAAGATGCTGCTAAGATGGTACAGACTGGCATCCAGTGTTCGTACAGCGATCTCATTCCCGCCAAGCGGAGTGGGATAGTGGCAAGATAGTGGGACAGCGTTTGGTGGAGTCGTACCGCTGGTAACCGTACGTTACTGTAGTCCGTATCGAGAAGCTTTGTCAGTCCTTGAGGTGCGTCAAAGACTAGCGCGTATAGCCAATCTTGACAGTTCGTCTCTCGCGAGGTCCTTCTCTCGCAATGAGCTTGGGACCGGCAATTGGAAAGCAGAAATCGTGCCTAAGGGCCGTGTCCTCGCCTGACCAACGGGTCGGAGAGGGGTAGGCTGGCAGGCAAAATTCGTCTCCAGTCCGAGTTAAAATCATCGCCGGGTCCGTTAGGATCCGTTTTGCACAAATCGCTGCCATCCCTCCCCAAGTCGGTCGGTCATTGTGTGTACGGGCCCGGCCAGGCGGTCCTAGGTCGACGGAGTGAGCGACGGAAGGGTGGTAACAACCGTCCGTCCGTCAGTCGGTCCCTGCGGCCGTCTCCATGAGGCTTTTTAAACATCCATCCTCGACCGGTGTATGTGTGTGGCAAACACACGGTTCGTCTCCGACAGCTATCTGGTTGATCCTGCCAGTAGTCATACGCTTTTCTCAAAGATTAAGCCATGCATGTCTAAGTTCACACTGTCTCACTGTGAAACCGCGAATGGCTCATTAAAATCAGTCGAGGTTGCTTAGATGAAACGATCCTACTTGGATAACTGTGGCAATTCTAGAGCTAATACATGCTTACCAAGCTCCGACCCTCGCGGAAATAGCGCTTTTATTAGTTCAAAACCAATCGCCGTTTCCCGTCGCGGGATTGCGACGTCCCCACTGGTGAATCTGGATAACTTTGTGCTGATCGCATGGCCTCATGTGCCAGTGACGCATTTTTCAATTGTCTGCCCTATCAAATGTCCATGGTACGTGACATGCTTACTCTGTTTGTAACGGGTAACAGGGAATCAGTGTTTTATTCCGGAGAGAAAGCACGAGAAACGGCTACCACATCCAAGGAAGGTACCAGGCGCGCAGCTTACCCACCCCAGGCACGGAGAGGTAGTGATGAAAAATAACAATACGGGACTCTTTCGAGGCCCCGTAAATGGAATGAGTACACTTTAAACCCTTAATCGAAGATCTATGGGAGGGAAAGTCTGGTGCCAGCAGCCGCGGCAATTCCGCCGCAAATATTAAAGTTGTTGCAGTTAAAAAACTCGTAGGTTGATCTCAAGCGCAGGAGGGCGGTCTGGCTCGCGCCGGTTCACTGCTTGTTGTCTCCTGCCCTTCCGTCTGTCAGCTCACTCCCGCATGTGCTCTTCGCTGAGCGTCCCGGGTGGCAGGCGCGTTTACATTAAAAGAATTAGTGTGTTCAAAGCAGGCCTCGGCTGCCTGAATAATGCTGCAGGAAATAATGGAATAGGACATCGGTTCTCTTTTGTTGGTTTTTGGAACTGGAGGTAATGCGTATTGCGGCGTAAGAGGTGATATTCCTGGATCGTCGCAAGACGAGCTACTGCGAAAGCATTTGTCAAGAATGTTTTCATTAATCAAGAACGAAAGTCAGATGCGCTAAGATGACCAGATACCGTCGCAGTTCTGACCATAGACGATGCCGACTAGCGATCCACTATGTCATTCATCTGATTTGTGACATTTATCTGATTTTTATCATTTACCTAATTTGTATGATAAGTTTTATTATTTCATTCCTCTGTTTTATGCTATTCATCCTATTTTGTTTAATTTATTTGATTTGTGTAATTCATCTGATTTCTCTTAACAGTTATTTATTGACATTTCTTTGATTTGATTCATTTGTATGATTTGTTTCATTTATTTGATTTAAGTCATTTTTTATTTGCTTTATTTATTTGATTTGCTCTTCATTTATTTGATTTGTGTCACTTATTTGATTGTTTTTAATTATTTGATTTGTTTCATTAATTTGGTTTGTGTCATTTACCTGATTTGTGCCATTTAAGAAATGTGTGTTTTTTATTTTGTTCGACCATTTCTACAGTAATCCCTGTCTCCTAGCAATTTCATAGATCGCTTCAATTTGCAATAGTTTTACAAGATCATGCTAGCTCTATTCGAGTTATAGCTGTATTCTTTTCATCAGAGGTTCCACTCAGTGTGGTTCAACCGCACAAATATGTAGTTTTATTTTCATCACATAAGACAATATCAAAGGACACGATATTGTCAACAGTTAACCCTCTACAGTTCGGTCGTCTAGTTGACCTAATGTGTACGTTACAGTCCAGGACATGCGAAAAAACTATGTATTTTTAGATACTTCATTAAAAAAAAATTGACAATACAATATATACTATATCAAGGTTCTGAACATACGTCCTCTTGGTCCTAGCCTGAGATCTGAACGACTCAACTAAAATATAATATACCAAGTGTGTTCATTTTGCTCACTATATGCTCACCTTTATTACATATTAACTATATGAATGTCCACCACTTGATGATAGTTTTGGTAGTTCTTCTTCTGAGGTGAAAAGAAGGAACACTTTATAAATAAGGGACTCCACAGCAACTAATAAATGGAGATACACCAGAATATGGTTATTGGTAGAGGTGATTCACATCAAAATATGGTCTTTGACAATAGAGATGATACACACCACAATATGGTCTTGGGCAGAGGTGATACACACCACAATATGTTTTTTTAACAAAGGTGATACACACCACAATATGGTCTTTGACAATAGAGGTGTTATCCACACAACAATATGGTCTTTGACAGAGGTGATACTCACACGATATGGTCTTTGACAGAGGTGGTACACACACAACAATAAAACGCATGCAGATAAAACAACATGACATTTGACATGTCAACAACCATGAATACATGCAAGTACACTACAAGATTGCATTGGACTTGAAAAGAAAAGGGCGTTGTCAATATGTGAAATGGAGGCATGCAATGTCACATACATACATACACATAATGTGGCAATAATTATACCCAATACGACTTAGCAGAATTCTTCCTTTAAATAAACTAGCATCACCGCTTTTTCGTCTTGAATGAATAACGTTCTTATTTATTTATAATGAAATAAGCATTATGTTTTTCATATATAAACTTGTATATAAATAAATGTGTTCGTTTCTTCTCCATGTCTTCGGAAAATCCAGTTCTATCCGGATTTAACACACTCTAGGAAGAGGAGATATTTGATTGGACATGTTAGCCAGGGTCAGGTAAAATATTCTGGAAAAGACCCGCACATGTCTATCCTGTCATTGTCTGCCCAAACACTGTGTTTTGTATCAAAAAACAGAGCTGAATTTCGCAATCGTTTTGTGGACATAATAATCGGTTTTTAAGTTATACGGCTGCAGCAGGAAACCCCGACCCACATAATATTTCACTCATCGTTCCTTAGCGCCAAAATATTTCCTCGACCGGCTGAAGGCGCAGAAGCTAACGTCACCGCACAGTAGGACTTTAGCAGATATACGCCTGCCCCTCCTTTCTGGGCGAGGCATGAAGCTGTGCCGCAGCAGGGGGTCATAGAAATGTCCGATCGTAGTAAAGAAAGGGGTGGCCATGCTAGAAACATAAACCACTTCCATACAAGCTGCCTCCGCAGATTGATCAAAAAATATAAAGACAGGATAGGGTAACAGACAACCGAAATCACCACGAACGCCAGAATGTCGAGCATCCACACACTGCTGCAGAAGACCTAGATTAGGTGGGCCGCCACGTCATACGCAGGCCAGACAACCCCATCGTCAAACAACTAATGTATGGTTAACTAAAAAAGGGCCTGCGTCTCGTCGGTGGCCAAAAGAAGCGCTTAAAAGACTCGGTCAAAATATATATGACTCACTTCAAAATGGATGTGAACTCATGGGCGTGCCTTGCACAAGACCGCCACCCATGACGTAGAACAACAATCAGAGGCGTCTTCATTGCAGATGAATGCCGGGCCTCTGACGCGTGTAGAAAATAATCTGTTCGAAAAGACAAAATAACTGACACTTACATGTATAATTCTGACCTTAAACGTGGCATTTGGGGATAGGTTTCCGTGCCAGAATTGTACTACACAGCCACCTCCCGACTCACCGGCGAGGTGCAAAACAGCCTGTCTGACTGCTGCTGTTGTCATCATCACTTGCGATAGACGGCTGTTGCTATTATTATTATTACTATTATTATTATTACTATTAATATTGCGGGTAGGTAAATAAAACATTCTGAACGTTTTAGATGAATCGTGTATAGCACATATGTTCAGCAACTGAAGTGCATTACAGTTACATTTGTATTTGTCATATACTGCAAGTAGTTTCTGATGGTCGGTCCCCACTACGGCATTAGAGTCACCAAATGTGATGCGTTTCTTGGAATTTATAACTGAAGAAATGGCAGTTCATTTTCTAATATTGTTTTTGTTTCTCTATTCTCTCAAATTGTCATTGTTTGAACAAGAACGCATAACACTTAAACGATACTCATGTTTCCCAGTGAAAGCTGTCAAGTCATAACACAGCCACTGATTCTTTTCGGGAGTTTTGACAAGCTGGCCAACGAGATGAAATGTTATGGCGAAATGTTATAAGCAATGTTCACTCTTAAAGAGTGTGTCGAGAATTTCTCCATCTGGTCAAGGCAAGTTGAGGGCAGGATATATTTAGGACAATTTTGCTAGCCCCTTCTTACGTCTATGGAGGTAAGCAGATTATGTCTACAGAGGGCTGCTTAGGATCTGAAGGGACTGCCTAATTCCGTTATGTCTTCTAACACCATCGAAGAGTGACCACACGGCCTGATCTGTCTGAGTCTATGTTTTAGGCTGCATCTTCAACGTTACACGGTTAAGGATTGATTAAACGACCTTAGTATAATATCCGACAACTGTCAAGCTTATGCACAAGACCGGACATCTCTTCGTGAAGGTGGAGCGTCATACAAGCGTTCTCCTTCCTTTGATTCTGTATACCTCAGTGGATAGCGAGTCTGCGAGCCGCCACTTCCGAATGTTGCAATCCCATCTGTTTTCTCGTTTCCAAGGATTCCACAGGGGGCCAGAATCCACTGTAGGATCAAATATGTTTATTGTACAGCAGCACAGTGTTTTATTTTACTTCGTGTAAGAGTCTATCTTGTTTGAGGCTTGAGATGGCTTAGAGTACACTCCTGGAATTTGTTAGAATAACCGTTTCTTTTTGTAATTGTGTTTTGGTTGATAGGAATCTGAGTTGTTGTAGAGTAACAGCTGCTGTACACCCAGTATAGATAAAGACATTATGTAAGTCTTGTAATTAGGGCGAATGCAAGAATGCATTTTAATGAATAAATGTGGACAATTGATCTTCTTGTTTTCCATGTGGTTGTTGTCGTCGGAAGCAAATCGTGCTGGGGTATTTAATTTATGATTAATTTTCTTTGGTGCCGTGTTACATTGGCTCTTCCTACATCATGAGACATTATTAAGGGATGGGGTCGTGGTTATCCTTGTTGAAGTTCAATGCGAGATTCTTTAGTCAGCTCACTACTTTGGGGATTACAGTCACGATCCCTTTCTCGTTGACCAGAGCACTGTGACACAGTCTGTTTCCAGGAGTGATATAACGAAGTGAGATGGGATCTTAATCAATATATTTCACTTGACCAAAAAGTAACGATTTGCTCCCATTTTTAGGTGGTCCAAGGGACATTACCCAAAAAAAGAGAAATATTCTTATTTTTTAATCTTCTTCTTCTTCTTCTCCTTCTTCGTTCTCAATCTCCAACTATCAAGCCAAGAAATGAGCTTTGTAATAAGCAAAATGTTATCAGGAGAACAGAATGCGCTGTTTCGAAGTTTACAGATTGACTGAGATTTTTGCACATTTCGGTCGGTCCATCACATCCGACTTCAACATACATTGTTTAGTACCGAGTTAGTCTTACCTCTTTGATTCCTTCTCCTTAGCCAGTCTGCTCTGTTGTAGCTAGTTATCCAGGATCACCACATGGGGGTGTAGAAAGGTCTTGTCAGATCTGGTTCGCTAGCCCTGTCGCTAGCAGTCCGCCATCGAACGCTGACCACTGCAGCTCATGCACTTCTCAGTATTGTAATCCCATTAACAAACCGAGGGACAGAATAAAAACTAGAAATAAGAACCAGCATTGCGTTGGCAAAGAAGGCATTTAAAGATAAATAGAGAGTCGTAATGTCATGTAGCATTTGTATGACACTACGGACACAAAAACGTGACCACATACATTTGGTATGTGATGTTGTAAGGTCCTGAAACATGGACAATAGATAAAAGAAAGATAAAATACTTTGAGGCTTTGAGATGTGATATTAAAGGTAAAGCTAAACGAAGCTCAAAGAATACACTGCCGTCAGGAGTGAGGTGTGATAGCCTTTCTTGCACTAAGTCACGGCTTTGCAAGTTGGGATTGCCAGTTCCCTTCCTGGCTGCTTTTCCTTCCCTATCCGTCAGCCAGACACCCATTTACATCTAGGTCGACTGATTCTGCTGGGAGTGGGACCAGAACCCCATTCCTTTGCCGTGAAAAGCTAGTGATCTACCATAACGCTATTCAGCGCCGTGAGGTTACCGAAAGATGAATAAAGTGAGCTGGACAGAGAGGAATTCAAATGAAAGGGGGCTGGCTGGTGAGGAAAAAGAAATAAAGCCTGTTATAAAGGTTACAAAAACAACGACTGACCTGGTTGTGCCATAGCCTGCGTCATGATGGGCCATTGATGAAAGTCTTGGTAGACAATGCAGAGAATTAGCGAAAGGGGCAGACAATTAAATACCTTTGTGAAACAAGAATGCAGAGGCGTGGCGCTGAAGACATGTATATATATATATAATATATATATATATATATATATATATATATATATATATATATATATATATATATATTGAATTCAGAGCTTGCAAATCAGTATCAGGATTGAATGACTTGATGATGACAAGGTCGGGGCCCCAAACTAGTTCCAGGACTGAATGACTTGATGATAATGGGGTCAGGGCCCCAAACTAGTTCCAGGACGGAATGACTTGATGGTGATGGGGTCGGGGCCCCAAGCTAGTTCCAGGACTGAATGACTTGATGATGATGGGGTCAGGGCCCCAAAGTAGTTCCAGTACTGAATGACTTGATGGTGATGGGGTCGGGGCCCCAAACTAGTTCCAGGACTGAATGACTTGATGGTGATGGGGTCGGGGCCTTAAACTAGTTACATGACTGAATGACTTGATGGTGATGGAGTCGGGGCCCCAAACTAGTTCCAGGACTGTATGACTTGATTTTGAGGTAAAGGCCCCAAACCAGTCCCATGATTGAAAGACTTGATGATGATAGGGTCCGGCCCCAAACCAGTGTCTGGACTAAAAGACTTGATGATGATGGGGTATAGACCCCAAACCAGTCACCTAACTGAACGACTCGATAGTGATGGAAGTAAAACAGCACTCTATTAATTACCAAATGTTTAACCAAAGTAGTGAGTAGGATAACGACAAAGGCGGTTCATCTAGAGGCTGGGATGAAGTGTTACAAATTGTTTCATGCAAATTCTGGACTATTTGTCGTTTCCAGTTGGGTCAACTGGATTACTTCGTAATCAGAGGATCGATGCATGTAACTGTGCCCATAGAAGCAAGCGTTGCGATCGAACGGCTAGTCACAAGTATCTTCATCTCCTACTGGTGTTTCGATGAGGCGGAACAGAGAGACAGAATGCGTAGAGTTCCTGTTATCGCCAGGTTGGAGGCATGTGCCGTCATTAGGTGAGACTTCCTGAGAGTGTCAGAGATTACGTCAAGGTCTGCCCCTCGTTCAAGGACCAGATACCTGAACATGATATATTCTCGGGGTAGGCTGGTCAAAATGCATTCTGACTAAATGAATAAACCACCTGATTTTGTAGGTGTCACTGCAGAAACTAACTGAGTTTTCCTCCACTATCTTCCTCAGCGGGATGTTGCGGATTCGGTCACGGAATGTCTTTTCAGCTGCACTTCTCACACAGCGCATCTCAAGCTCTGCATCTTACTCTTATGTGTTTCTTGTAAGGACAACGGCTGACGTTGGTTACACAATGTAAGAATAAGCAGTGAATTGATCAGCATCATTATAACTGAAAGAAGCACTCTACGGTGTTTTCAAATCGGTATACACAGTGAACATTGTAAGCATACTGAATTCTTTGTGTGATCCCTCTGTCAACTCTGCCGTAACCAGTGAACATACTACTAAGGTATTTTAATTCTCTTACTTGCTTGATACTTATATTTACAAATAGGTATCACCACCGCTATTTTCCATCACCAGGTACCTTCCTTTAAATCAACGGTTGTTTTAGAATCTGTGTGAGCCATCTTACCGTTACATTGTGAAACATTTTAGGGCATCTGCTGATATTTTGTCTACACATGAGGCTCTGTACTTTGAGCTTCTTCTAATTACATGCGCCCTCCCACGGCTATTTTCTGGAGTATTAATATGTCGTTACGCGCAATATATTTCGTGGTTTGTACCAATCCAATGGACAATAACTAAAGAATTTCTGCAGTAGGTGGTTTAGTGGATGAAGGGATGTAACCGAATAATTTCTTTGTTTCAAAAATGTAAACGGGTGATACAAACCAATCTAATCTCTGGACTAATAGTGTCTTCTGCTTGTTCATCAGTTGGCCTTTATTTAGAGAGCTCAAGTCTTATAAGATATTTTTTAGTTCAATACTTTTTAGAGGTGTTGTCTGCAATTTCCTACATTTTTTCAGTGTAAGATTTTGTGTGTGAAATATTTATTGTTTGTTTATTAGATCATATTATGTTATGTATTACTGGCGATGATTACCACCAATGCTGACATACCGCCAAGGGTTGATACAGAAATTAGCCCAGAAGGAAGATCTCACGCGATAAGAGCTTTACAGTCACCAGAGCACCAAATACAAAGGGCAGATCCTACACTGCTCGCCAGGCCAAATGTAAACAAACAACGTTTGCTCGTGACAACGATCACAAGACGAGTATTTATCTGCACCAGGTCAGTCAACAGACATAGCGAACAACAGAAAAACAGGGAAGTAATGGACAGTTCGGAACTCGGTTCCAGATAAATGCAGATACATACTTGTATTCTGATCGTTGTCAAGAACAAACATTCTTTGTTTATAACTTACTGCATCCAAGGTTCCACATATTTCCATGGCTAAATGTCCTGACACCATAGAATTGCATATTCACCAGGTACGGTAAACCACAGGATGAAAACCATCCACAACAACGCTACAAATAGCTAAACGAAAAAAGGCGTCGCATTCTAAGAACGAACCAGACGGGTTTGTTGGATACAACATTTAAGCTACCTGACATCGGGTACAAGTTTTCTGCTGAACTGAAGAAACAAAGTGGAAATCTCAAAGGTTGACACTACATGCTAACACAAATAACGGACAATTTTCGATCTTTACTTGACAATGATCCTGATTAACTACCGCTGTGCGTATATAACAAGAGAATATTTGTTTACAGATCTGAGTAAAATCAAAAACCAAAAAGTCATATGACACAGCTACAACATCAACTGATTACAGGAACCAATCAACAAGCTTAATTGTTAAAATTACGTCACTAAGCAGGAAACGTGAACAAAATGTGAGATGTGGGTCAGAGAGAGAGAGAGAGAGACAGAGAGAGAGAGAGAGAGAGAGAAAGAGGGAGAGAGAGAAAAGAGGGAGAGAGAGAATGGTTTGGAGAGAAAAAGAAACAAAAGTAGCAGTAGTAGTGGTAGTAGTAGTAGTAACAACAGTAGTGGTAGTAATAATAGTATAGGTAATAGTAGCAGTTCAAGCGGTAGCATTAACATCATCAGTAATAGTAGTAGTAGCAGTAATACAAGTAGTAGTAGCAGTAGTAGTAGTAGTAATAGTAGCATAGTAGTAGTAGTAGTAGTAGTAGTAGTAGTTGCAGCAGTAGTAGTAGTAGTAATAGTAGCAAAAGTAGTAGTAGTAGTAGTAGTAGTAGTAGTAGTAAGTAGTAGTAGTAGTAGTAGAATTAGTTGTAGTAGTACTAGTAGTAGTAGTAGTAGTAGTAGTAGTAGTAGTAATAGTGGTAGTAGTAATATTAGTAGCAGAAGTAGTAGTAGTAGTATTGGTAGTAGTATCAGTAGTAGTAGTATAAGTAGAAATAGCACCAGTTTTAGTAATAAAAAAATCAGTAATAATATTAACCAGAATCTATGACTCCATCTTCTGTCTTGAAGTCACGATCTCTGACCTACACCTTCTGCCTTGAAGTCACTCTATCTGACTTACACTTTCTGCCTTGAAGTCACGATCTCTGAGCTATACCTTCTGAATTGAAGTCATAATGTATGACTGGCAACATCTTCTGGCCTAAAACCTGCATCTATGACTGACATGAAGGTCTGCCGTGCTGACAGGATCTATAACTGATTTAATCTTCTACCTTGGCTCCAGGAACTACGGCTGATAACAACATCTGCCTTGTAGCCATGATCTGACTGATAACCACATCTGCCTTGTAGCCATGATCTGACTGATAACCACATCTGCCTTGTAGCAGTGGCAACTGGAAACTTCTAAAGCAATTTCAGAGCGGAGGCAGAGGCACTGAGGGTGCAGTACAAGCAATGCTCACAGGCGAAAGCAATGAAAGCCACATAGTCCTGTATACAGATGCCCTGGCCGTAGTTACAGCACTAACAAGCCAGAAAAATACTGAACTTAATGATTTAAGAGCAGTACTCTGTCAACTATGCCAGCAATCCGCACCAAAAAGAGTAGTGGTACAGTGGGTTCCATCATATGTCCACTAAACAGACGCTGATAAACGTGTTGATCGTCGATATGTCATGTTATCATTGTCAAACGGGCCGTATTAGATAGGTAAAAACGTAGCATTGAGTCCTACGAAATGAGCTATGTACGAAAGAGAAAGACATTAAGAAAGTACATTCTGAAAGACAATTCGAGAAAAAATTCGCAGCTGCACGTTGATGATAATTGTGGAGATTACATCGGTTAATTTATATATTGAAGCACAGAAATTAAATTGGTTTGGACATTTTGACAAGGATATTTTAATCAATCTGCAGGAAGGTTATTGTCGAAGCACACTCATGAACATAAACCGCGATTAAAGAGATCAGCTAGTTTTTTTTGTTTGTTTTGAAGACAAAAGTACGAGAAGAGGAGCATTTATGTGCGGTCTAAAACGAGGAGAAAACAACAAATCCTTGCAAGTTGATCTCACAAGAGTTCAACAAAGGCCTGAGATCTCACAGGCTGGGAAGGAATCCATTACCAAAATGCTGATTGAAACCTGTAGTGACACATTTGTATAATTAGTTAAATAGCAAACACCATGTGATCTAGTAGAAGTCAACTCTTGCCATGTTCAACAAGACTCGAGTCAAGTCTCAAGTCACCCTAACAAAATTCAAGTAACGCTGCAGTCAAGTCTAAATCTGAATTAGAGTGCCAAGTCTTCATTCATCATTGCACGTCAAGTATCTCTAATTCGTATCTTCATTTATTGTGGCATATCAACCAACGAAGTCCATCGAAGTCTAAAGTCGAGTTCCAAGTCGTCGGTTATCAAGTCACGTCTTTAGTCAAGTCCTGCTATCATCTTCTAAGTCACAAACATAATCCCAAGTTGGTACGACAGCGATGATTCCACAGAATATTATTCCCCACATCTCTCTTCACAAATCCACATGTAGTCCAGCGAACGGAATGCGTTGTGTCGTAGTTTACAGCTTGACTGCGATATTTGCACCTTTCGGTCCAACACATCCGACTTCAGCAATCATTTTTCAGTACCGGGTTAGCATTCCCTCTTCGATCCCTTCTCCTTAGCCAGTCTTCCCTGCTGCAGCCTGTTATCCAGGATCACCGCGTGGAGGTGTAGAAGGGTCTTGGCAGCTCTGGTTCGCTGGCCCTGACGCTAGCAGTCAGCTATGGGTCGCTGACCACTGTAGCTCATGCGCTGCTCAGCATCTTGATCCCATATGAGCATATAACTTGTTTTACCTGGAGTTTGTGGACCACACGCTTGATTCACGGTTAATGTAACACACCGATCAGCTCTGCTCCTCATGTCCGTACACTTGGAAACAGATTGTTAACATCTGGGGAGATTGATGATTTGGCAGACGATGCCTATGGAAAAATTAGTCCATTCACAGAATAGAAATAGAAGTCTCAGCAAGGTGGAATAGATGACACGTGGCGAGACACATGGATCTATATGGCTGTCATCGATCCCGTGTCATATCTCCTGTTATGGAAGAAGAATACCCTAGCTTTTAACTGCATCTTGTCATCTGTCACAAAGGTAGAACACCCTGCTTGCCTACTGAATTATGTTGTTTCTCCTGTCACAAAACTGGAACACCCTGCTTGCCTACTGAATTATGTTGTTTCTCCTGTCACAATACTGAAACACCCTGCTTGCCTACTGAATTCTGTTGTTTCTCCTGTCACAAAACTGGAACACCCTGCTTGCCTACTGAATTATGTTGTTTCTCCTGTCACAATACTGAAACACCATGGCTTGTAGTGATATCACTCTGTATGTATCACTTTGTCTTTTACTGTCTTTTGTTTTCATCCTCATCATCATTATCAGTCCCGTAACTTGAAAAGTCATTGGGGCAGAAATACTGCAGGTTGTTGGACCAATTCCCGCTACTTCACACGGTTTTGTGCCAGAATATTTGTTCTAGCTATGGACCACTCTCTGATGTTGTCTTCCAGTGTCTTTTCTGCCCCTCTCTCTCTCTCTCTCTCTCTCTCTCTCTGTCTCTCTCTCTCTCTCTCTCTCTCTCTCTCTCTTACGGTTTCCAGGCACAGTACCTTGCAGGATCGTCTTGGTCAACAGATTTATATTATTAAATCTTGTTCTCAAATATCAAGTACTCTTGTTTTGATGCTCACATAAAGATCAATTCTAGCCACTTCGTCCCTACCTTCCCATAAGCTTGAATTGTTGCAGCTGTTATGCCTTACATACATGGGGACTAGTTTTACAGTTGTTCCCTATAGCACTGTCTATTTTTTCAATCAATATATCAGCTTTTAGGTGATCCTAGTATCTTTTGATAAATAGTAATTATCCCTGAGCGCATGTTGAATTGAAGTTATTAGCAGTTCTCTTTCCATTATTGTTGTCTGACATGCTCGTTAAATATTTGGGATCCCTTTTTGTCATTAATTATTAACGTGGGAAGGAAGCTCTTATCTCTTAACCTCTTCAAGCATGTTGGACGTTAGCAATGTTTTTTTAGAATTTCTAAAGAAATTTTTATACATTTTACTAAATTCAGCATTCCGACAAGCTGTTTGTTTCGTTTCTTTATTTTCATTAAGTTTTGTTATCCACATTTCCTGTTAGTGTTTCCGCCATAGATGTTTGTTCTCACAGTGTATGTATGTCTTCGGTTTCTTTATTTGATGTCACTAACATCTATGCCATTTTATGGTATATTTCTTTTCTAATAGCTTCTTCTTTTTTTTAAAGCGATTTATTGTGATTATTGGCTGCTTTCTTTTACTCTGTGATGTGGTTTACGTTGTTGCCACTGGTCGATTATCATTTTCTACAGAGATAATGGGGATTACTCTAACGTAGGTTAATTGAAATTTTAAAAATACGAATATTTTCCTTTTAATTACAGCTGTGTTAAAAAGTGTAGATTTATTAAACGATTGAATCTGAAAAAAATGTGTGTGCAAAGAATTCTTATTGTGAACACATAGTTTAAAGAAAAAGAAAATTAATCTTCCAATTTTCACATAAACTTGTACAACCTACCTTACGACCAATGTTTTTATACGGGACTAATGACAACACAAGCAAAAATATTGCCGTTTGTCCGTAAAAGGAAATTGTTATAGTTTACGCGAGATTGCGATATATGTGCTTTACGTGCTGAGACATTCAATTTTAACTTGGTTATTTTTCAGATGCCAGATATGCCTTCCGTTTGCGATCCCAATCCCTTAGCCAGACTGTACTTGTAATTAGAGCAGCCTGTTTGCAGGGCCGCCACTTGGAGGTTGAATAGAGTCTCGATCAGCTATGATTCGCTGCTGCATCTTTAGCCCCTGTGACTATTCTAAATGGTGATTTAGTCATGTTCTTCTTCGTACGCAGTCAGACAGTAACCATTATTTTTTTCGAAAAAAGCGGCGACCATCCTGAGGCTGTCGACACTGCCATAGAGCTTGTCTTGCAGTTCCACTTCTGATGGCCACATCTGCTCTCTCTGATCCTCGTATGTCGGGTAGTTCTGCAGCGGATGTTCAGCGGTCATTTTACCGGTACCGCACGGGCATTCGTCGGTACCACCTATCTTTAATTTGTTGAAGAGGTGGTACCTTAGTCTATTGTAGCCAGTGCGAAGTCTGAAGACAACGACCTACTCTCTTCTGTTCAACTGGTAATAGGCATCGTTTTTGGTGTAACCAGTATGTTCGGTTTCCCATGTGGTCATGTATCTGGCTTTGATAAGCCGTTTTGACTCTTCGTACGTCATACTAGTATCTGTTTGTGGTAGTCTTGCACCTTCTTTTGCCAGTCTGTCTGCCTCCTCGTTGTCTTGGATGTTGCAGTGTGATGAGACCCACTGTACCACTACGCTTTTTGGTGCGGACTGCTGGCACAGTTTGCAGAGTGCTGCTCTTAAGTCATTAAGCTCAGTGTTTTTCTGGCTTTTTAGCGCTGTGACTACGGCGAGAGCATCTGTAAGCAGGACTATATGGCTTTCATTTTCTTTGTGTGTCACCATTTCTTCCACTGCCGCCCTCAGTGCCTCTGCCTCCGCTCTGAAATTGCTTGTGTACTTACCAGTAGCGAATGACAATGATATTTTTCTGCCATTTGGTAGGTTCAGGAATGCTCCTGCCCCTCCGTTCTGTGTAGTGTTTGTTACAGAACCGTAAGTGTATGCATGGGTCCAGTCCATGCTTGGGTAGCTTTTCGATATAAAGCTTAGGGTAGTATCTCTCCTTTCTTTTTCAGTCTGGCAGTTTTTGTTTCCAATACCTGGTATATTTTCTACCAACTCTGGAAATATATCCTGCCTCCAGGTAGGTTTTCGTACATTATGGGTGGGTTTTGGTGTTGTTAGTGCGATTATGGGATCTTCGTGCATCTTTGCTTTAGCTATTTCTGCAAAGTTTCTCCGCATTAGTTTCCCATTTCCCAAATTGTTTAGTCTCTGGTGCATTGGATGGTCAGTCAGTCTTCGGAGTTTCTCTGACTGCAGCTGGGCTCTGCAGTCTCTTCTATCGGTCATGGATTTTAGTTTTGTAATCTTTTCAAGTTCTACAATTGGCGTTGACTTCATGCCTCCTGTTATAACTCTCATGGCTTGGTTTTGTAGTTTGCTAACTTTATCGAAGTTCGCCTTTGCTGCTGTTGTCCATGCCGCAATGCCATACTCGAGAACTGGTCTCACTCTTCCAGTGTACAGTTTCTTTAGTTTGCTTTCGTCTGCTCCCCAGCTTGTGCCAGCAAGTTTCCTCATGATTGCCATTCTTTCTCTGGCTCTCATTCGGTTTCTCTCGATCTGACTTTCCCATGTCATGCGCCGATCAAATGTGACTCCCAGATAGTTTGGGTTGTCTTTTAAACTTAATTTGGTATTTTGATGTTTGATTGAAGTTAGAATATTGTGCATGTGGTTTTCTCCTCATTTATTTTGACCAGCCATGAGTTCGCCCACTCTTCCAGCGATGTTAGGGCCTGCTGCATCCGATTTCTTGCTATGGTGAGATTCTTTTCAGAGGTCCGCATAGCCAGATCGTCTGCAAACATTGAGCTATGGACTCTTCTTGGTATATTCTCTGTAATGACGTTTATATATACCAGGAAGAGTGTGGGTGAAGGTACTCCCCCTTGGGGTACTCCCTGCTCGAGTGTCACCTTTTTGCTCATCTGCCCTTGTACTTTGACTCTGGCCGTTGATTGTTTGAGGTCGTGGTTGATCCACTTGTACATTTTCCCACAAACATCATTTCTTTTTAGCTTGACTCTAAGTCCATCTTTCTAGACTTTGTCAAATGCCTTTTCTAGATCCACCCAAACATATACTGTGTGTTTCTGTGTCTGGTATGCATCCTCTATTTCCTGGGCTATGAGGATGACCTGATCCTCAGTGGATCTGTGCTGTCTAAAGCCGGCTTGCTGTGGAATTAGTATTCGTTTTTCTTCCAGATGCCACATCAGTCTGGTGTTTATCATACGTTCCATCAGTTTGCCGACACAGCTCAGTAGGCTGATGGGCCTGTATCCATTTTGATCCGTTTTGTCCTTTTCTGTTTTTGGTGCAGGTACAAGTACTGCGTCTTTCCATGCCTGGGGTACAATTCCCCTTTTCAAGCTTTGGTTCAGGACCGATAGCAGTTTCCTCTTCGCTGTTTGGCCCAGCCCCATCAGCATTTCGTTTGTTATCCCGTCTTTTCCGGGGGATTTCCTTTTCTTTAATGTTCTCATGGCCTCTTCCATTTCGCTCATTGTTAATTTGGCCATCATATGCTCTTCAGGTGCCGTATTGATGTTGACGTGCTCCTTTTGCTCTTCACTAATGTCTGTATGCCTATCTGCAGGGAACTCGATGTGGTTTGCTCTGGCATAGTGATCGACAAAAGCGTTTGCGGCTTTCTTACCAGTGAGCAAGTTTTCGCTCTGCTGGATGGTAATTTGTTTGTTTCTTCTTCTTCTTCTGCGTACACAGTTTGTTTGACGGGGTTTCGTCGTTCATGGCTTTGACTAGCTTCCGTAGCTTGTTTCCTTCTTTGTCCAGGTTTAGGCTTTCCGTTTTGTTTTTCCAGCTCTCTCTTGCTGTTTTCTTGAGAGTGTATTTGTATTTCGCCGTGGCGGATTTGAGGGCGATGTTTGCCTCCATAGATTGTTCTCGCTCTGCCATGTTCCTAGCATTTGTTACAGCATCTTTCGCTTTCTGCAACTCATCATTCCAGTAGGGCTTATAGTTTTTCCTAGCTTTTCTTGGGATGGTTTCAGTGTCGGCTTGCATTATTGCCTTGCTTAGGCTTTCCACCATGGGCTTCATTTTGTTGTTTCGTGTGTTGACGTTTTCACACACCCCAAATGCCAGGATTACAAATCTGTCCCAGTCGGCTCGTTTGTAATTCCAACGTGGGAGCGGTTTTGTTTCCTGTGGGCCTATTTCCATATCAATGTCTAGCCTGATCGGCCTGTGATCGCTACCTGCTAGTTGGTTTAGCACCTGGCGATCAATTTTATGGTGTATGTCCTGTGTGGAGAAGGCCAAATCTGGAGTCGAGGTGGTACGCCATGTTTTAGAATAGAAACTAGGGCTATCCTCTTGCCTAATGATTAGGGAGAGATTTGTATCTATCTCCCAATCTTCCACTTCGTCACCTCTGCTGTCTGTGTCAGAATATCCCCATCTCTCCGAGTGGCTGTTGAAATCTCCAACTACTATGCAGTTGGAGTCTCTGACCTCCATACTCGAGAGCGATAGGTCTTTATTTGGTGGTCCGTACAGATTGAAAATGCGGAGCTTCGTCTCTTGAGCCCTTATGTCAACTCCTACAATTTCTGCTTGTCCGGTGTGACTAACAGGTACCGCGCTACTCGGTAGGCAGTTTCTAGTTAGTATCAGGACCCCTCCTTTGTGACCTTCTCTATCGAGGCGGAAGGTTTGGTATCCTCTGATTGAGAATTTATGATTATTGTTGAGGTGCGTTTATTGGATACATGCAACGTCAATCTTACCTTCATGCAGGTGATGTTTTAGGGAAAGTTTTTTGTTAATGACTCCCTCCGCATTCCACTGTAGTATTTTGAGGGTCTTGAGTTTTTGGTCAATGGAAGTTGCCCCATAGCCATGTGCCTTGACTCCACAAGACATAGGTGGGTGACCACCAGTAGTCAAGGGTGGGCCCCTTCGAGGCGTGAGGCCAAGCACTCTCGCTGAAAGCGGGACTCTGCAGGATGAGCGCCATACGTTTTCTAATAGGTTGTACTGTCATCATACTGCGATTTACGTTGCACTGTTTTGTTATGCTTGTGGCCCCGTGCATCCGATTTCAAAAGGCGTTTCTGTAGGGATGCCCTCCTTAGCCTTTGGCTGTCCCCAGCCTATCTGCAAGGCAGCAGTTGTTTGTGGTCAGAGTTTTCTCTCTTATGGAAGTTGTCTTACAAGACTGATGAGTCTTCACTACTCGTGTCTATAGGATGCGGTAATGATATATGAGATATGATATATGATATGGACTATGTACTGGTTTATACTAACCCAAAAGTGATTCAGTCTAGTGTGTCTGTATCCCAGGATCGTCACGTCCTGCCAGAAACGTATCATATGCATATGGGGGGGGGGGGGGGGTACCTCTTTGCTCCCTTTATTTTCTCGGCACATCTTCAGTGATGGTACGCTTAGCATTCCCCGCCATCTGGGAGGTTGACACAGTAGGGCAGATGTGCAATCTCCGCTAGTCTGCATCTCTTCTGCGTCCATTGGTATGGCTGATAGCGTACAGAGGTAGAGATCGAGGCAGGAGTGCATTTAACCAGGGGACAAGCCTGGTAATGTCACGGAGATGTTTTTCGCCTAGTGTGCTGACAGATCTCATGGTCATTGGTTGAGTCTCGACAGTTCTCAGTGAGGTGGCTGCTCTACTGTTTTCGACACCCCGACCAAGAACTAAGTCTTATGTTGGTGGTTTCGCAACCCATCGCCGTATAAGGTGAATATCAAGCAGCTGTCCGCCCGCTTTGATCGGCGGACGGCAGAGACCTCTTTCAGTGGCTCTGCCGGATAGGGCTGGGGCACGAGCCCCAGGTCCCGAACATGTAGGAGCCTCCCATTGCAATGGTGCTGAAATGTTGGTCGGGATTCCGGCTTACAGGGGTTCGGCAGTAATCCCTCACATGGTAGCCTCGCGTTATTGGCTTATCAGCCTGGTACGGGAACCACAGTGTCTGCGGCTCCTCTCGAATTGAGCTGGATTTCCGTAGCAAAGCCCTGTCATTAGTAGGGTAAAATTGACCTGTCTTCAGATGGTCTATTTCCAGCACCCTTTCACTATTTGACCAGACGAATTAATTGAGGGCTTTTGTTTGTCAATGACCAGGTATTTGAAATCTGCGGTTTCTGCGGGGTTAAAAACGATGTTCGTAGCGTTCTTTCATTAGAATGTTAAAGAGCTGACTTGTCTTCCGTGAATCTAATACCAGCGTACGTTCATTATAAGACCCAACGGTAGTGCTCTCGATTTGTGAGTCGTTCTACAGTATTGGCGTGTTCAGTCAAACTAAGCCGCAGGTTCCACTCCTGCTGGTGCCCTTCCGTCAATTCCTTTAGCGAACACTAGATGCGAGACAATCAAGTTACCGAGAGGATAGCCCCAGATTTTCGAGGGTCTAATTCCAGCACCCGTTCCATATTAGAACCAACGAAAGTGCTCTCGGCATGTCAATCATGTCAGTGTTTGGCCGTGGTGAGTCAAATTAAGCCGCAGGCACCACTCCTGGTGGTGCCCTTCCGTCAATTCCTTTAAGTTTTAGCTTTGCAACCATACTTCCCCCGGAACCCAAACACTTTGGTTTCCCGGAAGCTGCCCGCAGAGTCATCGAAGCAACTCTTGCGGATCGCTAGTCGGCATCGTTTACGGTCAGAACTACGACGGTATGTGATCGTCTTCGCGCCTCTGACTTTCGTTCTTGATTAATGAAAATATTCTTGAAAAATGCTTTCGCAGTAGCTCGTCTTGCGGCGATCCAAGAATTTCACCTCTAACGTCGCAATACGAATGCCCTCGTTTGTCCCTGTTAATCATTACCTCCAGTTCTGAAAACCAACAAAATAGAACCGAGGTCCTATTCCATTATTCCATGCACCATTATTCAGGCAGCCGAGGCCTGCCTTGAACACTCTAATTTTTTCAAAGTAAACGCGCCGGCCACCCAGGATGCTCAGCGAAGAGCACCCGTAGGAGAAAGCCGGCAGACGGTAGGGCAGGAGACAACGGGCAGTGAACCGGCGCGAGCCGGACCGCCCGCCTGCGCCTGAGATCCAACTATGAACTTGTTAACTGCAACAACTTTAATATACGCTATTGGAGCTGGAATTACCGCGGCTGCTGGCACCAGACTTGCCCTCTAATAGATCTTTGTTAAAGGGTTTAAAGTGTACTCATTCCAATTACGGGGCTTCGAAAGAGTCCAGTATTGTTTTTTTTCGTCACTACCTCCCCGTTCCGGGAGTGGGTAAGTTGCTCGCCTGCTGCCTTCCTTGGATGTGATAGCCGTTTCTCATGCTCCCTCTCCGGAATCGAACCCTGATTCCCCGTTACCCATTACAAACAAGGTAGGCATGACACGTACCATCGACATTTGATGGGGCAGACATTTGAAAGATGCGTCGCCGGCACATGAGGCCATGCGATCAGCACAAAGTTATCCAGAGTCACCAGTGGGGACGCCGCAACCACGCAAGGGGAAACGACGATTGGTTTTGAACTAATAAAAGCGCTCTTTCCGCGGGGGTCGGAGCTTGGTAAGCATGTATTAGCTCTAGAATTGCCACAGTTATCCAAGTAGGATCGTGTCATCTAAGGAACCTCGACTGATTTAATGAGTCATTCGCGGCTTCACCGTGAGACAGTGTGAACTTAGACATGCATGGCTTAATCTTTGAGACGTAAGTACAGCACACACCGGTCGGCGGAGGACGGGTGTGTAAAAAGCCTCACTGGGACGGCCGCAGGGACCGACTGACGGGACGGACGGACGGTTGTTGCACCCATCCCTCCCTCCGTCGACCTAGGACCGCCTGACAGGGGCCCCCTATACGCATCAGACGACCGACCGACCGACCGGGCTCGCTCTAGGAGGGATGGCAGCGCTCTGTGCAGAACGGATCCCAACGACCTCGGCGATGAATTTCACTGGGACTAAAGACAATTTGGCCTGCCGGCCTGCCCTTCTCTCGAGGGTTGGTCCCCGGGAGAACACATGGCCTTCAGGCACGATTCCTGCTTTCCATTTGCCGGTCACAAGCTCTTTGCGAGAGTCTGACCACTAGCGAGATGAACTGTCGAGCTCTGCTATAAGCCTATAAGATAAATCACCACCGACTGATAACGTTTCTTGATACGGACCAGAGAAGCGAACCTCGGTGGAGGAGACGCAAAAAAAAACCGCATTCCAAAAGCTCAACGGGGAAAGGTGGGCAAGCGTTTTCCGTAAGCCCGCGCTTTCGCTCCGCCTGGCGGGACTGAGATCGCTTTACGAACACTGGTTGAAATTGAATCGCGGCGGCGAGACAACTACCCCTCCGCGTCCAATCTTTGTCCTTCCTCTTTTTCTAGAGTCAACGTTTCAGCCCCATATAGTGCAATTGGCCATATATCAGTGGCGATTATTTTTTTCCTTAGTTCTATCCTAATATTCTTTGAGGTTAACGATTTATGTTTTTCTCTTGAACCATTTTTTTATTGTCTTGATTTCTGTCCCATTTTGAGCATTTTCTGTTAAAAGTCTTCCATTTTAATTAACCATGATCAACCTGCTCCACTTTGACAATTTCCATTGTTACTTAGAAACGAGCCGAGATATTCAATACCTGCGACGTTCAGAGCCATTTGCTTATGGAGGACGCAGTCAATACATTTTTTTTCAAGGAAAATCTAGAAAACGTTATGACAATTTGGAACATTAAGAGAAGCAGAGTTGCATAGAACCGATGTTGCTTTGTTGACGTGTTTCATGGACAATTAATAATCCACACATATAAATCACTGGCATAAATATGACATTATAAAACTGTTAAACAGTCCGCAGACGTCTAAGAAATATATATTTATAAATCTTGGAATCATGGCATTCAAACAGGCATGTTGTTAATGGTTGTTGCCTGGTAGATGAGAGCTATTCGTAGTAGGTATTTTAAACTTCCTGCGACTTACTAGGTCTGGGGAAAGACACAAATAATTTAGGTAGATTTGTAACTTTAATTTTTGAATTTTGTCCGGGCAATCTACTTTTTCGATTTCTAACTGCCAAGGGATTGTTAACGTACTCGAAATTAAACACCGGAGTACGATCTCACTAACCAGCGATCAGGGTAATTTTTATCAGAAGATCCATGTGAACAAAACGCGGTCTCCACTGTTATTCCAACCCGCGACCTACGGCCCCAAAAGCGGACACCTTACCTCTAGACCACTGAGTTTGATTTATTCTCCATCAAATGGGGCAATGGGAAAAAAAAAACCACTTGTCATATTACTTAATGCGGAAGTTATTTTTATTCGGAATTGCAACATAACTTTATTTTATTCGTGATCTATATCGTGAAAGATAATATAATTATATATATATATATATTATCATAGGCGTCTCATTCTATATAGAACATGCGCGTGGCGCCCTGTAAGTTGCATCCATCTCTGTCTCCAGTATTTCGACACTGTCTGCTATGGATGTAAAGGCCGATCCCCGAGTGACAGTTCCTGCCAAAGATCGTACAACCATACTGAGGAGGCTGGCTTGCCTGGCTGTTCCTTGATGTCTTCAGTCTTTCTTTTTTCTCTGCAGCCAGAAGACCTCTACGAACATCAGCAGCCACTATGTCACCTCCAACGGACTTGTCTGCAGAAAACTCGATCCTTTGCAATTTCTTCCCAGCCCTCGGATGGGATGTCCCATGACTTCATGTCCCTCTTGCATACGTTCTTGAATTGCAATGTGGGACGGCCCATTCTTCTAACGCCAATGGCTAGCTGGCCTTTAAAGATATCCTTAAACAGCCTCTCGTCTTCCAAGCGATAAACATGTCCCAACCACTATAGACGTCGCTGGATCAGCATCGAGTACATGCTGTGTGTATTTGGTATCTGTAAGACCGTATTATGTGACACTATCTCTTGCCTCCCAATCCCCAATATTCGACGTAGATATTTCTGTGCCGCCGTTCCTGTTTAGTGCAAGTGCTCGAAGTCTCGCTGCCATTCATGTACCATACCAAGAACGCAGGTCTGATAGACCCGAACTTTGGTATAGTGAGACAGCGCAATGTTCTCCCAGACTCTCTTCGTCAGGCGGGCCATGACGGTACTTGCTCTGCCAAGACTACTGTCTTTCTCCTTCTCAAGCGAGAGAGTGTTGCTGATGGCAAACCCCAGATAAGTGAAACGGTTAACTACCTCCAAAGTGACGCCATCAATCTTTATGGAAGGCGCAGTGGTAATGCCCTGTGCGGTGACCTTGGTCTTTTCCAATCTTACGGTGAGTCCAAATTGTATGCACCCCTCGGCGATATATATGTATATTTATATATATATATATATATATATATATATATATATATATATATTTATATATATATATATATACCCACGGATCTGCGCTACTCGCAAAGTAGACCGATTGCGGGTTCACTGTTAGACAGGGAGGCAGAGCTGTTACCGAGAAGAATGGCGCATCCTTGACAACAACCTCCATTATCGGAAAAGAGCCCGAGGCGGTAATTCAGCTCTGAAATGACAATATGGGACCTCTTTAATGGAGCCACAATATTCCAAAACTTTCAGTTCTTGCTTCTGAATGTCCAGCTGGGCTGGAAGTGGTATTAAGTGGATAGTATTTTGTTATGACCTTGAATCTCTGTGTAGATCTACTGTACTGGCTATTCAGAAGCTTGTGGAAATTATAGAGCTGACTTTCTGCTCTATAGGGGCATTGACAATGGAAAGAGGGAACATTTTCATGTTGATCAACAACCGCTTTTTTAATGAAGACACTGCAGACGATAAACCAGCGATGTACAGATTGCAAGAGGTTGAAATTGTTTCATGGGCCAAGCAGAGTGTCACGCCGGAGCACGAGTGTGTCAAACATACGTTGCTACATAAACCATTAGTACCTATTCTTTATCATTTTTTGAAAGAGCGTGGGCACCTATGAGTCTGCTCAGGATGCAATTATGTCGATTCCTAACAGGACAGAATATAATTATTCTTATTTCATTTCCTAGAAAATCCTACAGTGCATGCTAAAAAAAAACACTACAAATTCAAGGTGTAGCCGGGCTGGTTTTATTTTTCATTCCAGCAAAACTTTTATTTTTGTCCATTTTATAGAAACATTTCTAGAAGGGGAAAACATTTTGAGCAAATACATCGGCGTAACTACAGTTTAAGATACTTCGGGCAAAATACATCGGCGTAACTACAGTTTAAGAGACTTCGGGCAAAATACATCGGCGTAGCTACAGTTTAAGAGACTTCGGGCAAAATACATCGGCGTATCTACAGTTTAAGAGACTCTGGGCTTTACTTTGTTTGCTAAAAAAATCCCACCAAAAAAAAAGCTACAATCAAAATGGCGTTTATTTCCGTTGTTGGGTTCCAGCTAATGGAGGATTTTTTCATCTGTGAAATAAAGGCCACTTGTCACTACAGTTAGCACACATTGTACATGCATGCTTTTTATAATGAAAAACATACCCTATACCGGACCAAGGTTCGACACAGTGTTCTAATGGTCAGAAAGCTGATATCCAAGCCATTCGGTCACCCTCTCTTTCCAGGAATGTCGCAAAATATGGATAAAAAGTGAGGAACCTCATAGATACATGAAAAACTGGGAGAAACTGAAATAATATTTGAGAACATAGCACAGGACAGGTCTGCCTAAAAATAGTTGACTGATAATATAAAAAGAGTGTTTACTTGGAACAACGAATACAAGAAAAGTATTTATCTTCGCATTTAAGACTGTTTACTCGGAACAACGAATACAAGAAAATTTTTTATCTTCGCATATACAGAGTGTTTACTTTCTAACAACGAATACAAGAAAAGTATTTATCTTCGCATATAAAGAGTGTTTACTTGGAACAACGAATACAAGAAAAGGTTTTATCTTCGCAAATAAAGAGTGTTTACTTAGAACAACGAATACAAGAAAAGTATTTATCTTCGCAAATAAGGAGTGTTTACTTAGAACAACGAATACAAGAAAAGTGTTTATCTTCGCAAATAAGGAGTGTTTACTTGGAACAACGAATACAAGAAAAGGTTTTGTCTTCGCATATAAAGAGTGTTTACTTGGAACAACGAATACATGAAAAGTTTTTATCTTCGCATATAAAGAGTGTTTACTTGGAACAACGAATACAAGAAAAGTATTTATCTTCCCAAATAAAGAGTGTTTACTTGGAACAACGAATACAAGAAAAGTATTTATCTTCGCATATAAAGAATGTTTACTTGGAACAACGAATACAAGAAAAGTATTTATCTTAATTCTTTATTCTAGGTACCAAGATCATCACGCATTGGACATTCCCATAAGTGCTCTGTTCTCCGTCCATGTAACCAGCCCAGCGTATATATGCTTAGAGTCCTAGTAAGGTGTTGATTTCGTGTTCTTCAGATCTTTCCAGACAGAACACACTCTCCCTTTTCATTTAGCCACTCCAAAATCTAGGATCCTCTGCACATATGCATTGTCGCGACCATCTCTTTTCATCTTTATGTGTCCGCACTCGGATATCATACGAGAGATGGTCGAGATGTTCAGCACTTTGAGGTAAATGCGTCAAGTCGCCTCCCTCATCTAGAGGTCAAGTGTTCAAATCCCGCACTGTTCATTCCTTCACTTTGTTTATGCTGTTCTTTATAAAAGTGGGATTGTAGACAAGATTTACGGTTTATACTGCAGAATTCAATGCACATGCCTGAAAATAGGTGTGAACTCTAGTCTTTCACCCTGTACGGCTATACACTTCTGCCATCTATTTTCATGTGCCTGATTAGCTAGCTATAAGTTGGTTTTTCAGTCTTTCCTCTTAATTTCTATTCCGGAATCCCACTATCAGCGTCGAGTTCGAGTGGTGTCCCCTTAACAGCGAATAAATATTAAATTTGCTCCGACAGAGTCGCCATTGTTTTTATAATCAATACTGGCATTTGTGGTGTAGATAGTAGCGAAATAGTATAGACAGTGTGTAGCTAGTTCCTCGCTAGTCATCGGTCAGTCAGTTTTCAAAGATTATTGCCGCCATTGTATTGATCGGAATGCAAAACTGACTTACTAGGACGATACACGTGGTCTAGGTTCAGTGTTACCTGTGCCGTGACAAAGAGTAACGTTTCTCCGATGGTGGTTGTTGATACCAACATTGTGTGGTGTATGAAGTAGCATTACAATAGATCCAGTGTGTACCAAGTGATCGGTTAGCAATGTCTCACGGATCGTCATCGATTATGTCGTGATTTGGCTACATATCTGACCAGGAAATTGAGGACAGGATTGGTCGAATTTCACTGTTACCCATACAGTAATTTGAGACCGCAATAACAATGGCGGAGACAACCGACCACAAACCGAACAGAGGCGACTCGTTAGCCCCGCATGCAGCTCTTCTAGGAGTAGGAAAACTCTGATGACAAACTACACATAAGAGTCATCGCGGGAGCTACGGAGATCGTGCTCTGACGTCGATGTCTCCAGCAAATGGCGCTAAGGAAGGTGGATGCACAAGGAGAGGAAGGGGAGACAAGATAAGAGAGAAAGAAAGGAGCCTGCAAAAAAAAATGTCGAAGAAAGTCAGATATACTTGTGTTAAAAAGTGTATGAAAAGTCTACTGGAATTGCCGCCACCCAACGAGAAGTCAATCTCCAAAAACTGGAATACGATTTCGACATCTTCATGATCCAGGATACCTGCTTGAAGGAGAATGTTACCATCAAGTGTCCAGGATACAGGTGCTACAGTAATCCATGCGGGTCCGGTAAGCGAGGACTGGCGATGTATGTGAAGCAAGAACTTCCCCATACATGGATAGATACTAGCATCTGTAAATTTGAGGATGTCGAGCTACAAGGGATTCAAGTACCAATCAACCACCAAGAATGGAGAATCTACAACGTATACGCTCACGTAAATCACCTCTTCGAGGACGTAAAGTTGGAATTTCTGTCGGACTTGTCAGAGTCGCAGAGTAAAAAGTGCCTCATTGCAGGTGACTTTAATGCTAGGTCAAAGGAGTGGGGAAATGTCACTGAAAATAGGCAGGGGGTCGCCTTGAGCCAGGCATTAGTCCCCACAAACCTCACTGTCGTGAATAACGAACGCCCAACTAGACTAGCTTATCGACCGGCAGATACGGACGGGATTATCGACCAGGTACTTATATTCAGTCATGTAGCTCTTGTAGCAGAGTCTAGGTTTTCACTGGGTTTTTTCTAGCTAGAATGTTACCATATGCATTCATATCATTCACGATCACACACGGCAAATAACATAGCACGCAGCAGGTGGCAGATTTATACCATCATATTCATACACACAACTATTAAGTGAGTGCAATGAGATTACAAACAACAGAAGAAATACATCTTAACTAAATAGATACGCGGAGGTTGTAAGCAAAAGCTATTGAATATTGCTCCAAACTACCCCAACCCAGCTCTAGCCACACACTCCTCTCCCCTTATCTGCACCCTCAACACTCTCTCAAAAACTCGTCAAGTTCGTATTCTGTGCATTCACTCACACTCAGATCCCTTCAGGTTGGTGATCTTGACATAATATATTCAATCTATTCAACGTATACTCACGTGTGATCACACATACTCAATCGATCTGCGTATACACACACTCTGGAACATACATCGTTCCCTCGGTGTCCTTCACACAACATACACACATCCAGATCTCTCTTAGACGATCTGTACACTCGTGTGTGATTAGACATACATCGTTCACAAGGTGTCCTGCACGCACAACACACAATCGGATCTCTTCTAGATACATAGCGCCCAACACACACCTTATAGAGCGACTGGTGTTAAGACGTGTGATCATGTCACGCCCCTGTCCTTTCCTAGTCAGTCCGGAGACTGGTGTTAAGACGCGTGATCATGTCACGCTCCTGTCATGTGCTAGTAATCCGGAGACTGGTGTTAAGACGTGTGATCATGTCACGCCCCTATCCTCTCATAGCCAGTCCGCAGAGTGGGTTGAAGACTTCTAATAATGTCACGCCACTGTCCTGTATTGATCAGTCTAGAGACTGGTGTTGAAGTCTTCTGACCATGTCTTCTCTGTCCTTCGTTCCCAGCAAATCTCTTCAGCACAATATAAGTCACCATCTATATGCTCATGTAAGCCTGTGTGATGCGATTGTTGATTGGACGTCCCCTTCTTCTTTTCACCTGAATACTTCCTTCTAGAACCTTCAATAATAGGAACCTTAATGTTATGACGAAGCCAAGGCGATCTACCTGTCTGTATACTCGTCATAAGTTGTTTATGTGACCTTATTTCTTTAAGCACTAGTTCCTTTTTAATGTTTGTTCCTTCATTGTCCCTCTTTGCATCCTGTGATAACACCACATCTCAAAATTGTGCAATGCATCTTTCTTCCTTTTTGTTTGGAGTCCATGTTGTAGAGCCGTACAGTACGACGGACCAGATACGCGTAATGATTATTTTTTTCCAAAGCTTAATATTGATGTTATTTATAGTTTTTATTTCTCAGAGAATTCCTTTTTTGCTACTGCGATCAGAGTTATAATTATAACCTCACACCAAACATCTTCTGTATTAATTTGTTTCAAATGTGAACAATAACATTACAAAACAAGAAATACTTTCGATTAAATTTGTCAAGGATAGCAAAACCAAATACTTTACAAATTCAGAGCAACGGTTCTTGCCATTTTATTCAAAACGAATTCTACACATCGCCATCCATTTTGGAATTCCCGTTATACAACTAGTGACATCCCCACATTATCATCCACTGACATTCATCAATCAATTATTCGTCTCTGGAGACTTGAAGAGCTTTTCTCGCTGCCACAATACGTGTTGGTACTATGTGAGTGACCGATTTCTTTAGCACTTCCTCCCCGTCTTTGTGCAGACAAAATGGATTAGACTTTATAGACATGGACATGACTATGAATCGGTTATTTATGTAACATGATAAAAAGTGGTAATTATGACAAGTTTGACTTTTGTCAACAACTTTCTAATTTATTTTTATCTGTGTTTTTGTTGCAGTATGTATCCGTCATTATAATTATGACCGCCGAAGACGGATGTGTCGGACCGAAAGGTGCAAATATCGCAGTCAAGCAATAAACTAGCGACAAAACGCATTCCGTTCACTGGACTTCATTCTGTTACTTGCGAAGCCCTGTTTAAGGTTTGGTAGTGGGATATTGAGAACGAACACAGAAGAAGAAGAAGAAGATGATGAAGAAGAAGAAGAAGAAAAAGAAGAAGAATTATGAATTAGCAAAAGAGGCGATTGCGATGTATAGGCCACAGGTTACGGAAACTAGCTGATACCATTACCATCTGGAATCCACACGGCAAGAGAAATATGGAAGACCGTGACACTCATGGTAGAGGGAGTTGGGTGAATAAGGCAAGGCAGCAGTAAGGACGTGGACAGAGTTGGCTTACATGGATAATGATAAGAAGGTAGACTTGGCGAATATTTGTTGAGGAACTATGCTTTATAGGGATCTTACATGTGAAAAATGGGGACACTAGAAATTCGGTAGGAGCATGTCATTGTGTTTAGTACATTAGCAGACATAAAACAAAAATGGCTCAGTCTTCTCATGAAAATGCGACATGACCAACTCTCTCTGCATGTTTTCAACACAAGACAATCTGGTAACAGGGTACACTTGAGGTCACATGACAGATGGATGTTTGACAAATGAGTTTTTCTACAACGTTACGGGATTATAACAACAAAAGTTACACGTCTTAGTCTTCTTTGTCTTATCCTGTACAGCTACAAGGGCGTTTGCCGTTGTGCAGGTCCCAACTCATGTGCGAGTTGGTAGTAGCCAGGTGCATTTCTCTGCTAAGCGGGCTGGGCTCGAGCATTGCTTTTGCTTCTTTGCTTTTTGTTCTGTCTTTTAATTTCTTTGTTTCCAATCGATTCTGTCTAGGGCGTGGGTTGTCCAGTAGATGGCTAACTTGTTTGCCTTAGGATTGCGAGTGATGTGCAGCTCGAGTGAATTTTGCCATCTAATAGAGGATATGCTAGGTGGTCTTTGTTTGCCTCGCGAGTACCGCAGAAAGGTTGACGCGCTTCAGCGTCCGTTTTTCCATCTGGCTATATGGCCAGTCCAGCAGTGCTTGAAATTGTTGGCATAATGTATGACATCCTTGACGTGTGACAATGCCCGGTTGTCACTGTTGTGTAAGCTCATCCAGCGGTGTTGCCTAAGTTATAGGCCCAGGAGAGGACGCTCGAGCGAAGCATGTGTTGTCCGTAGCTGGTTAACAATGGTAACACACCTAGTCCAGACAAAACCAACTTAAACTTCTCACGGCGCTCAAGGACAACAGTAAATTGAAACCCATCTCCACTGATTTATCGGTGAATTAAATTTTCACGTGAATTACCTTGTTTTCCACTGCCTTCAATCAATTAACGAATATCTAGAAATCGAAGTCACTGATTTCACCGTAGGGAATGGGAAGTACGACTAATGTCTTGTCAGGCAAAACATACTGATCAGACATGTTGGTCAGGGTCAGGTAAAACATACTCTCACCTCGGCTTCCTTGTAGCCCTTCCTAGAAACAGTTTGTTTTCATGGCAGCCTATCTAACGAGATAAAAGATCGAAGTGATCTGCGTTGTAATGAGCGACACGCAGATGAAGCCAAGTATAGTACAACCGTCTGCAGTACCTCGATCCACGTTCATCAGCACGCTCGGGATGTGACAAAAGCAAGGACAGCCCGCCACTTAACGTCCTTTTCAGGACGCACAAAAGAGTAATTAATATTCATTGTGGGCATTCAACAACAACCGTATAGAAAATGAGATGCTGCCAAAGAATTGTCTTTAAGGACAGCTGGCCATTTGAGCTGGTATAATTGGCCGTCTCCCACAGCGATTCGAGAGAGACACAGATTTATGTAACTTTCCATCCGAAAGCTGTGAATCGATTGCTCAGGATCGAGCTGTTTAGAGACAGTCAGTTAAAAGGGGCATAGTATTTCTGGCTGAAGAGAAGTGAGAACCACTGAGACGATTGAGGGACATCCCGCAAGCCAGCCTCCAGATCATGGTTGTACGATTTGTGGTAGGGACTGTTGCTTGCGGATCGACCTTTACAGTTACAGCGGGATGTGTCGATACACAGGAGACAAAGCTGGACAAAACTCACAGGGTGCCAGGCACATGGCCTACGGAGACGCCAATGATGATGATGAACAAGCAAATCAAAGTCAGAGTACTTAATGTACATCTTAGTACTAACATATGACTGTGAGGATTGAATAATTACACAAAACGCTTGAAAATAGATTGAATGTATTTGAAAATAAATGCCACAGACGTTTATCGTACACTTAATGGAAAGGATTCTCGGCTAATGAGCAAACATGACTACCAAAGTTATCTTTCTAACGTTATCACGACAAAAACGATTAGCGTTTACTGGACACGTTCTTTTGGTGAACAATAATGGAATCGCATTACAGGCGATTCTAAATATACATGAAGGAATGCGAGAAGGAACTTCGATTACACCTGGAGGGAGGCATAAAGAGCAACACAGCACTGTACACGCTGATGGGATGTTGTCAATGGTCTTTGCACCGAGGTGGCGACGGGCTTTGATTGATTGATTGATTACAGGTGAGTGCGTGTAAACTACTCCGCCTAAGAAAGTGAGGAAGACCAATAGACTCTTTGCATTTCAATCACTTCTCTTCTTCGTCCTTTTTTAATCTTCTTCTTCTTCTCCATTACAGGTGATTATGTGGAAACCAACTGACAAAATGAAGCGAGTAAGACCAATAGAGACTCGTTGCATAACACTCACTTCTTCTTCTTCCCCTTCCCCTTCTTCTTCTTATTCTTCTTCCTCTTCTTCTTCTTCTTCTTCTTCATCTCCATTACAGGCGATTATGTGGAAACCACTTGACAAAAGGAAGTGAGGAAAACTAATAGAGACTCTTTGTATAACAATCACTTCTTCTTCTTCATACGCTCTGAGACATCAAGATGTACAAGAATCAATTAGAAGGCTGCAACCATGTGGCCAGGGTGTATGCAAGAACTATAGATAGTGGCAGTGGACCAATCGAAGTAGAACATTTTGAGCTCTGACTAATGCGCTGTTATTTTTTTTAGCTCATAGACCAGACATATTTGTCGGTAATGTTTTCTATATGGCGCAGGAGATCCCACGCATAATGCTTCCTTGCCGCTATTGTTGACTCCTCTAGAGATTGAACCCAATCTTGGGAATTGAGCTCACATCTCGTAAAGTTTTTGTATACCATGATGGTGTCTTATCCATTGTACAGACGTTTTGGAGTGGAACTAGTATTTTAGCTGTAAATAGCGTTATGTACATCCCTCAGAATAGATCCCCGAGATAAACTACATAGAAATGGGGCGCCAAAAGAACGGTGAAGGTTGAATGAAGATTGGCTTGGATTCGTCTTCAATCTCCAGATACCAAACCCTGAAAGGCCATTAAGTCGCAGAATGTAGTCCAGAGAACGGAATGCGCTGTGTCGTAGTTTACAGCTTGATTGCGATATCTGCACCTTTCGGTCCGACACATCTGTCTTCAGCAGGCATTTTTTTAGAAACGGCTTAGTCTTCCCTCTTTGATCCCTTCTCCTAAGCCAGTCTGCTCTGTTACAGCATGTTATCCAGGATCACCCCGTGGAGGTGTAGAAGGGTCTTGGCAGTTCTGTTTCGTTGACCCTAACGCTATGTTGCTGATCGCTGTAGCTGATGCGCTACTGAACGTCTTGATCCCGAATAAAGATTGCACCAAGGCATGATTTGTCATACACGACGTGACGATATCTGAACATGCTTTAACAACATCCAGATGTGTGTCCAATCTGAAAAAAGTTGGAATATGCGAACGATGAATACTGCGAATGTGAGGCCTTCCAAGACACGGAATACACCTGATTATTTCTCCCATTGTGCAGGAATCATGTACAGTGAAAGACCATATGGTGGCAAATAAAAGAGCACTGACAGTTCTGGTTTTTTTGGCAAAAACTGTTTCAGGTCACATTACACGGAAAGTAAGCAATGTAGTGAAGTAAAGTAAAGTAACGTAAAGTAAAGTAAAGTAAAATAAAATAAAGTAAACTAGCCGATAGCATTACTGCCGTAGTAGTGTGAGATGTTAGCGATTTCACATTTCAGAGGTTCGGCTGTATGAGGGCGGTAGCCATCTTCTCTTCCTCGTCGCCTTTGCTTCCCGGACTAAACTAGTACTGAAAGGAGAATGAATGCGAACTACGAAGAAAAATATCGAAGTTTGCTGTACATAAACTTACTAACCTAATCTATTGTCATGGTTCTCATAGAATGTCAAAATGGAAGTCTATGATAAATTAAGGGTGTAAAGAGAATTAATGAATGAAATGAGAGACCGATGGTTAATATTTTTTGGTCACATCAAAAGACAGAAAACAAAGCTGGAAGGAAAGGTATATATCAGGCGTACATAAGACTGTTGTTACTATTTTGTGCGCCCTGAAAAGGACGTTAAGTGGAGGGTTGCAGTAGCTTTCCTCACATTCCGAGCGTGCTGATGAAGGTGGACCTGGGTCCCCAAGACGGTTGTGCCATGCTTGGCTTCATCTGCCTGTCACTCTCTACTTCGGGGATCACGTCGATTTCTCACCTCGTTAGCCAGTCCGCATGAAAACAGCCCGTTTCCAGGAAGCCGAGGTGAGGATATTGGCCAGTATGTTTTGCCTGATCCTAACATGTCTCAACAGTATGTCTTGCCTGATCCTAACTAACATGTCTGATCAGTATATTGCCTGACCCTTACTAATATGGCTGATCAGTATGTTTTCCCTGACCCTTACTAACATCTCTGATCAGTATATTTTGCCTGGTCCTGACTAACATGTCTGATCAGTATGTTTTGCCTGACCCTGACTAACATGTCTGATCAGTATGTTTTCCCTGACCCTTACTAACATCTCTGATCAGTATATTTTGCCTGGTCCTGACTAACATGTCTGATCAGTATGTTTTGCCTGACCCTGACTAACATGTCTGATCAGTATGTTTTCCCTGACCCTTACTAGCATGTCTGATCAGTATATTTTGCCTGGTCCTGACTAACATGTCTGATCAGTATGTTTTGCCTGACCCTGACTAACATGTCTGATCAGTATGTTTTGCCTGACCCTGACTAACATGTATGATCAGTATGTTTTGCCTGACCCTGACTAACATGTCTGATCAGAATGGTTTGCCTGGTCCTGACTAACATGTCTTCTTTTTCTTCTTCTTCTTCTTCTTCTTCTTCTTCTTCTTCTTCTTCTTCTTCTTCTTCTTCTTCTTGTTCTTCTGCGTTCGTTCTCAATCTCCCGCTAACAAGCCCGGGACAGGGCTTTGCAAATAGCAGGATGTAGTCCGGAGAACGGCAAGCGTTGTGTCGCTAGTTTACAGTTTGACTGCGATATTTGCACTTTTCAGTCCGACACATCCGTCTTCTGCCTGACCCTTACTAACATGTCTACCAATAAATTTTGCTTGACTCTAACTAACATGTCTGCCCAATAAATTGTGCCTGTTCCTAATTAACATGCCTGATCAGTACATTTTGCATGTTAGTCTTCCTCCCTAACGTTCATGAGGTACACATAGCTATAAGTGTTAGGTTGCATCAAGAGATTGACAAACAACGATCTGGCAGATAGTACCATCACGGAAAGAAACAATGAGCATTGCCCTACCGATTGCAGTAGATCTTATATATGGTGGTGGTACTTGAACTGGGATGCTTTTAGTCTTTGGCGTTCCTCCTGAAGAAAACGTTACAACGTCGTGTCGTAATTTACAGCAAGACTTTCTGCGCCTTTCGGCACAATACATCTGATTTCAGCTGACTTTTTGGGGGTTTGCATCCCCACTGCGATTCAATTTCTTGTACCTAGATTACACTAGTGCATCCTGTTTCCTGGGTCACAGGTTGGAGGTAGAATAGGGTTTTGGTCAGCTCTGGTTTGCTAATCCTGATGCGAATATCCCGTTAGGAGTCGGTGGCTGCGTTTTAGCTCATTCACTGTGATGCATTATCTGCCGATAAATTGGGAAATTTGATTGTGAGATTTTAAAATATATAATAATTTCTTAAAGCAAAACAGTTTGGATATTAGTCTTCTGCTAAAGAGAATGGATGTTCGAATCTCGATGCGAACTTATACTGTTGTCTATCGGGGCGAATTTTTTTTTTTTTTAAATTTGCCTTTGCCTGCACACTTTTCAGTCTCTGCCAGGGTAAGCGGCCTATATTACGTATCCCTATAAATATATCGGCGACCTCGTTAAACGGGCAGCGCCGAAATGATAATGGTAAAAAACACTCCGTTGCTTTCTTTAGCACTGCTAATGATAATATAGTATTTATTGTTTTGGGATTTGTGTGAATGTTTCAGTAATTTTCTTATTACTTCTACGGCTTTGGTGATTTTACCAAGAAAACGATAGGACATGTTGATTTTACTTCAATTTTTTTATTTTCACATATTTAAAAAAAAAATTTTTTGTAAGACCTTTCAAATATCTGCTAAAAATGCAATAATCGGTTCAAATTCTTTTGATAATTTTTGGTAGAGTGTTTTTGGTATTTATTGTGCGGCCTTTATCGTAGCCATGCTATGAATAAATATAAAGGAGCCATTTTTAATTTACTTCCGAATTTTGTGAGTTACCGATTTTTCCTTATTTCTTGTCAGGCCTTTAACACAAGTTTGGCAGAGGAACTGAATACAATTGTGTGTGAACAAAATAAAAAATAACGTGATTCTCTTATTTTGTGTTCTTTAGCATTTAAGCTTAAAAAGTTGTCGACAAGATTGAAATTGTCCTCTAGAGAAAATAATATATTGCTTCTTCTTCTCCGGCGTTCAAGTATTTGATTATGCTTGATCTACAGTCCCGTGGCCAGAACGAAGTGCAGTCTTTGCCAGGTCTAGAAAGAAGCTCTAACTAAACACACTGGCTCACATTGACTGACGCAACGCACTTGGCGCAGGACAGACGCCTTAAGATGCCCACGACGCTAAATGGCATAAGTGGAATGAAAACTAACTAACAGGTGTCATTTTAATTTATTGTGTGAAGTATTTTCATCTTTTAGGTAGTAGGATTTAGAGAAATTTGCGTTTTTTATTGAACGAAAATAGGTTCTTTTTGTAAAATAATTGTGTTGTCAGGCCTTAAAGCTGGTTTGCCTGTCGTACACTATTGTTTCATATTTTTCACTAACAAAATTGAGTGTTTTGTCGCTAACTTGTATTTTTGTAGAGACAATTATAAAGCAATTAATCATTTTGTGATAACTTGTTTTTTTTTCATTTTAGTCCTTTCTGATGTCGTCTTGCTAATATATTTATTATTGTTTGTGTGAAGTCATGACGATCGATGAGTTGTCGTCCGTTATTTTCAGGCAGTTTCTTAACGTTTTTCTCATGTTTTGTTTTGTTTTTCTAAATCTGGCTCTAGTATAATGGCTCTTTCTTGTCCGCAGAAACCCTATTCAGCGTCTGTTGAGTGTGTGTCTTTTTACTCAGAACTTCATACACACAAACAAGCCTTCCATCATGCTTTGTATGTTCTAAAACATTCATCCAAATCCGTGGAGCCTCTGTTTATCCATGTATTTCCAATCGTGTAGGAAAATCATTATCCTGGCAATCACAGTTTGCAATCAAGTACTTCAGAAGGCTTTCCCCAATTTTCTTCTAGATTTTGAACTACTTTTCTTTGCGCATCCATTTTATTCAAAACCATATTGGTAAAATTTACATAAAATTACAATTAATTCCGTGTTTGCGACTTTTTCCATTCATAAATTAATCCGCACCGTTCCATCCATATATTTATTCTTCAGTCAATACCTTTTTTATTTTATCCACCCATCTACTGTCTTTCGTTCCTCCAGCATACCAATCTGAGCGTTTCTTTCAGTTGCCTTGAAACTCGAACACAATAATAACGTAAAGAATAAAGTTAAATATTTGAACATTGCCAGTTTGTTGATCAGGAAGATTAGCGGGCATCGTAATCCCCAGTCCTGGAGCCACATGAAAATGAGACTAAATTGAATAGATGCTTGGCAGACACTATATAACAGAAGACACTTTTTTGCAGAATACATTTTTACTTTTCCCTTGGTTAATCTCGTGTATTCTTTCGTTCTTTATTTTGTTTTGATTTATTCATTCAAGTATGTTTGTGTTTCTCAGAATGTCTTTCTATCTTTCTAAGTGTATTGCGCATGGACTGTCTATCGTTATTACTGTCGTGTGTTGATTTTCTTCTTCTTCCATTTGTTGGCTCATCGGTCTGTTTGTTGCATACTTTAGAAATCTTATATTTTCAATTTTCAGACTGTCTTCCTTTCTAACCTTTTCACGCTTGTTCTCTCTATCTACCGTAATTTCATTCGCCATCCGTCAACCTGTCTGCATATTTATTTATTTATATATTTATTGTCTATATCTATTTACGTTTTTATAAATTGTTTTTTATTTATCTCGTTTGCTACTTTTAACTTTCTTTCTTACATTCAGCTTGAATATACACGGTGTTACCGTCTGTTTTTATTTTATTCTTCCGCACATTGGTCAGTCTACCTTTTTTTAAATTTAGTTTGCATATGTATGTCGCTATCTTCATACCTCAATGTATTATTTGAACAGAAGAAATAAGAATTTTGCTTTACCATGAGATCTTGTAGAGATGAAAATAAGAAGCCTCCAAGTAGATCGAGTTGTTTGTTGTTGTTTAATGCCCACAGTAAGAAAGTTTACATTTTTGTGCGCCCTGAAAAGGACGTTACGTGGCGGGTTTCAGTAGCGTTCCTTACACCCCGAACATGCTGATGAAGGTGAACCACGGTCCTTCAGGGGGCTGTGCCATGCTTGGTTTCATCTGCATGGCGTTCACTACTGCAATGATCACATGGAACCACCTCTCGTCAGCCAGACTGCCTTGACAACAGCATGTTTCCAGGCAACATTAGATGGAAACGCGATTGTGGTTTTGGTCAGTGTATTGTATCTGACCCTTACGCAACGTCCTGGTCAGTATGTTGTGCCTGACTGGACTAGTGTATCAATTCCCTCTAAGTAGATTGTAATTAACACAGAAATTAACACCTGAAAACGACTTTTCAGTCAGCGAATACGTTCAGTACCGAAGCATCATAGATCATAAAACAGCCATCCTCTTGTCAATAAACATCGACAGATTTTCAACACAAAATCCAGACCACCTGATGATTTTACAAAACCTTATAAAACATGCAATGTGGATGACATGTTGGAGAAGAACGACAAGGCAATTTATGTGGCCGAACATTGCAAACATATCTGAAGTGGAACACGCAAAGTAAGTAAGTGAGGAGTAAATGATCATGGCCGGGTAATTACAAGGTGTCTCAAAGTTACTCTGAAAAAAATACACCATAATCGGCGTAGCACCACCTGAGACACGAAGAAGTATTGCATTCGATATTGAAAGAGAGAAACAGACAAACAATCCAAAGCATTTTGTGTTTGGGTACAAGGTGCAGTGAACAAGACTAAAATCTAGGCGAAGTTTGTTACAGTCAACACAGCCCCCACAGACCAGTCATGAAGAATGTTCAATCAAAAAATGGAATAAACTGACGCAGACTACCTGAATCAAAATGGCGAATGAACATTTTCCCAGACATCACTTGCATAACGCAGCACGGAAGTCCCTTAATAGACTTCAAACTGGTGTCTCACGATGCAGGAGGAACCTAGAGAGATGGGAATATACGGATTATCACAGATACGACTATGCAGCAACACAAGGCACCGATCACCTGATGATCTGCTCAAACCTTTCAGAAACATTGCAAAATGAATGATACGTTGAGGAACAATGATAACGCAGTCCACTGGACCGACTATAGAAACTTGATGTCGGACGTGGTGTCCGGGACAGGTGAAGTAAGTACGCACACGAAGCTTCCTTTCTAAGATTGTTGCCTTTATTTCAATGTCTGTATATATATATATATATATATATATATATATATATATATATATATATATATATATATATATATATATTACCATAAAGTTAAAGGTAAAGGCCACCGTCCATCGCAGACGATGATGGCATAATTTATTTGCTAGCGCTATTTTTAGTAAGGATTATCACGCTACTTTTTATCCTCACTCTCTCGTCTCGAGTCGCCCGACCTCAGTGGCAAGTCAAAGACAAGCCGACTAGGGGGCGACTTCGCATCAAGCACATGGGAAAAGACGGCGGGGTCCAGAGTCGAACCCACACCACCTCATAACGAGGCCGACGGCTTAACCACTTCGCCACGGAATCCACATACACAATTATATATATATATATATATATGTGTGTGTTTCTTTTGTATAATGTTCAATTAGACAGAGGGTATATGATATACACGTATAATGAAGGAATGAGTTTGGTTATAAATTATATTAGTGATGCTCTGACTGTTTTGTCACCAACTTCCAAGTTCTTTCATTTACATTAAGACCATATTTACCAATACACTTATCGCATTTTATGAAAGATTTTAGTTGGCAGTTATCCCTACACTTTCTCTTCATTAGATCTATACTGTCTTTACATTTATATCTTCCTTGGATTTATATTTTCATTAGATCTATACTGTCTTTACATTTATATCTTCCTTGGATTTATGTTGTCATTTGATTTATATGTGCATTGAGGGGACGGCGTGGCCTAGTGGTTAAGTGGCACGGCTCACAACCGGAATGTGCTGGGTTCGATCCCCATCACAGCACCGGCCCCGGGGAAGCAAACTCTTAGAAAATGCAGGAGGAAGCAGACCGTTACATAAAATGCATGCTGAAGTCGGATGCACTGGGCCGACAGGCGCAAAATAAAAATCACAGTGCAACGCACACCGCCTTGAGGATAAGAACAATAAAGCGAACGAAAAAAATAATAAAAAAATTTGTCCATTGGATTTGTATTTTCATTCCATTTTTACCGGCCTATCGTCATGAATTATATTTTTGATTAGAGTTCTATCTCCATTGGAGTTATCCCTTCATTGATTATATATCAGCACTAGATTATTTATATTTTTGATTGCAGTTGTATCTCTATTGGATTTATGTTTTCAGTGGATTCCCAATTTTTTTTAATTGGAGTTATATCTTTTTAGGATTTAAATCTTCATATATTTTATTGGAATTATGCATCCATTGGAGTTGTATCGTCACTAGATTTATATCTTTATTGGATTTATATATTCAATAGATTTATATTTTTATTGAGTTTATATTTTTTCTTGGAGTAGTACTCGCTAAGAATGTATCAGCTCTTCAATGTGCGAGGCGTGTTTAAATGAAACCGGACCTAACTGCAACAAGTGAACATACGTACTATGCACATGATGACGTCGCGTCTGATGTAAACATCATATATCAATCTTCAAGTTTGCAAAATATCATTATCCTCCATCTCATAGTTTCCTCAGCATACCGCTGAAAGCATGGTGGAAGTGATACGGAATCATCCGAGATTTGATTAGCGAGCGGTGATTCAGTTTCTAACAGTTGAAGGATGTCGGCCAGTTGACATTCATCGCGGAATGCAGGCAGTTTATGGTGACAAAAGTGTTTCGAAGACAACAGTGAAGAACTCGCCAAAGATGTTTAAGAAAGGACATGAGTTAATGAAATATCTTCCGAGACCAGGTCAGTTGCATATTGTTGCAATCAGAAGATGTAATTGTCAAAATGTATTCAGCAATTCGGTTCACCATACATTTCCTGCATTCTGCGATGAATGTCAACTGGTCGACATCCTTCAGCTGTTATTAACCGAATCACAGCTCACAGATCAACTCTGGACGGATTCCGTATCACACCCCCAATGTTATCATCGGACTGCTGTGGAAACTATGAGTCGGAGGATAATTACATTTTGTTAACTCGACGGTTGATATGTGCTGTTTGCACAAGAATTGACGTCATCATGCGCATTGAACGTATGTTCATTTGGTGCGGTTAAGTCCGGTTTCATTTGAACACGCCTCGTACATATAACTCTCTTCTCATTAGCTACATTACTATTGATGTCAGTCAAGTTGTCGTTTGCTTATTTCCTGTCCCTAACCAAGATTCATAAAGCAATATTGATTCCATTTGATGCCACAAAACTGTGCTTCGTTCACTTTCATTATCAGAGAAATGGTCATTAGTAGTGTTCTAAAAGCATGTTTATATCTAGTGGGATTCTGAGTTATAATATATATCTTCCATCGTCTGTAACAATTTCGCCACCCACTTCCCTCTCTCCTAGGTACTTGAATTTAGGTTCAATTGTTGAATGTCGTGGTTGATTTGATGATGGTAATTTGTGCAACTGCTTTACGTCATTGCTTGCTTTTGTTGATGTTGTTATACTATGTTGTTGCTCCATGCTGTTTTATTATATTGCTGTTTAAAGTTGTTGTTTATGTTGTTGTTGTCCTTTAATGTCATTGTTAAAGTTATTGTTGATTAAAGTTTCTGTTGTTTTCGGTTGTTTAATGTTGTTGTACTTTATGGTTGTTTCATGTTGTTTTGTGTTTTTACTTTTTAAAATTGGTGATCATGTTGTTGTTTTTTAACATTATTGTTTATGTTGATGCTGTCATATGTTTTTGATTAATTAATCATTATTTAATCTTTTCGTTTTTTATGTTGTTCAATGTCGTCTTTGTCGTTCTTGTTATTTTATGTTGTTGTTATTTAATGTTGTTTATGTCTACATTGTTGTTCATGTTTTGTGCTGCTTTTATCATGGTTTATGTTGTTGTTTCATTTTGTTTGCTATTTTATCTTGTAGTTATTGTTGTTTCTATGCAGTTGCTGTTGTTTTATGCAGTTTTGTTTAGTTTTATGTTTTTATTACATACGTAGTTGTTGTTTTATGTTGATGTTGGTCTTTGTTATTTTAAATGGGATTTTAACAAATTAGCTAAATATTGCAGTTTTATGTTTTTCATGTTGATGCTGTTCTTTGTTGTTGTATGTAGTTTTTTTGTAATGTGGTCTAATGTTGTCTCTCTCTGTTGTGCGTTATTTTATGTGGTTTTGTTATTTAATGTTGTTTAATGTTATTTCATTATGATGTGCATTGTTGTTTTATGTTTTTGTTTTTGTACGTAGTTTAAATGTTGTTTTTGTTTCTGTTGTTTAATGTTGTCGTTGATCTACGTTGTTGTTCCTACTTAATGCTGTTGTTGTTATTGGTACTGTTATTCGAAACTGCTTGTGCTAAAACTGAAGTTTTAATGAAGTTAGTTGGTAGGCAGTTACAGTGGCTTATATTGTTTCCCTGGGAATCGTGGCTACAATGCTATGCAAATTTTCTTAGTTAGTTCACCTATATTAGGATCACATTGCCCATTCATACCTCGTTGGTCAGGCTGATGCAACAACGCATGTTGCTAGGAGTAGGACGATCATACTAGGAGCACTTGGCTTAGTACGTTTCTCCTGGCACTGTCTCCTGTTTTAGCTAACTGTTTTTGTTTTAATTTGAGATAGGTCGCAGATACAAGGAGGGTTTCGGAGTTTAAAACCCCTAACTGTATAGTGTATATTTTACAATTGTTTTTATCTATAAAATAATATATTATCATTAACATTTAGTTTAACCACAACCTTTATTAAGTCATATCCGTGGGCCTGGATGTGGGACTTCCTTAAATTGTACTCACGTGCCCACATCTTAACATACAAACCTGGATATGTTGTGATCGGCCACTCGACAATATCGCTAGCAGCACGCGCCAGGTCGATTCTTTGAACACAAAACATATTTGCAGACCAGACCGAAGAAGTTCAGATATTCAGACGCCATTATCTCTACTATCAGTTCTCTCCGGCTATGAGAGGAAATAGCTTGCCGCCCTCCCAACACCCGTCCGCTGAGTCGTAAATTATCGTCACTGTTCTTCTCGCGTCGTTGTTTAAACAGAATATAGTGGGCTTAGAGAGGAAACTGTGACAGTGTTCTTAATGGTACAACCCTCGTCTTCTGTATGTGTTACTTTTCTCTCCTTATCGTTAATAAATCATTCGTTGAAACAAGTACATGTTTCATGAACAAAAAATTATGGTCGTGACCAACGATTTCTTCTGTTATTTTGATCACCGGTAAAATCAGTTATTTCCTATTTTATTCATGTATTGTAAATAGGATATTGTTTCTACATTCTTTCAAGAATGAATGAGTACCGTTTTAGATCATGTTGTTATTGTTGATAACTGTTCTGTTAATGAAGATAAATATACAGTCATCCACGTGGGTAGGTGCAATATGGAACATAATTACATAGTGAAAGAGAACAATATTAGATAGACAGAAAAGAAAGAGACTTATGGATTATAGTAGATCATAAAGGTAAGGTGAGTGAGCAAGTCCAGCGTGCAATGAAAGGGCAAATGCAATGTTAGGTATGATAAAAAGAAATATTAAACATAGGAGCAAGGAAGTGATAGTCAAACTGTATAAAGCTTTTGTTAGACCTAGATCGGAGTACTGTGCACAGGTGTGGAGTCTTTATAGTAGAGGAGATGTACACATGCATGATAGAATACAAATAAAAGCGACAAAACTAAAAGTGGGAATCCAAAAAACCATAATTAGGAAAGAGAAAACCAGTGTTTAGAAAAGAGAAGAATTCGAGGTGATGTAATACAGGTTTATAAGATAATAAGGGAAAGTATGCATTAGAATATAACATGTTTTTTTCGAAGTAGAGCCGGCTAAAAGAATAAGCATGCACAGCTACAAATGAATTAACGAAAGGTTCAGATTAAATACTAGTATTAGTACAAATTTATATTTTATAGTCAGAGAGTGACGAATGATTGGAATGCATTACCAAAGGAAACAAAGTAGGCAGGGCAAATAAATGCATTCATAAAACGATGTGCAGAGTTATATTTTAGATCAAGCGAAAAAAAGAGACTGGTTATATACAGACGCTGCATAGTCTTCTGAATCAGTACAAAGACTTTAAGTAAAATTACGTTAATAATAAACGACATTGCACTCCGTTCATAGCCATAGCTGCCTAGCTTTTCTCTGAGAATAGCGAAGGGTGTGGTTACTGATGACTCCTGCAGCTCGTTGGTTGTACATAATTTCGCTCCCTCATCTTTTGAGCCCGTGTCCGCTTGAACCTCGTTCGATACAAAAAATCTACAGTCTGTGAATCGCTGATTCATCTATCGCGGTACAACCATCTAGCAGCTAGTCATTGATAGACTTCAAACTGTTTATCCTATCACTACCAAGCGTATTAGTAATTGGTGCCTTTGAAGCCATGATGTCAGCTCTTTCGTTGCCGTGAATCCCATAATGACCAAGGCAGTAGATGCACACCAGCCCTTGCAGGTTTGTTGTCTCTGCAGCTGCCGTCAACACATGCCTTAGCCAGCCCTTCTATACCTTCCTAGGTTAGGATTGACAGACTGACACGATGGCTTCACCTGTTAATGACCTCTCAGATAGTCATCTTAGAGCTGCAGCTACTGCTTCCATCTCTATCATCGTACTGGAGGCTACTGCTCTGTATGTCCCGTTCTGTTTATTGGCGATCAGCCTTCGTACTCTAGCCGAGAAGTCCTAACCATATATCTGGTTGCACCAATCCATCGGTACATATTATTGCAGTATTATATTGCATGTACTGTATCATGTGTTTGTTGATTTCAAGAAGGCGTTTGATACGGTATGGCATAAAGCGCTTTGGACAACCGTGAGGAAGTATAACGTCAACATAAATATTATGAAGGTCCTTGAACACCTGTATGATAAGGCGTCCAGCGCAGTTCTTGTGAATGGAAGGCGTGGGGACTTGTTTGACACATCAGTTTGGTGTGAGACAGGGTAGTACACTCTCTCCATCTCTTTACAATATATTCTTTTTGGGAATTATGAGTGAGGCATTTGGAGGTTACGTTGGTACTGTCAATATAAGGGGGGGGGGGGGGGGCAAACGATTACCAACCTTCGTTTTGCGGATGACATAGATGGGATGGTGGGCATAGACGCAGAACTCCAGGAGTGGGTCAGAAGGCTTGATGAAACAGCTCTTGACTATCGTATGGAGATAAACGCTGGAATGACAAAATTAGTGACCAACAACGCCAACGGGTTCAACAGTATGAAAACAACTAATGGTCAGGATCTCGATATGGTTGACCGTTTTAAATATCTGGGTTCGATTGTCGGTGATAAAAGATCAAAATATGAGGTGTTGACCAGAACAGAACAGACAATAGCAGCGCTTGCATGGCTTAACAAAATGTTGAAAGATAAAACGGTTAGCACTTTGCACGAAAATCAGATTAATGCGTACATTAGTCATGTCAATATTTTTCTCTGCATGTGAGACATGGAGAATTACAGCTGACCTGCAGCGGAGGATAAAGACCTTGGAGATGAGATGTTTTCGAAGACTTCTAAACGTCACGTACAAAGATCGAGCTACAAATGAGGAAATACGAGAAATAATTGCAAGAGTATTATGGCCTTTTAAGACCTCTTGGCAACTGTCAAAAGACGGAAACTCGTTTGGTACGGTCACATATCGAGATCAAATGGTCTTGCAAAAACGATCCTGAACGGAGAGGTTCACTGCAGACGACGAAGAGGCCGGCCCAAAAAAAAGAGGTGGGAGGACAACATAAAAGGACGGACCTATCTCCGACCAGAAGAGGCACAGGCAGGAGCCGATGACAGAAAAGTATGGCGCAGTATTGTGAGAATGTCTTTATGTGTGCCCCTACGACCTCACTGGTTACGGGATGACCTGACCTGACCTGATACTGTATGTTATCAATTATCAGCTTGTTAACCTCGAGCTCTTTCTATTTGCATCCCTCCACGCATTTCTTGCTCTTAGGTATGATGACCAAATGGTAATCTGTCATTTCATCAGCAGTCTGGACCCATTTTTATCCCTAGACTTCCGTCTCAACTGTGGTCACGTGTTCAATTATTCTTTCTGCCTGTGCCATCCACCACGGTGTTCTCTTGATTCTTGACCGCTTGATGTTTGAGGTGTTATTGTGTAGTGGGTGCTGCTTGTTTGTAGCAGCCCACGTATAAGCTTTGCTCTGTCTCAGTTTGTATCTGGATGTTCCCGACATAAGACTCAGCATGTAGTGCATCTTCATGATCAGGACATCCCTATATCAATCAAGAGCCAGTCCCGCTACGTCATTCAGGATGTTGTTGTTGTTGTTGAATGACCACACGAGTAGGACTGCTTTTTTGTTCGCACTAAAAGGTCGGTTGTCGTAAGCGTGATGATGAAGGTGGAATGTCGTACTCTAGAAGGTTGTGCTATGATTGGTTTCATTTGTCACTCACTACAACGGGGATCACGTCAATCCTTCACCTTGTTTGGCAGACTGACGTGAAAAGAGCCCGTTTCCTGGAAGGGCTACGAGGAAGCCAAGGTGAGAGTCTTATCCAGTATGTTTTGCCTGAACCTGACTAACATGTCTGAGCAGTATATTTTTTCTGACCAGACATTAGTCTTCCTTCACACGTTATTCGGGATATATTCTAACTAGGTCTGCCGAGCTGTTCGACACTTCGCAGTCAATGCACAGTTGAACAATGCGCATGTCAGTACGTTCGAACAATGAGAACCAGATGAAGAATACTTTAATAGTCCCCAAAGCAATAAACACCACCATCATTGTAATACTCAAAGAGTTTCAGCCAAAAGAACGAAAGCCATCCGCTATTGTATTCACTGATTCTAGAAGAAGAATAATGCAAGCAGTAGATTTATAAATACAGATTAACAAAAAAGAAGTTACAAAGCTGGCTGAAAGAATTGATAGGATACACACAAAACATAACATCAGTGTCTCCCTCACGTGGATTCCAGTCACCAACGGTGTCAAACAGGGTTGTGTGCTGGCACCGTCACTCTTTAGCATGGCATTCGCACCAATGCTCACTGATGCTGTTCATGACGCTACTACTGGCATGCATATCAGGTACAAGATGAAACGTCTTCTGTTCATCCCGGGGCGTATGGAATCCTACAGCAAGGCGAGTGAGCCAACTATCTTCAATCTCCTGTTCTTGTACGATTGCGCCCCAGACACTTTTCTTGTCCAACTTCCATTTCACATCATCGCAACACATCGATATAATGTGCCTTCTTCTGGTTTGTCAAGCCACGGGGAACAAACATTTTGCACGGAACACGACCCCATTACATGTCCGGGTCAGGTGAAACATACTGAAAAAGACCCCACTACAGGTCAGAGTCAGGTGAAACATACTGAAAAAGACCCCACTACATATCAGGGGCAAGTGAAACATGCAGAACAAGACCCTCGCCTCACGTCAGGGTCATGTGAAACATACTGAAGAAGACCAAAACGTCCAAACTGTTCATTGCAAAGATGTTGTACAACAGTGATCTTGCAAATGAGGTGGGAATGGGCACTGTGATCCCAAGACGTCAGCCTTCTAAGAAGCTTGGTATTTTCCTACAGTTAGGAGTATCAAGGTTTACCTTCCTCAATTCTAATTATGATGTAAGAAGAGCCACTGCAACATGCTTTATAATAATAGTGGACAAGAATGTAAATTAACTCAGCAAGAATATCTGCCAAGATTATTCCTTCCTTTCAATCCTCGAAAACTGGGCCGTCGATGCAGCACATTGAATTAGTTAGACAGTAGCCAAAGACTCGGCTGGCTGCATGCATAACGGCCATCGAACCAAAGCTGTTCAAGACTATTCTTTCTCCAATCGGTTCCCTTGGAAACAGGATACATTACTATAGTCTGGCTCAGAGAATGGGGATCTCAGTCGGAAGACAAGCCCTGTACAGAAAAAAGTCAGCTGAAACCGGATATTTTGGCCCGAACGACACAGATTATTCATGGTGCCCGTAAACTACGACACAACGTCCATTTAGGACGAAGTCCAAAGAAAAAGAAAAACAATAGTTCGACATTTGCTTTGTGTAGTTTGGTATGTATGATGTGTTGGGTGGGCAGTCTTCTGTCCTAAAAGCCAGGGTCACACTATTGTTGTTGTGTACGAAGGTCGAACTGTTGTTGTTCTGTCCAAAGGTCACACTTATTGTGCCCGAAGGTCACACTATTGTTGTTCTGTCCGAAGGTCACACTATTATTGCTCTGTCCGAAGGTCACACTTTTTGTGTCCGAAGGTCCAGCTGTTGTTGCTCTGTACTAAGGTCACATTATTGTTGTTCTGTCCGAAGGTCATACTTGTTGTATCCGAAGGTCACACTTGTTTTGTCCGAAAGTCACACTATTGTTGTTCTGTCCGAAGGTCACACTATTATTGCTCTGTCCGAAGGTCACACTTGTTGTGTCCGAAGGTCTTTCAATCAAACCCCAAAATACCAAATTAAGTTTAAATGGCAAATTCATGCAGCCAAACGACAACCCAAACTATCTGGGAGTCACATTTGATCGGCGCATGACATGGAAAAGTCAGATCGAGAGAAACCGAATGAGAGCCAGAGAAAGAATGGCAATCATGAGGAAACTTGCTGGCACAAGCTGGGGAGCAGACGAAAGCAAACTAAAGAAACTGTACACTGGAAGAGTGAGACCAGTTCTCGAGTATGGCATTGCGGCATGGATAACAGCAGCAAAGGCGAACTTCGATAAAGTTAACAAACTTCAAAACCAAGCCATGAGAATTATAACAGGTGGCATGAAGTCAACGCCAATTGTAGAACTTGAAAAGATTACAAAACTGCAATCCATGACTGATAGAAGAGAGTGCAGAGCCCAGCTGCAATCAGAGAAACTCAGAAGACTGACTGACCATCCAATGCACCAGAGACTAAACAATTTCGGAAATGGGAAACTAAAGCGAAGAAACTTTGCAGAAATAGCTAAAGCAAAGATGCACGAAGATCCCATAAACGCACTAACAACACCAAAACCCATCACTACTGTACGAAAACCTACCAGGAGGCAGGATATATTTCCAGAGGTGGTAGAAAATATACCAGGTATAGGAAACAAAAACTGCCAGACTGAAAAAGAAAGGAGAGATACTACCCTAAGCTTTATATCGAAAAACTACCCAAGCATGGACTGGACCCATGTATACACCGACGGTTCTGTAACAAACACTACACAGAACGGAGGGGCAGGAGCATTCCTGAACCTTCAAAATGGCAGAAAAATAACACTGTCATTCGCTACTGGTAAGTACACAAGCAATTTCAGAGCGGAGGCAGAGGCACTGAGGGCGGCAGTGGAAGAAATGGTGACACACAAAGAAAATGAAAGCCATATAGTCTTGCTCACAGATGCTCTGGCCGTAGTCACAGCGCTAAAAAGCCAGAAAAACACTGAGCTTAATGACTTAAGACTCTGCAAACTGTGCCAGCAGTCCGCACCAAAAAAGGGTAGTGGTACAGTGGGTCCCATCACACTGCAACATCCAAGGCAACGATGAGGCAGACAGACTGGCAAAAGAAGGTGCAAGACTACCACAAACAGATACCAGTATGACGTACGAAGAGTCAAAACGGCTTATAAAAGCCAGATACATGACCAAATGGGAAACCGAACATACTGGTTACACCAAAAACGATGCCTATTACCAGTTGAACAGAAGAGAGCAGGTCGTTGTCTTCAGACTTCGCACTGGCCACAATAGACTGAGGTACAACCTTTTTAACAAATTAAAGATAGGTGGTACCGACGAATGCCCGTGCGGTACCGGTAAAATGTCCGCTGAACATCTGCTGCAGAACTGCCCGACATACGAGGATCAGAGAGAGTAGATGTGGCCATCACCAGTGGAACTGCAAAACAAGCTCCATGGCAGTGTCGACAGCCTCAGGATGACCGCCGCTTTTTTCGAGAAAAAAAATGGTTACTGTCTGACTGCGTACGAAGAAGAAGAAGAAGAAGAAGAAGTGTCCGAAGGTCACACTATTATTGCTCTGTCCGAAGATCACACTTGTTGTGTCCGAAGGTCGAACTGTTGAGTTTTTCCATGTTGCTGGAGTCTCTATCGGAGCTAGTTCTGGTAGCTATGCCTTTCTGGTGGTAATGCCATGTTTCTCAACAGGCTCGTCCTTACTAAGACCACGGAGGCTACCTTCACCTCGATGGCAAAGCTACTGTAACACAAACTGTCTCCATGTACACTATTTGAATGTGAGGGTGTCTTCGGCATTACGTTAAACCTGCCGCAGACTTGTCAGTTATCTTCATTGCTAATTTCATTGGAGGCAAATAAACATACAATGAATAATAGCATATCCATAATAACTTGCTGTTATCTATGATAATCATGGACGCCGAATAAGGCATACGAATGAAAGATCAGGGCTCGTGAAATAAGTTACTTGAGAACAATGGCTAAAGTCAACAGAAATGAAGTAATAAGAAAGTGATATGAAATCAGGGACATGTACAAGCAGAAAGCGAATACAAATAATTTAGGCCAGTATGTTGCATGATTCTGAAGCATGGACACTCATCATCATCATGTAGCATGTCCTTTGTAGAACGTCGCTCCCATCACAGTCTGTCTGAAAGAAACTCGTTCTCTTGCCAAAACTCCAGCCTCCGCCACAGTCATACCCAGGCATTCCTGGATATCTTGGTGCCATCGTCTTCTTGGTCTACCATATCCTCTTTTGCCTGGCACCATACCTTCCATCACCGTTCTCTCAAGACCGTTGTGTCTCTTGATGTGACCAAAGTATTAGCATTTTCTAACCAAAATGGAATTGATAAACCAGTTCTCTTCTATGCTCAACTCTTGCCGAATGTCTACATTTGTTTTTTTCTCTGTCCAGGGTATTTTGACGATCTTTCTGTAGCATTTTGACTCGAAGGATTCGATTCTTTGTCTAGATGGTTCGGTAATCGTCCATGATTCCCAGCCATAAGCTGCCACAGGAAGAACAGACTCTCAAAACTTTTATTTTTATCATTTTGTTGGTGCCCTGCCATAATTTCTTCAGGCTGTTCAGTCTCTGCATTGCCATAGCTAGTCTTCTTCTGATTTCTTTCGAGCAGTCGCCATTTTTGTCAATTCTGGAGCCCAATTATTCAAAATGTGTGACCTGATCTATGTCCTCACCACCCACTGTAAAGTTATGCTGACATTGCGTTTTGTCTGTGGTCATTATCTTTTGTTTTATTTTATGTTTATGAACAGGTTTGGATCTTTAATATGTCCATTAACGGATGAAAATAGCTGCTCTAGCCCCTCTGCACTTCTTGATAGTATCACTGTGCCATCTGCGTATCGTAACTCTGGAATCTCGTATCCCACAATCGTAAATTGGTCGAAACTTTCAATGTTCTCGTCTTGTCGAACATTTCTCATTATACATTCTGTTGTACAGATAAGGTACGATACATGTTGGACAGTAAAGAATTTAAAAGACAAATGCTTTGATGCTTTCGATAATTTGAGACGTGGAGTCACCGAAAGATGAATAATTTGAGTAGGACAGAGAAAAAATCAAACAAAAGGTCGTTTGTGGAAGATGGAGAGGAAAGAAAGTTGTTACAACATCGACTGTCCTTGCTGGGTCAAAACCCACGTCATGAGGGCCCAATGAAAAATGTCTTGGGAGACAGAACACAGGGAAACAGAGGAATAGGCAGACCAAGAAATACCTTTTTGACACAAGCATGCAGAGACGTGGCGGTGAAGACTTATGTTGGCTGAAGACTGCCACAGATGATAGGCAGAAATAGAAAGACCGGCTCCTGAGCTTGGAAACCATTCCCAAGTACTGAATGACTTGTTGATGATGATAATGATGATGATGATGGCGGTAATACACCGCACGAGTCTATAACATTAGATCATACGATTCCAGAACAATATGAAGACCATATAAAAGATCTAGTGACGAACGATGATAAAATACCGTTTCAATGGTTTTCTTCTTCTTCTCTCATTCGCCTCTAGAAAATATTGTCTCTATATGTAATTTTGTCTTTGTATACATTTCCATGTCTTTTGTAATTCACACAGAGATTCATAAAGTGTCTATGCCAGTGTTGTTTCAAGGGGCCAGTGGTATTATCTTTGTATATCATATTCGGGACAGTTCTGTAGTATGTGCTCTGCAATCTGGGGTGGCTATTCGCATGTACGCATGACTGAGTTGACCGTCTTCAAAGTTTGTACATGTAGCTGCGGAATCGGTTGTGTTCTGTTATAAGGCGCAACATAACAGTTTGTGCTTAACTGTCCATCTAATGATAATCGTCTTGTGTTAATTTTGGTGACTATCTGATTGATTTGATCATTCAAATTATGCTAGTGTGGGTCATCTAGTTGCTCGCCTGCAGCACTCTCCTTTACCAGCCGGTCTGTTCCCGTTATCGATAAATTGACTTTAAAACAAAAATAAAAATTAAGATCACATAGATAACGAACGAAAAAAGTTACAAAAATAAGATAATGAGAAATGTATACCAATAACAATTAATAGTGACTTTGTCTTATTTTCCTGTCTCAGCGAAAGTCTTCTTTGAGCCAGGTACATCCCTTTCAACCACAAATAGAAGAGGTACTGATTTAGCCAAACTTTATTGGTCATTAAGAAATAATGGTCATACAAACCTGAACTCTTGAGCAGCGCTGAAACGCACTTAGCCATGCAAAGGACTGAGATCCTTGAGACGTACTTCGATGCCAGAAAATCTGAAACTAGTGAGAAGGTTGAGTGTTGTTAGAGTAAGGTTGATCGTCTAGTCGGAAGTTGGTGCTACAGAGGATTCTAAATCCTTAATAGTGGTGTCTTGAGCCGGCAAGAACAAGCGATTTTGGTATACCAAAATTTGAGTGGATACAACAAAGATTCGCGATAAAAGGACAGAATACCGACTAACTGTCATTACCATCAGCAGGGAATTCAGAGAGTGGTGCAATTTGAAAACGGATAAGCTAAGCAGCGGATAAGTGATAGTAAGATGGATAATTCAGCAATTGTATGTACCATAATAACAGGCATGGTTTAAACTTTCGTGAACAGCTGCGCAAGCAGATTTGGGGTTTGTAGTGGCCCGATAAGGTCCTGATAATGTCCCGATAAAGTCCCGATAAGGTCACAAATGTCGACCTGTGGCGATAGTTGAACTAATTGTAGGTCGTGCATGAAGTGACGAAGAGATTATTGTAATGGATAGGTCACAGATTGAGGAAGGATACTGGTAACATTGCTCGACATGGTCTCCACTGGAACCCGGTGAGAAATAAATAATGTAGACCTCAACACACGTGGAGAGGGGAAGTGGAGGCAAATCAATAGAGCACAGACCCATGGGGACAGAGTTGGAGCTGTTGGCCGATGATCAAAGTTCATTCCGATTATTTGATTAGGACCTAAGCTCTATACGGGGTTGAAGGGTTTTTATTTCATTTGATGTATATGGTTCTGATCTACTGGGTGAGCGATTAGAACGTTGCTGCTGAACGAGAACTGGAATAAGAGATCGTTGTTATTGTTCTTGTATGTAGTCAGTCCGCCCTAGTCTGTCAATCTTGACGGAGTTGGTTGGCGTCTGTTCTTTGTTGGAACATTTAGAAGTTTACCTTCATTTAGCAAATGTGCACAAGTGAATAGGGCAGGGGGTAGGGGATGGGTGGTCTGTATAACTAAGTGGTAAAGCTCTCGTCTATCAGAAATTTTTACTTTACTTTCAGGAACCGAAAGCACGTTACGGTCGATGGTTCGAATCCCACATTATTCAATCGTTCCTTTGTCTCAAATGAGGTGAGATTGGCTTCAAGTCACATCGGAGATGGATGATAGTATCGTATGTTCACAGAGTGTACATAAACGAACTCTTGACAATTTAAAACAAAACGAATATAGCAGACTGATAGTTTGTGTCCTGGGAACAAATATAAAGGTAATGACATTCCTACCCAATAATGCCCTCTCTGACTGCCGAAATTAGGTTGTACCTCGTTGTTCCAGATAGATACATTCTTCTTCTTCATCTTTTTACTTCTTCTTCCTCTTCTTCTTCTTCTTCTTCTTCTTCTCCTTCTTCGATCAACGGATACTAAGCTTCTAGCCCAGTGAGGTCCACGAAGGAGACTGCGCGCTTCAGGTCTTCATCGGCCCCCACAGCTTTTCAAGCATACGCAGAGCAGTCCTGCAGGATATGTTCTAGTGTTTGCTTGAGTGCTCCACAATCGCACGTGGTGGTATCTCTAAGATCCATTTTGTGTAGGTGGGCCTTGAGTCTGTAATGCCCAGTTCTGAGTGCGAAGTTTGTTGTATGTCCGTCCATCTCTGCCAAGTTTGTCTTTGCTGTAATTTTCTGACTTGTATACTTTGTGCTGGTCTCTACACATTCTGTACTAGTGGATCGTTCGATAATTGTCTTTGCTCCTTTATAGTTATGTGGCTGACGAGTCTGCTTGCTGTCATTTTATGACTTGCATACTTTGTGCTGGTCTCTACACATTTTGTACTCGTGGATCGTTCGATGATTGTCTTTGCTCCTTTATAGTTCTGTAGATGACGAGTCTGCTTGACGTCATTTTTGGCCTCTGAGAGCTTATTTGCTCTCTCGTTTCAAATGGTCTAACAGTGGGCCAGAATCCAATGTATGACTAAATCTGTGTTCTTTTTTACAGCAATCCGGTGTTGTATTTTATATCGGGGGATAGTCTATCTTGTTTGGGGCTTGAGATGGCTTGGAGTGCACACCTGGAGTCTGTTTAAATTGCCGTTTCCCAAGTGTTTACCAAAACACTGCTCTAAACTCTAGCTAGAAGAGGAGTAAATTAGTTAAGACATAAAATATGGGTTGATCAGTGAGGAGCGCCTGCTAGGACGAAGCTTGAGTATATCCAAGCACTGATCTTCAGGTAGGAATAGAATTTGCGTCGATGAAAAATACGAAGGATAACAGATGTGCTGAAAAAGTCTTGATTTAACGAACATGAAAAATAGAATGAATTAGCAGACGACGATGTCGGATAATAGAACTAATTAGCAAACAAATAGGAAGAGAATTAGCAGACCAGGAAACGAAAACATTTTTGTTGGCAACAATAGTTTAAGTATTTAGCATATCAAAGATAAGGTACTTATTTTACAGACACGGGCTAGGAGAATTAATTAGCAGTCAAACTCTATTGGTAACGAATACGTTTTTGTTATTACACAAATACTAATAAACATAATTAATTAGCAGACGAAGTCTATTGGCAAAGGAGTAGTTATTAGGTAAATACTAATAAACATAATTAATTAGCAGGCAAAATATATTGGCAAGGGAGTAGTTATTAAACAAATACTAATAAACATAATTAATTAGCAGACGAAGGCAATTGGTAAGATATAAATTATAGTTATTAGATAAATACTAAAATACATAATTAATGAGCAGACGAAGCCAATTGGCAAAGGAGTAGTTATGAAATAAATACTAAGAATCATAACTAATTAGCAGACGAAATCTAGTGGTGAGGTATAATTTTTTTTTTTACAAATACTAAGAAAGATCATAATTAATTAGTAGATTAACAATTAGACAATTATTAATAGAAAAAAAAATAAAAGAATTACCAAATGATTTGAGAATAGTTAGGATTTCAGAATATTTATCTGACGAAAAACAGTATTTCTGTATATGCTCTTAATTTCTTTCGATGTATTCCTATCATATTCAAAGATGTGCTAGCTGATATGTGAATTCGTCGCTGTCCCTGGAGAAGACCTTTGAATAGTAACGTATGTTCTATTCATGTTTTAGTTCCGGAGCTGGAAAATACTTTGTTGGTTTATTTTAAAACGTCGATGAAGAATACGATAATTAGCAGTGAACTAATACAAGAATTAGCTGTGAACTAATGAGAAAATTATCAGCGAACTAATAAGTAGAATTAGCTGTGAACTAATAAGAAAACTCAGTGAACTAATAAAAGAGTTAGCAATGAACTAATAAGATAATTAGCTGTGAACTAATAAAAGAATTAGCTGTTAACTAACAATAGAATTAGCAGCGAACTAATGAGATAATTAACAGTGGACTAATACGAAAATTAGCGGTGAACTAATAAGAGAATTAATAGTGAACTAATAAAATAATTAGCTGTGAACTGATGAGAGAATTATCAGCAAACTAGTAAGAGAATTTGCAGTGAATTGAAGATATAATTAGCAGTGAAATAATACTATAATTAGCAGGGAACTAAATAAGAAACACACCAGTAAACTAAATAAGAGAATTATCAGACGAAAACGAAAGAAACGAGAGTGTTAGACGAAGAATAAACCAAATAACAGACGAGAGCCTGTTTATTTAGAAATCATTGAAATAGAACGTAGAACAGTGAACTAATACCGCTTGACCAACAATTTACCAGAGTCGTTTCACACGTCTGGGACCAGCCATTGTCGTGTCTTCATCCAACTATTAAACTCTGCGCCAGTGAATAGCTATTAAATATTCATGCTTTTGCCATTTTGCACAAATTCTTGTAAAAATTCAAAAAAAACTAATCCATTTTCGTTAATCTTCTCTGTCAACATCACTTGAACTAGAAGAGCGGACACTGTACTTTCTGTAAAGCTAATAACAAAAAGGAAAGAAAATATGTTGACCATAACGGATATGTTTTTAATCCATATTTTGTTTTATAAAAACTATGGGATAAATATGCTGAGCAGTACATTAGCAGACTGGCTACGGAGAAGGGATTGAGAACGGAAGACTAACCAGGTGCTCAAAAATGGCTGCTGAAGTCTGATGTGTCAAACCGGATGGTGCAAATATCGCAGTCAATATATAAACTACGTCACAACTCAATCAGAAATCCGGACTACATCCTGCTACTTGCAAAGCTCTTTTTAGTGTTTGGTAGAGGGAGTTTGAGAACGGCTGACGAAGAAGAAGAACTCTGTGGCGATGTGGTCAAGCTGTCTGCCTCGTATTTAAACGGTCGAGGTTCGAGTTCTTGCTGCAACGGTCAGTCCATGATGTCAATTTTTTTCCGGAGACACCTGGGTTCATCGCTGGAGCTACGGAGTTCATGCTTTGTGCGATGCTTTAGACAGATGGAGCGATCTTCTGCCGAGAGAGACCTAGCTAAGTGGGGAAAACCCCAGACGATGAAGTCGAGCCCACTCTATTTTTTTTAAAGTAATAATAGCTGCCCATCGCAAATGAAAGTGGCGTCAACATGAGGCTTATGTATTCTAGATGTATGCTAGATGTATGCTAGATGTATTCTAGATGTATTCTAGATGTATGCTAGATGTATTCTAGATGTATGCTAGATGTATTCTAGATGTATGCTAGATGTATTCTCAAATGACTGTAAAGCCACTCCTCACACTGCCGTCCTTGCGACACACATGTGTGTTTGGCAGAGTGGCGGGTTCTGCTCTTACGGGTGGCACGCTTACTGTGCACATCAGCAATGAAGATAGTCTTAGAGCCTTGGCGATGCCGATACGCTCTGCGATCAGAGCATCTTAACTTAACTTAACGTCTTTATACTGGTTTAGTAGACCCTGCAGAGTCTGTATACAACCAGTTACATTTACATCACCTTGCTCTAAAAGCTATGCGCATCAAGTTTATTCTTAAATGCATTAACTGTCCCTGCCCTCACTACCTCCGCTGGCAATGCATTCCAAGCAGACACCACTCTCTGATTTAAAAAATATTTCCTAATATCTAATCTGGACCTCTCTTTAGTCAGCTTGTAGCTATACTCTCGTGTTATTGTGGGTGGCTGTATTTTAAAAAACGTGTTATAGTCTAATTGATCCATTCCTCTGATCATCTTATAAACCTGTATTAAGTCACCACGAAGTCTTCTCTCTTCGAGACAATGTAGGCCGGTTTTTCTCAGTCGTTCCTCATAACTGTAATTCTGGAATCCCACTATCATCTTTGTCGCTCTTTTTTGTATTCTTTCCAGCATGTGTATATCCCCTCTATGATAAGGACTCCACACATGTACACAGTACTCCAATCTAGGTCTAACTAAAGCTTTATACAGTTTGACGATCACTTCCTTGCTCCTATGTTTAATATTTATTTTTACCATACCTAACATTGCATTTATTTTTTCACTGCTACCTTAACTTGCTATTTTAAATATGTTTCTTTTGATTTACCTGCCTCTATATATTTTTTCCATGCTTTATTTTTCGCTCTTCTACATTTCACTACACATCTAGTTATCCATTTTTTACGCTTGGGGCTTACCTCCCTACATGGAACACATTTCTATTTTAGCGTTTCTAGAACTGTTTTAAAACTTTCCCACTCCTGTTCAACATCTGTTCCTACGACAATATCTTTCCAGATTATGTGGTTCGCTGCCTCTTTCATCCTCTTAACATCTGCCTTAGAGTAGTCGTATGTTCGCGTGTTTATGTTTACTTCTTTCCCTGTAATAAGATCCCAACGGATGATTTGATGGTCACTTGAGCCAAACAGTTCCCCAACGGTAACGTTTTCAATCATATTTTCCTCTGTAGTATCTTGTGTGATACAAACGCGTTAGGTGGGACGGTTCTGTGAAAGTATCTCCTAAGAGATGATATCAATATTGAAGCTTTTCGGAGACACATTCTATGAGTTTCTGCAGCGTGCTTCTATCCCCTTATCCAGCGCCTGCCTGTTCTGAACTTACCGTTTAGCAGGTGCTACAGTTGACGCTCATCGGACGTGCCAGCAAGTTCCGCCCATCTGTTCTAGGCCTTTTCAGCAAAAGTATATGTATGCTCAACACATACAATTATACCAGATAAAAAACTACCATACAGAAACTTTATTTAAAAAAGCGAATTCAAATCAATACAATACATTGCAAAACAGTGCTATACTTTGCAAGACAGTGCACTTCAATACATTGCAGTGCAAAAGAATACAGTACAAAGCAGTGCAATTCAGTACAACACAGTACATTGCGATACGGTAAAATACAGTACAATACTGTACAATACATTTCAATACGGTGCAATACAGTACGATACAGTACACTACATTGTAATACGGTACAATACAGTAATATACAGTACAATTCATTGCAACACGGTACAATACTGCACGATACAGTAAAATACATTGCAATACGGTACAATACAGTGCGATACAATACAATGCACTGCAGTGCGGTACAATACAGTACGATACAGTACAATACATTGCAATACGGTACAATATAGTACGATGCAGTACAATACATTGCTTTACAGTACAATACAGTACTTACAAACAATATTGTACAAGCCATTTCAATACAACACAACACAACACAGCACACAATCACGAAGCGTAACATTATGTAACATAATAATGAACTAAAAGATAATAATAAACTAACACTAAACTAATGTAAAACCAAAGCGATTTCATCTTCTTTCTCCTTCGTCGCCGGAATCTGTATCAGTGAAACTGTCAGAGTTTTCTATGAGTTTGCTCTTAGAAGGTGGACAATGTTGTCCAGGGTCCTTGAGCCCAGTACATTACATTTGAAGCATACATTTTTATTGAGTTGGTTTATCTAGTCTTTGACTGTCCCCATCACATCTACATGGCAACAGTTGTATGTTGTCAGTAGGTTATCTATTATTGGAATCACACCATTTCGTTGATCAGACTGCTGAAACAAAGCTTGTTTTGATAATGCCGAGAACATGCTGTGGTTTTGGTAGTGTGATTCACTTGCCGTTGATGTTAGATCAAGTGTTTTAGTTATAAAACAGACCCAACGAAATTACAGAAAACAAACTCTAGAAAGCGAAGAACAAATTGTAGATCGGGTACTTAACTGTTAGTTTCCGGGGCAGCACGTCAGACACCATGTTCCACATTTTCGACCACCTGGATTACCTCCTCACCATGTCATCCATATTACACGGTTCCAAAAGGTTTGGACAGAGAATCAGATGGTCGGAGGCTTGTGTGGAGAGTTATTCGGTTTTGACTTAAATCATCTGGTTGGCTGCTTTATGATCCTTGATGTTTCGCTAGTGAAAGGATTGGCCAACTGATCATATTATGGTGATTTCTGTGTTAATTACTTGGAAGTTGAGATAGTCTAAACAAAACCTGAGTTAACGCAACAATATGCGTCTGACCTGGTTTCATGAGATCTTTCGTTAACTCACGTCCTTCTTTAAACATCGTTGCCCAGTTCTTCACTGTTGTCTTCGACACACATTTGTCACTATACACTGCCTGCATTCTGCGATGAATGTCAACTAGTCGATTTCCTTCAGCTGTTAGAAACCGAATCACCGTTCGTTGATAAACTATGGACGGATTCCGCATCACACCCGCCATGTTTTCAACGGTCTGCGGAGAAATTTATGAGTCAGAGGATAATGAAATTTTGCAAACTTGACGGTTGATATGTGCTGTTTATACCTGAAGTGACGTCATCATGCGCATCGTAAGCATGTTCACTTGGAGCAGTTAGGTCCGGTTTCATTTGAACACACCTCGTAATAAAACGATATCACACGAACGGTCCCCGGGTCAAATAAACACGGTTGACCGTCTCCTTCCTTGGGGATGTGACTTGTGACCTCATCATGAAAAAAACAATTAATTTTAAACAGCATTTCAAAAAAAGGTATTCTTCTGTTTCTTCTTTTTCTTCTTCTTCTTCTTCTTCATCGTTGATTAGAAAATTAAGGCTACCAAGCCCTTGAAAAGGTTTCTGCAAGCAGCAGTGCGTATCCGGAGAACGTGTCGTGATGTTACATTTGTCTTCAGCATGCCCTTTTTGGGGTATCTGCTTAACCTTCCCTCTTCGATATTTTCTCTCTAGCCAGTAAACCCTGTTGCAGCCTGTTATCCGGGATCACAAAAATTCGCTGATGACACAAAACTATTATGTAGTGTCTCATCTAAAGCAGAAGTGGATATATTGAGGTCGGATTTAGATAAATTTGAGAATGGTCTGTAAGCTGGCAAATGGAGTTCAATGTAGATAAATGTACAGTCATCCACATGGGTAGATCGAATATGAAACATAATTACAGAATAGACGAGAACAATATTAGAAAGATAGAAAAGGAAAAAGACCTAAGGGTTATAATAGATCATACACGTAAGGTGAGTGAGCAAGTCCAGATAGCAGTGAAAAATGCAAATGGAATGTTAGGTATAATAAAATTAAATATTAAACATAGAAGCAATGAAGTGATAGTCAAACTGTATAAAGCATCAGTTAGACCTATCTGCCGAAGACTGATGTGTCGGACCGAAAGGTGCAAATATCGCAGTCAAACTGTGAACTGGCGAAACAACGCATTCCGTTCTCTGTACTACATCCTGCTAATTGCAAAGTCCTGTTCAGGGCTTTGTAGCTGGAGATTGAAAACGAACACAGAAGAAGAAGAAGAAGAATAAGAAGAAGAAGAAGAAGAAGAAGAAGAAGAAGAAGAAGAAGAAGTTAGACCTAGATTGCAGAACTGTGTACAGGTGTGGAGTCCTTATCGTAGACGGGATATACACATGCTGGAAAGGATACAAAGACGAGCGACAAAGCTAATAGTAGGATTCCAGAATTACAGTTATGAGGAAAGACTCAGAAAAACCGGCCTACTTCGTCTAGAAAAGAGAAAAATTTGAGGTGATTTAATACAGGTTTAAAAGATAATCAAAGCAGCGGATATTTTTTTTTTCATAATACAATCACCTACAAGAACAAGAGGGCATAGCTACAAATTGACTAAAGAAAGGTCCAGAATAGATATTAGAAAATGTTGTTGTAGTCAGAGAGTGGTGAATGCGTGGAATGCATTGCCACATGTGGTAGTGGACGCAGGGACAATTAATTTAAAAATAGATTGGATGCGCATGACTTTTAGAGCAAGATAATGTAAATTAAACTTGTTGTATACAGACTCTGCAGAGTATTATAAACCAGCATAAAGACGTTAAGTTACGTATCAGCATGTGGAGAAGGACATTGAAAGCTATTTGTCGCTGACTGCTACAGTTCATGCTCAGCTTTTTGAATCGAAATGACTGGATTCAGATGTTTACGGTAAGTCAAATGCAGTGGTAGATATTTGCTTCAACAAGTGAATGAATAAATAATTATTTATACGTTTCCGGCTCTAGGGCAGCATGTCGCGGGTTGGAATCATGGTGGAGACCGGGATTTTTTAACCTGGATTTTCTGATTAAAATACCCTTGATCTCTGGAAAGTGAGACCAGACTCCCGTGATCAGTGTGGAGACGTTAAAAATCCCTTTGCAGTTAGAAATCGAAAAAGACTAATTTAAAATCTATCTAAATTATCTTAATCTTCCCCCAGTCCTAGAAAGCCGAAGGAAGTAATAACCATACCTACCACATATAGCCGAAGCATCCGGCTACCTGACAACATTAACATGCCCATTTTAATACCTGGATTGCAAGTATTCCAAGCACGTCCCCCTTCCATACTTTGATATGTTAAAATCACCGAATCGGCAACACTGAAAAATAGTAAACAAGCACTTAAACAACGTTATTGACCTCGGCTGCCAGTCCATTTTCAAATCGTGTCTGTCTTTCCAGTCTCACTTTTTAATCTACCATTGGAAGGGCTTCGCAATTTCCGCTAGCTACTGATTGTTTTCAGTTTTCCGAGGGAAAAAAAGCGAAGACAACAAAAACTATTCGTGGAAAAATAGATCATTCTTATTTCTTCGCTTGTTATTTTGACTGGCTTAGGCGATCAAGTTTCACTCAGAAAGCGACGTGTGTATTTCATGGATTTATAATGTCTATATCCTGTTATCTGCCCACGTGATTTCCTGGAGCGCTCTGTTTTGACCGATGTAACATTAGAACTACTGCAAGCTTAAGAGAGTATTTCAACATAGACTATACAGGGCATTTCAAAATGATTTGAACCGTAAATTGTGAAACCTTTGTAAATATGCTAATTACGTGGCGTATGCCAGAAGTGGAACATGACAGTGCCGATTATTTCTTGCACCTCGATGGAGACTCGTGCCATTATCACCATAATATAAGAAATTTGCGAGACTGCCACATCGATGAATAGGGTGTGTAATTAACACTGATTAGCTTCTTCTACGCTGCCACCAAGGTCACCGGGCCTCACATCACGTAACATTTTAAATGGGGATATGTTAAAGACATTGTGTAGCAGACGGAACGGGGCTGTGCTCTCCCGGCTCACTGAGTCCGCACCATGACTATCCATATATGCAGTCTTAAAAATATATCACTTCAACTAATACCTAAATAAACTAAGGACACTATTTCAAAACAATCAAAACAAATTCTTTATTTCTAAGTTACAACTCTTCCACTCTTCTATCATGCACAAGTTCCTACACGCTCCTGGCTAATGGTTACCTAACTTAAATCACTCTTCTATCATACACAAGTTCCTACACGCTCCTATCTAATGGTTACCTAACTTAAATCACTCTTCTATCATGCACAAGTTCCTACACGCTTCTATCTAATGGTTACCTAACTTAAATCACTCTTCTATCATGCACAAGTTCCTACACTCCTATCTAATGGTTACCTAACTTAAATCACTCTTCAATCATGCACAAGTTCCTACACGCTCATATCTAATGGTTACCTAACTTAAATCACTCTTCTATCATACACAAGTTCCTACACGCTCCTATATAATGGTTACCTAACTTAAATCACTCTTCTATCATACACAAGTTCCTACACGCTCTTATCTAATGGTTACCTAACTTAAATCACTCTTCTATCATACACAAGTTCCTACACGCTCCTATCTAATGGTTACCTAACTTAAATCACTCTTCTATCATACACAAGTTACTACACGCTCCTATCTAATGGTTACCTAACTTAAATCACTCTTATATCATACACAAGTTCCTACACGCTCCTATCTAATGGTTACCTAACTTAAATCACTTTTCTATCATGCACAAGTTCCTACACGCTCCTATCTAATGGTTACCTAACTTAAATCACTCTTCTATCATGCACAAGTTCCTACACGCTCCTATCTAATGGTTACCTAACTTAAATCACTCTTCTATCATGCACAAGTTCCTACACGCTCCTATCTAATGGTTACCTAACTTAAATCACTCTTCTATCATGCACAAGTTCCTACACGCTCCTATCTAATGGTTACCTAACTTAAATCACTCTTCTATCATGCACAAGTTCCTACACGCTCCTATCTAATGGTTACCTAACTTAAATCACTCTTCTATCATACACAAGTTCCTAAACGCTCTTATCTAATGGTTACCTAACTTAAATCACTCTTCTATCATACACAAGTTCCTACACGCTCCTATCTAATGGTTACCTAACTTAAATCACTCTTCTATCATACACAACTTCCTACACGCTCCTATCTAATGGTTACCTAACTTAAATCACTCTTCTATCATACACAAGTTCCTACACGCTCCTATCTAATGGTTACCTAACTTTAATCACTCTTCTATCATACACAACTTCCTACACGCTCCTATCTAATGGTTACCTAACTTTAATCACTCTTCTATCATACACAAGTTCCTACACGCTCCTATCTAATGGTTACCTAACTTAAATCACTCTTCTATCATGCACAAGTTCATACACGCTCTTATCTAATGGTTACCTAACTTAAATCACTCTTCTATCATACACAAGTTCCTACACGCTCTTATCTAATGGTTACCTAACTTAAATCACTCTTCTATCATACACAAGTTCCTACACGCTTCTATCTAATGGTTAGCTATGACTTAAAACTCACTACCGCTAAACCTAAGACTATTGTCCACAGTCTACTTTCCCTACATGGCCTGCTGTAACGTGAATCTGAATTATGATGTATTGACGCCGATGGTTAATTCGTGGTAAACCCAGGTATACGTCTTTGGCTCCGTTCCATTTGCGACGACTGTTGGTCTGCGTGGTGAATGTCAAAAGACTAGGCTACTGCTGTGAATCTACGATGACAACAAACTTGGCAAGGCAGACACGAGTTTGAACTGGCGCATGTGGATCACGCGGTAACCTGGCGCAGGTCGAACCACGTGAATAATGGTAGAGTTTTCTGTCAGCCAATCTAGATCTGACAGGAAGGCTTTTCTCTCCTATAGCGGGTAGCTATGACTGATCTAGACTGCTTCTGGAAGATCTATGGAGACTCTGCAATGACTTTAAACTTGAAAGGTCGCCCACGTGTCTGACGCTGGTTAAACTTTAACATGATGAAATTCTAATTACTCACAAATGAAAATCAGTAATACGTTACTTCCGTAAATTGGAACTCAGTTAATGCGACGTTCACTCTTCTCTGACTGTCTCTCTGAGTGTCACTCTGAATCGTCTATCTGAATCTGAATGAATGAGTCTTTCTCTACATCTGCTGTTTGTTTCTGAATCGTCTCTCTGAGTGACTCTTTGAAAATGCCTATCTCTCTCTGAATCGTCTTTCTGAATTGTCTACCTGAATCTTTTATCTTCAAATGTCTCTTTGAAAATAACTCTTCTGAATGTTCCTCTTTGAATCTCTCTTTAAAACACCCCGGGACTATTGTTCTGCCGGTCCTACTTTCAAAATGGCGTCCTGGTCGCCGATATGAATTCGCCACCTGCCGATGTACAACTGACGTGAGTGGTCAGGTCCTATGGAAAGTCCACCCCTACGTATACAAAAATATATCATTACGATTGCGACGTAATTCTAGAAAAAATGTGAGATGTCAATACGGAGACAAGATTTGTCTAGAAAGACTAAATCTGTCACAATTGTCTAAAAACCACAAGTTACCAAAGATGTGAGTGAACTACAAGATCGTATTACCGATGCAGTGCAGACCATTGATGAAAACATGCTGAAACGGGTGGGGAAGGAGTAAGCTTGCGGTATTAGCATCTGTAGAGTAACAAAAGGCGCTCATGTTGAACATTTGTGAGATAACTTCGGGATAACTTTTAGCAATTGAACTTGGACAGCTACATTATAGATGTGTGACATTAAATCTTAATTGGACAATTGATGAATACAATATAGCAAGCTGAAATCGTTCAAATCAGTTTGAAATGCGAGGTATGTAGTTCTGTGTAAACCACAATAGAGTAGAAGACTTACCAGCTCATGGATTTGCAAACCGACACATTGCCCAATCTTATAATACGTGGGTGTGCTGAAAGACAAATTATAGAAACAATACCCATATTTGGAGGAAACGAGGGAATTGCTGATTTGCTAAGAATCAGAAGTAGAAGACCGTATTATTATATAGTTTTAAGAAGAATAAGGTGAGTGATACACCTGTCATTTCATGTGACATAAGCGTTCCACTGCATGTGACATTTATCTTTTACTTCATATGACAAACACCTTCTACTATGATGTGAGATTTATATTCTACTGAACGTGACATTTATCTTCTTCTGAAAGTGACATTTATCTTTTTCTGGACGTGACATGTATCGTTTTCTTGTTGCAACGTTTATCATCTTCTTAACCTGTCATTTATCTTCGTCTTGATGTGAGTTTTACCTTGTACTGAACGCGGCATTTTTCTTCTTCTTTATGTGACATGTATCTTCTTCTTGGTGTGACAGGTATCTTCTTCTGAACGTGACATTTATCTTTTACTGAATGTGACATTTATCTTTTATATGATGTAACATTTGTCTTCTTTTTGATGTGACAATTATCTTCTTCTAAATGTGACATTTGTCTTTTTCTTAATGCGACATTTATATTATACTGATTGTGACATGTATCTTTTACTGAATGTGACACTTATCTTCTATTGATGTGCCATTTAAATTATATTTGAAGTGGGATTTATATTTTACCTGATGTGACATTTATTTTCTACTGAATGTAGCATTTATCTGTTTTCTGATGTGACATCTATATTCTATTTGATGCGTTCAGCAGTCAGTAAAATAACGGCATACATTAAAATACGGTAGAAGCAGCTTGCTTCAATTGAATGCCTGACGGCAAAAAGTTGTGTACCCAATCGACACCGGAGAATGATAGTAGTGTATGGTGACGTGACACCTGTGTGGACGTCAATACTACTAGGAGGTGGGGACTGATTGTAAGAGGCACCATCCAGCCACGACGAACCTGCATGACAAGCGAGCATTGGGCGACTGTTCTCAACTGTGGATGCATAGCACCAAGCTCACGTGGATGAAATGATTCGTGCTGACCGCCGTGTCAATCATAGAGTTATCACCCAATGATCAAGATTTCGACTGAGCAAGTCCATCACAGTATCCCTCCCTGCTCGGATATAGGAGAGTGTGTGGCAGATGGGTCTCTAATGTATATGATATTGTGTATCAGATGGGTCCCTTACGTATATAAAAGTGTATGTGAGTTGGGTTCCTTTGGTGTATAAAAGTGTGTGTGAGATGGGTTCCTTGGGTGTATAAAAGTGTGTGTGAGATGGGTTCCTCGGGTATATGAAAGTGTGTGTGAGATGGGTTCCTCGGGTATATGAAAGTGTGTGTGAGATGAGTTCCTCGGGTATATGAACGTGTGTGTGAGATGGGTTCCTCGGGTATATGAAAGTGTGTGTGAGATGGGTTCCTCGGGTATAAGAAAGTGTGTGTGAGATGGGTTCCTTGGGTGTATAAAAGTGTGTGGAAGATGGGTTCTCTAGATATAGGAAAGTATGTGTAAGATGGGTTCCTTGGGTATAGGAAAGTATGTGTAAGATGGGTTCCTCGGGTATATGAAAGTGTGTGGGAGATGGGTTCGTTGGGTATATGAAAGTGTGTGTGAGATGGGTTCCTCGGGTATATGAAAGTGTGTGTGAGATGGGTTCCTTGGGTATATGAAAGTGTGTGTGAGATGGGTTCCTTGGTTATCTGAAAGTGTCTGTGAGATGGGTTCCTTGGGTATATGAAAGTGTGTGGGAGATGGGTTCCTTGGGTATATGAAAGTGTGTGTGAGATGGGTTCCTTGGTTATCTGAAAGTGTCTGTGAGATGGGTTCCTTGGTTATCTGAAAGTGTCTGTGAGATGGGTTCCTTGGGTATATGAAAGTGTGTGAGATGGGTTCCTTGGGTATATGAAAGTGTCTGTGAGATGGGTTCCTTGGGTATATGAAAGTGTGTGGGAGAGGGGTTCCTTGGGTATATGAAAGTGTATGTTAGATGGGCTCCTTGGGTATATGAAAGTGTGTGGGAGATGGGTTCCTTGGGTATATGAAAGTGTGTGGAAGATGGGTTCTCTAGATATAGCTGTAGCTGCATTGGAGAATCACATGTTTGAAGACATTTTACCGCACCCATCGTACAGCCTCTGATCTGTCTCCTTGTGACTTATTCCTCTTCCCAAAGCCGAAGGAACGTCTCAGGGGACACCGTTACGCTTCTGACAAGTTGGTGCAAGCAACTGTGCGTACTTGGTTTTGAGAGAAGACTGATTTTTTCCTCAACGGGATGCTTCGATGTTTTTGTTTGTGTTGGACCGGGATGGTGACTACATTGAAAAATAATTACACATCTTCTAAACGACATTCCAAGCTTCGCTCATGTGTAAATCTTACATATTAATGAAAGTATATCATCAAAAGCAAAACTTTTCAAATCGCTTTGGTATATATATCGCTGGCGTTGTCAATGATATTCAAATATTATAGGCAAAGCCATAATGGCAGTCAATTCGCACTACATTAAAATTTGGTTTTTCAACGATCTCCAAGGTTACATAAAATGTTATTGTTTAAAATGCTTTTTAGATTCAACATCACTGCACTCCAGATAGACTAGTGAGTGCCCCCGCTTCCAATTACAAATTTTACACTGTACAAACAACACGCTGATTGTGTTTTTCTCTTTCTCGACTCTTTCAATCTACACTCATGTGTGATATAAAACTTCTAAAGTATGCTGATCGTTATTTCATCTATGGTAGCGTTATCAACAAAGAGGCGAGCATAGATTGAATTCAAGAAAATTTGTGAATACACATTTACAGTCACATTTATGTGTGCTTTATGGGAACATTTCAGCTCCTTCATTGCTGTTGGCCCTAACATGACATGGATAATGAATTCAGTCCGTGAAGCCAATATACCGGTTCTCAAACTTTCTTACAACGCTGTTGAGCTGATATATTGGCTTGAACAACTGGCATACGTATACATAAACGTTTTTATATAACAAGTTTCCCTACATTTATAAATATACCTATACATCCTAGTGACAGTTTTATATTACAAGAATCAGTGTATGCAGAATTCCAAACTATTCCGCATTGAATGAGTTTATTTACACAAGTTACACTATTAGAACAACACTAGCCCGAGGATTGAACCCGTCCCTTTGCCTCGAATGACTAAAGGTTTGAAAAGTGAAGATGAGAATACACAAATATAAATAAGAAATATAATAACTTAAAGGGATGGAAGAATGATCCGGCCATGCAAAACCAGTAACACATTAAACCCAGTTTAAGACTTCGTTGTTCTTTACGTCATTAATTTCATGCACGAGACAATCGAATCTCCTCATAATATTTGAGATATTTGGCTATCATTTATATGTAAATCCTGAAACATTTGGCTTTTTCACAGAATTTTACAAATGTTTTTTCATGCGTTCGCCTTAATTCTCTTTTCCCCAAGGGGGTGTGCATTGCACTATGTTTTTTTATTTTGCGCCTGTCGGCCCAGTCCATCTGACTTCGTCCTACATTTCATGTAAGGGTTTGCTTCCTCCTACATTTTCTAAATGTTTGCTTCCCCGGGGTAATTGCCAGTGCTGTGATTGGGATGCAAACCCAGTACCTTCGGATTGTGAGCTGTGTCACGTAGCTACTAGCTCACGCCGTTCTCTCACGGACACTTGCGGCTGCTAATCATTAACTGTCCAACATGTTGTAAGAGTGTTACTAGGGCTCGGATGGGCAGTAACAATAGTAACACTAATCTGCAATACGTCGCATGAGGTGGCTAAGGACAGTGACCCATGAAGCTGGCTATCCCGTCCTATAGTAACTTTAACCTAAAAAGATGTCAACAGATATAGACTTATCCAGAATGTTACATTAACAAAAACAGATAAAAGACATATCATAACAACAGAGAGTAAATGCAGGCTCAGAATTGTTGTAGTAACAATAATGGATACAGTGAGAAATTAAGGTATTGCGAGGCAAGTAGGTACAACACAAGTGCTTGACCTTATTAAGAGAGAACAAACCAAATGGTTCGGTTACGTGACACTCCTAACAACAAATAGTATCCATAACAAAGCTTTGCTATACAGATACAATGGATATAACGCCAATGACCGCCCACGCATAAAATGGATAGCAGAAATTACAGCAAAATCCAAAGGACATTCTAGGCCTGGTCAAGAAACCTCTTCATAACCTGATGCCGAAAGGCTCAAACAAGATAATCAAGAGAAAAGAACGAAAGAAAATAGACTACTTCACGATAGAGGGCGTGACATGCATTTGTTGAACATCTATGCTGCATGTGGAGCTTAACAGGTTTTGATTGATTGATTATTGATTGATTAACATATACTGTTAGAGGCGAAAGATAAATGTGTAAATTTATGGATGACAATCTCATCATAGAAAAACTAGTACTATTAAAGCAGGCTGCAAATAGCCTCATTTAAGCTTGCTAGGTTCAATCAAAAGCTGTTTGGATATGTGATTCACCATATGATGCGACAGAAAATAGAAAAATCTACTCTATTATTTCTCCAACTTCTGTCTGTCCGCCGAGTGTGCTGGAGATTTGATTAATTTATTGAATCACGTGATGTCGCTGAATTTATTTGTTGCAAGTACCGGCAATCCATGAACGACAGAAGAGAGTGCAAAGCCCAGCTGCAATCAGAGAAACTCAGAAGACTGACTGACTATCCAATGCACCAGAGACTAAACAATTTCGGAAATGGGAAACTAAAGCGAAGAAACTTTGCAGAAATAGTCAAAGCAAAGATGCACGAAAACCCCATGAACGCACTTACAACACCAAAGCCCATCCCTACTGTACGAAAACCTACCTGGAGGCAGCATATATTTCCAGAGGGGGTAGAAAATATACCAGGTATTAGAAACCAAAACTGCCAGTCTGAAAAAGAAAGAAGAGATACTACCCTGAGTTACATAACGGAAAACTACCCAAGCATGGACTGGACCCATGCATACACCGACGGTTCTGTAACAAACACTACACAGAACGGAGGGGCAGGAGCATTCCTGAACCTACCAAATGGCAGAAAAATAACACTGTCATTCGCTACTGGTAAGTACACAAGCAATTTCAGAGCAGAGGCAGAGGCACTGAGGGCGGCAGTGGAAGAAATGGTGACAGGTAAAAAGAATGAAAGCCACATAGTCCTGCTTACAGATGCACTGACTGTAGTCACAGCACTGAAAAGACAGAAAAATACTGAACTTAATGATTTAAGAGCAGTACTCTATCAACTATGCCAGCATGCCGCAGCCAAAAGAGTAGTGGTGCAGTGGGTTCCATCTCACTGCAACATCCAAGGCAACGAGGAGGCAGACAGACTGGCAAAAGAAGGTGCAAAACTACCACAACCTGATACTAGTATGACATACGAAGAGTCAAAACGGCTTATTAGAGCTAGATACATGACCAAATGGGAAACCGAACATACTGGCTACACCAAAAACGATGCCTATTACCAGTTGAACAGAAAAAAGCAGGTCGTGGTCTTCAGACTTCGCACTGGCCACAATAGACTCAGGTACCACCTATTCAACAAATTGAAGATAGGTGGCACCGACGAATGCCCGTGTGGTACCGGGAAAATGACCTCTGAGCATTTGCTGCAAAACTGCCCGACATACGAGGATTAGAGAGAGCAGATGTGGCCATCACCAGTGGCAACACTAGACACGCTCTATGGCAGTGTCGACAGCCTCAGGATGACGGCTGCTTTTTTCGAAAAAATAATGGTTGCTGTCTGACTGTGTACGAAGAAGAAGAAGAAGAAGAAGAAGAAGAAGAAGGAAGGAGGAATTTTATTAATTATGGACTTTCTCAAATACCAGAATTAAATGCAAGTCAATAACATGAGGTCAGTTTAATGAATGTGAGTGTTTATAATGACGTGTGATGGACGGGTAAAGAAAAGTGGTTCAAGTTTGTGGTTCGTAAAAATTTTAATCGATTTGATTGTGTCTGGTCATAAAGGATGAAATCTCTCCTTGCCATCTGATATTGTCGTTTGGGAAACTGATGAAATATGACTAATAACTTAAATATTTGTATCATTTTAAGGGAAAAGTAAACGACGTAGGGATTTATGGCAGGTCTTCTGACCAATGAGCCAATGAGACATGAGATCTAGCCATATCAGAGACAAAATATAAACATAGACTGTACACTACATAGCAAGTACAAGAAGAAACAGCCTTTATTCCTCAGTTATATAAATCCTAACGGCAGACCACATAAATTGATAATAAACACAGTCATCATAGTTTTTCATTAAAAATAAGTCCTTTGGCAGAAATCGTTGTGAAGCATGCTGTGATCACACAGACATACATACATTCAGTGCAATTATAACAGCCATAGTGTGTTGAAAGTGTTAGAAATTTGATATGTTTGATATTCGCACGAGAATGGATGAAATCTAAATAAGTCAAACGCGACGGTTTATTTTTTTTTTTTAATTTTTTTTTTTTTTTTGGAGTTCGCCTTATTTCTCTAATCTCCAAGTCAGGTGTGCGTTGCACTGCAGTTTTTATTTTGCGCCTGTCGTCCCAGTACATCCGACGTCAGCATGCATTTTATGTAAGGGCCTGCTTCCTCCTGCATTTTCTAAGGGTTTGCTTCCCCGGGGTAACGGACGGTGCTGTGATGGGGATCGAACCCAGCACCTTCTGGTTGTGAGCCGTGTCACTTAACCACTAGCCCACGCCGTCCCCAAAAAACGCGACGGTTTCTTCTTCTTCTTCTTTTTCTTCTTCTTCTTCTTCTTCTGCGTTCGTTCTCAATCTCCCGCTACCAAACCCTGAAAGGGCTTAAGTAGCAGAATATAGTCCAGAGAACGGAATGCGGTTGTGTCGTAGTTTACAGCTTGACTGCAATATTTGCACCTTTTGGTCCAACACATCCGACTTCAGCAAGCACTTTTTGAGTACCGGGTTAGCATTCCTTCTTCGATCCCTTCTCCTTAGCCAGTCTGCCTTGCTGCAGCCTGTTATCCAGGATCACCGCGTCGAGGTGTAGAAGGGTCTTGGCAGCTCTGGTTCGCTGGCCCTGACGCTAGCAGTCAGCTATAGGTCGCTGACCACTGCAGCTCATGCGCTGCTCAGCATCTTGATCCCAAACGCGACGGTTTAACATAGTGAATTTGCATTCGAGGATTGTCAGTAAGGTGATTTTGTCGTTTGAGACCCGATAATGCCAGTTAATCACAAGAATGGGCCTCTAGCTGCGCAGGAGGAAGGCTTCAATACACTTCTGTTCGCTCTGCAGAGTGACCCATTTTTCGTTGCCGTACAGCAGAATGATGACACCGGTTATGTAAATCTGTAGCTTGGTTTTCAGTGAATGCATCTGCTGGTTCCAGAATAGACGGAGGATAATCATAGAAGCGACAGCCAGACCAACTCTTCGAATAATGATTGCGTGGCTCTGAGGTACAGAGTTGTGTTTGCTCTCCGGGTAAATACAATTTTTAGTGGAGTTGATTGACATAAATGTCATTGACAATGATTCCTGACGATTTGTATGTTGGAGCAATAATCCAATGCCGAAAGTATAAAATTGAATTGAATTGTAGGAAAAGAAGGCAAACGCCTGGTCAGGCACAACATACTGATCAGATATGTTAGTCAGGCGCAAGCAAAATATACAGACCAAGACTCTCACCTCAACTACTTCCTCATTGTCCTACCTGAAAACGGTCTGTCCTTCTTGGTAGTCTGGCTAACGAGGTGGGTGGTCAATGTGACCCCCGTAGTAGAAAGGATTATGCAGATGAAGCTAATAATTGCACAAATGCCTGGAGGGTGCTGGTCCCCTTTTGTCAGCACGCTCGGGTTGTGAGAAAAGCTACTGAAAACCGCCACTGAACGTCCTTTTCAGGGCGCATAAAAGAGTAAACCTACTCATTGCTGATATTGACAAAAATAAGTTGATTGTAAAAAGATGGATGACAGAGACAAACTTTGATCTATATAAGGATTGGGCGATAAAGGGGCATAGTCATCATCATCATCATTGTTATCATCCTTTTCATGCATCTGACTGGTTATCCTAGGAACATAGAACCAAAACAGATACTGTCTGGCTGTTTCACTCCGTGACTTGTTCTTGATTTCCGCCTACGGAACTCGATTGATCTGACTTCCCTCGCAACCGTTCGTCCCATGTGTTCTATGTATTCCCAGTCGTCTCCCTATCTATGGGTTCAAATCCAGCGCATGTCTGGTTGTACTGTCCAGCTTCTTTCTGAAAGTATGTCCTATACATCCTCACCTTCTCTTGGTTTGTTATCGTATTCTTCACACAGATCTATTTGATATTATCTTTGACCATCTTGCAGGAAGCATTTGACAACATCACTTGTTAAAGAACGTCTGCAGTCTGGATGTCTTCTTCATTGGTTCTCAATCTCCCCCTACCAAACCATGAAAAGAGCTTTGCAAGATACAGAATGTAGTCCAGAGGTGTGCCGTAGTTTAAAGCTTGACTACGATATTTGCATCTTTCAGTCAAATACATCCGACCAGCAGGCATTTTTGCGTAACGCTTTGCTTTCCCTCTTCGATCCCTTCTACTTAGCTAGTCTGCTTTGTTGCAACCATTTATCCAGGTTCACCGCATGGAGGTGTAGAAGGGTCTTGCAGTCTGGTTTGCTGGCCCTGACACTAGCAGTCAGCTATGGGGCGCTGACCCTGACGCTAGCAGTCAGCTATGGGGCGCTGACCCTGACGCTAGCAGTCAGCTATGGGGCGCTGACCCTGACGCTAGCAGTCAGCTATGGGGCGCTGACCCTGACGCTAGCAGTCAGCTATGGGGCGCTGACCCTGACGCTAGCAGTCAGCTATGGGGCGCTGACAGCTGCAGCTTTTGCGCTGCACAGCGTCTTGATCACAGTCTGGATGTGGTACTCTTAGACACATGCCATGTCTCAGAGCCAAGTTGTAGGAACGACTTTAAAATCATATTAAGCAGCCAAATGGAATTATCCAAAGAGAATGTTGCCAAGTTCTATATTAGCCGAAAAGATTTGAAAGCAGAATTTTACCTCTTAATAGCCTGGTTTTCTCGCCTTTTCTTGTCAATGTTACTATGGGGAAACAAATGAAGGCAGATAATTTGAAGGCATGATTGAATGCAGCGATGACGACAAATATAGCGAGAATGATTGACACTGGGATACCATATAAAGGAACAGAAGTAGACAATATTATGGAAGACGATGGTATTGAAAGCCTTTTTCAGTAAAAGGGGAAGAAAGCGGAGAAGAGGAAAGGTGACAAGTAAAACGATCACTATCAGAATGAAGCTGGCAAGAGAAACATAAATTAAAAGCCATAGCCTGGTGGCACGGAAGACAGGACGCGTGCTTTCAAACAATAAACACTGAAATGCATCCAATGGATTCCTAGTTGGTTGCATGATTATATTGAAGCACGAGGTCATTTTTTTAACTCGCACATTTTCGTTGATACCTGGCTAAAACTTCTTATTTAACCATCAGACAGTTAGCCGACTTCCACATTTACGAATCGCTAATCGATAACTGAAGTCGGTAAAATGAATGTGAGTGCTTGTAATGACGCACTAAGGGCGGGTACGGATAAGTGGCTCTAGTTTGTGGATTGTACAAAACGTCATCGATTTAGTTGTGTCGGGTCTGAAATCACGAAGTCTCTGTATTCTGGAATCGTGAAATTGTAGTTTGGGTAATTGATGAATTACGACTAACAACGTTCACATTTTTATCATTTTAAAGTTGCCTTATCAGTACCGTGCAAGCTTTATGTCAATATGCACACGTTGAAATTTGGTTAGTCGAGGTCAGGTCCATAAAAGTATTTCTGGTAAATCTAACTGGTAACAGTGATTGGTAGGTAGGTGACTTATACGACAAGGGCGCCGACGCCAATCGCCCGTAAGGAACAATGAGTGGCTGAATGTCACACACCAAGAAGTCCTACAGCACGTAAACCATTTAAAACACAGCTTGGCAGGTCATATAGCTAGACGACAAGACAAAAGATGGAGTACCATAACCATCATGTGGTACCCGGGCCACAAAAAGAGACTTCGGAGACGGCGTCTAACTCGCTGGTGAGATTCCCGCGAAAAGCACAGCCCACATGACTCCACAATAGACAAATTACTATCCCAGCAAGAATGCGAATGTGGTAAGCACCAAAGTGTATCTGATAACTGCAGACTAGCCTTGGCGTCGGGACCGGTAAAGAAGGATTGGAACGACACCTGTTATGTAAATCCGTGACTTGACGTTCAGTGAAAATCTCTGATGTTTCTAGATTCAGTGCAAGGAGTTCATTGGGGCAGAAACCAATACAACTATTCGAGCGATGTCAGGGCAGCTTCAAGCATCGAATCTTTGTTTGCAGCCTCGGTAAATGAAATTCTCAGCGGATTAACATCTTTGCCATCTACAATAATGCGTACGCTTGTGGAGCTGCAGCTGTTTTTCCCCCATGATATGTGTTTGCCTAATTTAGATGCAGTTTTCTAGGTTGGCAAGGGGTGTGATCGGTGTCTGATGGTGAAAGTCTGGTTTGGTACGTCAAATGGGTTATATATAACAGTGGTTTTAGGTGTCAAACGAAGCAAAGAAAAGCAAAAATACGATGACTGGGAAAACTGTGAGCTTCTAAAATGCTGAAAAGATGTTAGAGAATTGATTGTGAGTTATACCAGGATGAAGCAATTAACTCTTTCATGTTGGTAACTATCGCAGTCAGTATTGGTTTCCTGTTTATTTACATTGTTTTAGTTCTTGTGTAGGTTTCTTGTTCTTGAAGTGTTTCACTTCATGTAGTGTAGTTTTTCACTTCTTTTAGTGTAGTGTTTCACTTCATGTAGTGTAGTTTTTCACTTCCGTCAGTGTAGTGTTTCACTTCATGTAGTGTAGTTTTTCACTTCATTTAGTGTAGTGTTTCACTTCATTTAATGTAGTGTTTCACTTCAGAAAATATGTGCCAGGATAACATCAGACGGAAAGCCAACATTTTATATAATTTAAGCAGCTTTCCTGGCCTAGAAGCTACTGTCTGTGTAATGCAAGAGAATGTAAGACGATTTTAAGAGAAAGGTAATACAATCGTCTGCATTCCTACTCCAATGCCTGCCACTTCTAGCAGTGACCTGGCCTTGTTAATATGTCTTGTAATTCGCACGTATATCGCTGTTATAATTTACTATGATCTTCTGTATACTTTTAGTTTTACCAAACAGCAACGTACTCGTTGTGGGCATTCGCAAACAACAATAACAACAACAACCAATCGTTGATTGATGAATAATAGCGTAACTGGTCAATTTACTTGTTTGTGTGTATGTGTTGTGTATGTGTGTGTGTGTGTGTGTGTGTGTTGTTGTTGTGGACATGAATGTATGTATTTATATATATCACCTTCCAAAGTTGACCACACTGAGACATATAGTGGACATCATGTAACAAACATTCGGCACAGACCATCAGTGGACAAACTGAAACCTACAGTGGACAAACTGAAACCAACAGTAGACAAACAGAGATCAACGGTGAACAAACTGAAACCTATAATAACCTACAGTGGACAAACTGAAACCAACAGTGGACAAACTGAAACCAACAGTGGACAAACTGAGACCAAAAGTAGACAAACTTACATCAACAGTGGACACACTTAAATCAACAGTGGATAGACTAAGACCAACACAGGACAAACTGAGACGAACAATGGACACTGAGATCAACAGTGGACAAATTGAGATCAACAGTGGACAAACTTACATTAAAAGTGGACAAACTGAAAACAATTGTGGACATACTGAGAACAACAGTGAACATACTGAGACAAACAGTGGACAAACTATAACCAACAGTGGGCATACTGTGACTAACAGTGGACAAACTAAAACCGACAGTGGACAAACTGAGATCAACAGTGGACACACTGAGACCAACAGTGCACAAACTGCTATCAACTGTGGACATACTTCCATCAACTGTGGACAATCTGAGATTAACAATAGAGAAACTTTCATCAACAGTGAACAAACTCAAATCAACAGTGGACAAGCTATAACCAACAATGGGCATACTGTGACTAACAGTGGACAAATTGAAACCAACAGTGGACATACTGTGACTAACAGAGGACAAACTGAAACCAACAGTGGACAAACTAAGACTGACAGTGAACATACAGAGATCAACAGTGGACAAACTGAGACCAACAGTGGAACAGCAGGAACTTTTCTAGTGTCGACCCCCTAAAGAAAAATCATGTACTAAGACATTGTAGACAATGGGACAAGGGATGACGGACACCAAAGAAGAACAGCAACCCTCAACTAAAGAAAGAATTTTTAACAATGACATCCCCCCCCCCTCCCCCCCCCCCCCCCCCACCCCATATAAAGGAAGAAAAATAAAAGTATTCATACAAATTAATGACTATAACCTGCTTGAAGACCAACACACAAAACCTTCCTCCAACCGGGTCTATCTTTGGCAAATTCCTCAAAATTGCAGATGTTCATTTTCAAGGCTTGCAGGTCACGCCTGCAAACATCTCTGTAGCGGTGGACGGGTATACCGTTGTTACGTTTAGCCATATCAGATCTCCATATAGGAAATCTTTTGGTTTTCGCCCATCCGCCATTCTGCACCCGATCAAGCTACCGCAAGCGGCGCTGGCGGAGGATCGTAACTAATTGACAATCTTTGCTCGGTACAAGACTTCCATGTCAGTTACTTTGTCAGTACATGAAATTTCAAGTATGCGCCTGGCAAAGAGCAGGGTACTAATAACACAGGATCTGTATACAGCAACCGTTGTAGAGATGGTCAGCATGTTGTTGTCACACATTCTCTGTGAAAGCCTGGAAAGTACTGATGAGGCCATTCCTAATCGCTTTAGCAGTTTTATGTTCAGTGTAAGGTTGTCGGTGATGATAGATCCTAGCTAGTTGAAGTGAATTACTACCTCCAGATATTTATCGTTTAAAACAATGTCTGACGAATCTGCACATTTCTGATTCTATCCATTATTGTTACTCCAGCATTCTACGTAGGTATTTAATATATGTTGTTACAATGTTTCTTTTATCTTTGCTTGTCAATAACCAATTTTGGCACTAAGATCACAATGTGGATAGGAATATCGTATTGTATAGAGTTATTTCGTATCTTTTGTCACGTGCTTAAATTGTAAAATAGCATTTGCTCAATGATTTGACTTGCTTTATTACATCTGTGTTGGATTTCATTGTCTTCCTTGCCATCTGCTGAGATTATGTTAGCCATGTGCGTTAAATTATTCACCTGTTTTGCTAGTTGAATTAGTATAAATATATTTGTTTTTGTTTCTTTTCTTTCAATCGTCATAACTTCCGTTTTCTTTATGTTGATTTTCATACCGTAATATGCACGATCCTTATTAAGATTTTGTCTGTTGACAAACATGGATTGTTATTATTATTTAATATTACTATTATCTTTCTCTTTCTTATTCTTCTTCTTGTTCTTTTTTTAATTATTTTCTACATCTTTTTCTTCTTCTTCTTCTTCTCCTCCTCCTCCTTCGCTTCCCTCTTCTTCTTTTATTTTGCATCTTCTTCTTTTTCTTCTTCTTCTTCTTCTTCTGC
>JAVGWX010000003.1:93188312-93438312 GCA_036924085.1 Ariolimax columbianus
TTCTTACTTTCTTATTTACTTAACTACTTATTACCTACTTACTTACTTATTTTTGTTAGTTTTTTTCTTTTTCAATTGCTTGCTTATTTACATGCTTACTTACTTCCATATTTGCTTACTTACTTCCATATTTGCTTACATACTTCCATATTTGCTTACTTACTTCCATATTTGCTTACTTACTTACATATTTACTTTCTCAGTTACATAATTGTTTACTTATTTACATAATTACTTACTTACTTACATAATTGCTTCCTTACTTACATAATTGCGTATATACTTACACATTTGTTCACTTACTTACATATTTGCTTAATTATTTACATACCTGCTTAATTATTTACATATTTGCTTACTTACTTACACATTTGCTTACTTACATATTTGCTTACTTACATATTTGCTTACTTATGTACATATTTGCTTACGTAGATATTTGCTTATTTACTTTCATATTTGCTTACTTTTTAAAATATTTGCTATCTTACTTACATATTTGCTTACTTATTTACATATTTACTTAATTACTTACACATTTTCTTACTTACTTACATATTTCTTACTTACATATTTACTTACTTATGTACATATTTGCTTACTTACATATTTGCTTACTTACATATTTGCTTACGTAGATATTTGCTTACTTACTTACACATTTGCTTACTTACTTACATATTTGCTTAGTTACACATTTGCTTACTTACTTACATATTTGCTTACTTACATATTTACTTACTTACATATTTGCTTACGTAGATATTTGCTTACTTACTTACACATTTGCTTACTTACTTAAATATTTGCTTACTTACATATTTGTTTACTTACATATTTGCGTACTTACATATTTGCTTACTTACTCAGAACGGAATGTGTTTCATATAGGGAGGTAAGCCCCAAGCGTAAAAAGTGAATAACTAGATTTGTAGTTAAATGTAACAGAGAAAAAACAATAAAGCACGCAAAAAATAGAGAGGCAAGCAAATCAAAAGAAACATAGTTAAAATATTTAGACAAGCAAAACATTGCTCAGAAAGTAAATAAAGCAGCAAAAATATACTTCGAAAAAAAACTTTCTCTTACGATCACGACTAATAGTTAAAGCTTATTTTCTTATGTTGGAAATAAACAAAAAACGAAAGACAAAGTAGGCTTTCTCATAAATAGTACAGGACAAATAATACGTGAGAATATGGACGCAGGTAATTTACTCAATTAGTACTTTGGCACAGTCTACACAAAAGAAGATTGTTACAAGATCCCAGAGAACAAATGTATTTTTTTAACGAGATATGGATACAGTAGGACTAAGATCATTCTGTATTACAGAGGAAACCGTTTTGATAAAATTGGAGGGGTTGAAAGTGGATCAATGTCCAGGTTAAGATGGTATTCATCCAAAATTACTGTTTGAAATTAGAGACCAACTAGCAAAACCATTGACTTTATTATGGTATCAGTCACTTGCAAACGGGATTGTTCCACGGGACTGGAAAGCTGCAGGAGTGATCCCCTTATTAAGAAAGGGTAAAACATACGACCCAGCAAATACCAGACCGGTGAGTTCAACAAACATAGTCTGTAAATTGTTAGAGTCAATAATCAAAGAAAGCATTGTAATACATTTAGACAAGTTTAATCTAATCAAAAATAGTTAGCATGGGTTTACTAGAGAGATATCGTGCTTAACAAATGTATTATAATTCATGGAGGAAAATGCTAAAATGATAAAGGGGAGCCAGTAGCAGCTTTCTATCTAGATTGTCAAAGGCCTTTTATTGAGTACCTCTAAATAATATTATTTAGAAAGTTAAAATCACTTACAATAGGTGGGGAAATTGTCAAATGGATTGAAAATTGGTTAACGGGAAGAAGGCAGAGGGTGGGTATAAATAACGAGTACTCTGAATGGTGTGAAGTAAAAAGTCAAGTGCCACAGCGCTCAGTTTGGGGACCAATCTTATTCTTGATATATATAAACGATTTTGAACATTGATATCGGATCCATGATTGTAAAATTCGCTGATGACACAAAACTATGCAGTAGTGTCTCATCTATAGCAGAAGTGGATATATTAAGGTCGGATTTAGATAAAATTAGAAAATGGTCTGCGAGCTGGCAAATGGAGTTTAATGTACATAAATGTACAGTCATCCACATGGGTAGGTTCAATATGGAACATAATTACAGAATAGGCGAGAACAATATTAGAATGATAACAAAGGAAAGGGACCTAGGAGTTATAATATATCATACAGGTAAGGTGAGTGAGCAAGTGCACCAGGTAGCAGTGAAAAGGGCCAATGCAATGGTAGGTATGATAAAAAGAAATATTAAACATAGAAGCAAGGAAGTGGTTGTCAAACTGCATAAAGCATTAGTTAGACCTAGATTGGAGTACTGTGTATAGGTGTGGGGTCCATATGGTAGAGGAGATACACACATGCTGGAAAGGATACAAAAACAAAGCGACAAAGTTGATAGTATGATTCAGAATTACAGTTATGAGGAAAGATCGGTCTACAGTGTCCAGAAAAAAAAGAATTCGAGGTGACTTAATACAGGTTTATAAAATAATCAAAGGAACGGACACATTAGATTAAAACAGTTTTTTTTTCCAAATTCAACCACCTACAAGAAAAAGGGGGCATTGCTACAAATTAACCAAAGAAAGTTCCAGATTAGATATTAGTACGTTTTCTTTTTAGCCAGAGAGGGGTGAATGCTTGGAATGCACCGCCACAGGAAATAGTGGAGGTAGGATCAATTAATGCGTTTAAGAATAGATTGGATGCTCATAGCTTTTAGAGCAACGCTAAATTCAAACACCATTTATGATCCAAGGGTGTAAACAGCATCCAGGTCAGGTCAGGTCATCCTGTAACCGGTGAGGTCGTTGGGACACACATTAAGACATCCTTACAACCCCACGCCACCCTTCTCTGTCAGCGGCCGCTGCCTGTGCCTCTTCTGGTCGGAGATTGTCCATTCTGTTATGGTGTCCTCCCACCTCTTTTTCAGCGGCCTCTTCGTCGTCCGCCTTGTGACTTTAATCTCGATATGTGACTATACTAAGCAAGTTTTCTTCTTTTGACAGTTGCCAAGACATCTTCAAATGGCCCTATTGCTGTTGTAATTATATCTCGTATTTCGTCATTTGTAACTCGATCTTTGCACGTGACGTGTAAACATTTTCGGAAACATCTCATCTCGAAGGCCTGTATCCTTCGCTGAAGGTTAGCTGTAACTGTCTATGTGTCACAAGCATAGAGGAATATTGTCAGGACCAGTGTACGCATTAATCATATTTTCGTGCGTAGTGCTAACCGTTTATCTTGCCAGATTGTGTTAAGCCGTGCAAGCGCCGCTACTGTCTGTGCTATTCTAGCCAACACTTCACATTTTGATCCTTCATCACTGACAATCGACCCCAGATATTTAAAACGGTCAACCACTTCGAGTTCCTAACCATTATCTTGTATCTTGCTGTTGAAGCCTTCGGCGTTGTTGGTCTTAAATGTCGTCTTTCCAGAGTTTATCTCCATACCATAGTCAAGAGCTGTTTCGTCGAGCCTTCTGACCCATTCCTGGAGTTCTGCTTCTGAACACACCAACCCGTCTATGTCTTCTGCAAAACGAAGGTTGGTAATCATTCGCTCCCCCCCCCCCCTCATATCTTGACAGTACCAACGTGACCTTCAAGTGCCTCACTCCTAATTCCCAAAAGGAATATATTGAAAAGTGTTGGTGAGAGTGTACAACCCTGTCTCACACCAAACTGATATGCGAAACCAGTCCCCTCGCCTCCCATTCACAAGAACTGCGCTGCGCTTTATCATACAGGTGTTCAAGGACCTTTATAATATTTCCGTTGATTTTATACATCCTCATAGTTGCCCATAGCGCTTTATGCCATACCTTATCAAACGCCTGCTTAAAATCCACAAACACATGATACAGTGTTTGCTGCTGTTCTAGATATTTCTCGCTTAGCAGCCTTAAATTAAATATCTCTTCTGCAGTGCTTCTTCCCTGTCTGAACTCTGCTTGCTCCTCAGCAATGATGTTCTCTGCTTGGAGTTACAATCGGTCAAGGATTAATCGAAGCATAACGGTGGCTGATGAGGCTTATGGTTCTGTAATTTTGGCACAGCTTTAGATTTCCAGACTTATGTAACGGTATAACTATTGATTTTGTCCATATGTTCGGGCAGTTTACTGTCGCCCATATTTTGGTGCAGATGTGTGTCATGCCTTCCACCACTATCTCCCCACCTGCCTGTAAGAGCTCTGCTGGTATATTGTCCACGCCGGCCGCCTTCCCTCTTCTCAATGTCTTTACCGCTGCAGCTGCCTCTTCCTTCGTTATCAGTTGGTTATGCTCTATAGTTGTTGGTGTTGGAAGATTGTATTCTCAGGTTCGTTCCGTCATCTATAGTTGTATAACTCGGAACAGTACTCTGTTCATCGTGCCAGTACGTCATATTCTTCCATAAAGCACTTGCCGCTTTTATCCTGGATCATAAAGTTCCTGCCTTGTCTTGGTGTTACCAGTCCTTTGACCATCTTGTATGCTTTTTTAGCGTATATACTAAATAGACATATGAAAGATACGCATTGAAATCTCAGCACCAATAGAAAAGGTTGAGAATCAAAATGGACAGAATATTGCAGAGAAACCCTCAACAGAAATTTAACAAATAAAGCGTTAAAAATATAAACACAGACATATCTCAAAAAAGAATAAAACATCACAGCCATTTTAAAATGTGAGAATGTCTTAGGTTACGAGAAATTGAATGTAGAACTTTGTAATCAGTTATATACTTCCATATTCTGAGAAAGTGAAACACAACTGTGTCATATCTGAACGGGTCACCATTGCTTACAATACAAGTCCCAAGCGCCTATAAAGTCCCCGGATTCCTTCAGGAAAAACATGATCTTAGTTGCGTGTGTAACCACTGATGCACCACCTGTTGGAACTCTTCATCAAACCTGCATGCCTTTCCTCTCAAAGCCTCTGTTAGTCGCCCAAAGACGTGAAATTCACTGTGGGCTATATATGGTTAATACGGCGGATGTGGTAGACACCTACGGGGGAGATCATCGATGGTTGCAGACGTTGTATGTGAAGTATGGGTCAAGCATTGTGATGTTACAGAAGGTCACATTTACTCAATCAGTCAGCGTCGTTTCGATTTGATTGCGGGTCGAAGATGATTCATGAAAATATGAATACGTGGCACTGGTGACAGTGTTTCCCTTGGGCATATAGTGCTTTAGAATAACGCCTCGTTCATCCCAAAAGAGAATCAGCATATCCTTACCAGTAGAATTCTGCGTGGGAAACCTCTTTCGCTTCTGTGAGAAGGGATGGCACCATTCCATGCTCTCTTCGTATTAGGCTCGAGGTAGAGGCAATAGGGCCTTTCGAATATCTTTTGGCAACTGTCAAATGAAGGAAACTCACTTGGTACGGTCACATATCGAGATCAAATGGTCTTGCAAACACAATCCTCACGGGAAGGTGCATGGCACACGACGAAGAGGCCGGCCCAAAAAGAGATGGGAGGACAACATAAAAGAATGGACCAGTCTCCGACCAGAAGAGTCACAGGCAGCGGCATCTGACAGAGAAGGATGGCGGGGAGTTGTGAGGATGTATTCATGTGTGCCCCAACGACCTCACCGGTTACGGAATGACCTAACCTGACCTGATAAGACCCAGGTTTCATCTCCTGTGTCAATTCTTGCCAGGAAACCATTACCTTCTGCTTCAATGCACCACAAAAGTTCCTGACAGTCATTAACGCATCGCTGTTTAAATTCTGGAGTAAGGTGCCGTGGCACACACCTTGCAGACTCGTGGTATTGTAGTCCATTACAGATGATGTAGTCTGCTGAACCTAGACTGCAATTTTATTCACAGTGAATCGGCGATTTTGTTTTGCGAGAGGGTCAACAGCTGCAATCGACTCTGGGGTCACTACTCGGTGTGTCTGGCCTGGTCGTCAACATTCTGTTAAAGAACTCACGCCATTTTGGAACTTCCTACTACACTACTGATAAAGGTGGACCGCGGTCCGTCAGGCGGTTGTGCAATGATTGACTCCATCTGCGTAACTGCTACGGGGATCACGTCGATCCACATCTCGTCAGCCAGACTGCCTTGAGAACTGCCTGTTTCCCGGAAACGCTACATGGAAGAGAGATAGTGGTATAGGTCAGTATATTGTGCCAGGCCTGGTGCTGCGGTCTGGTTCGTTGTGCCTCACCTGACTAGCATTTCAGTTCACCAATGTATGAGTGTAACATGAGTATGAGTACATCCTTAAGTTTCATAGTTTAGGTGATGGTTTGTAACATCCTCTGGCTATATTATGTTTTCTTCAACGTTCTTCGGTTGCCGTGAAATAACTTGCATGTCTAGCACTAACAGTTTTAGTAAAAATGGTATATAAAATCACTTTTCCTACTTGCACGAAAGCCCATTTTGACTCTCTAATTGAAAATCGAACCGAAAATCCTGTGAAAACCAGTTTCAGTATTAATGTAATTTCTTGTAGTACGTAGAATATCTCAAGGGCTTGTCACATTATGTGTGACAAATGCTGTGGCACTTCCATCCACTTGTATGGCTCCGAGACTCGTCCTGTCATACAGGGGAATCGGAAACAGTTCGAGGTCTTCCACAAGGGAAATCAACGTCGTGTTCTTGGAGTGCTGGCAAGATCTGGTCGCTATGTTAGCGAGGTCTCTAGATGGACACACATCGAGAGCATTCCTTCAAAGTAGGATCTTTGCCATCTCTCTTTCTTCGGCCACGTTGTCCACATCTTCCTGAACGTCCCAACTTAACAGCCTCAAAATTAGAGACAAGAAAAGACAACACCCATTAAAGAGTCGTCCGCGAGGTCGGCCGCGCAACACTTAACTCACATAAATTTGCTTCCACTCCATATGAGTTGGACTTTGCTATCAACCCTGATAGTGGAATGTTAACGTGATAACTTATGAGAGTCAACGAATCAACACACCGACAGACAGATAGACAAATTGATAGAGAGGCCTGTGTACAGATGTTCATACATAGAAACAGATAAGCAAATTGATAGAGAGGCATGTTTACATATGTTCTTACATAGAAACAGATAGGCAAATTGATAGAGAGGCATGTGTACAGATGTTCATACATAGAAACAGATAGGCAAATCGATAGATAGACATGTGTACAGATGTTCATACATAGAAAGAGATAGACATACAAATAAATACATGAAGCTAATTAATAATTAAAATATGTTATAGTTCGCTCCAAAATTGCTGAACACATTTAGCTATTTATATTAAATAATCCCCTTGACAGAATATAATGAAGTTTGTTTTGGGTATTAATAATAAGCACGCCCTTAAGAAAATATGTTTTGCAAATATAAAACTGTTCTCCTGTAAGTTCTTACTTATTTGGGATTAATAAAATAACATCAATCTGGATACACGTTTTACAGTAACACATTCCAGTTTTCCGTTTAATGTGTGCTGTCGTCTCAAAAGCTAAGTTATTTGTAGTGAGGAATCGGGAATTTTGTGAAAAATAAATCAAGCGAGTCGTTCACGCTTCTTTTGCGCCCATGAATGTGGCTTATCTACATGTTATTTGTTTTCCGTTAGGAGAGGTTTAACGAGCTACTTTCTTATAAATTTGGTCATGCTCTAAGTATGAATAGAATATCTTTTTCCCGTTCAATAAAAATGACATAAAATATGTAAATAATAGTCAAACAAGGCAGGAAAAGGAAAACCGATGATTTCGACAGAGGTATTGGACGTGAGATTGTGAACATGTTTAAGGAAAATTAACTTGTTACACTTCGTAAACTAAAGGTTCAGCTACAAAGTCATTGCGATATTAAAATGTCAAAACCCCTTTATAGAGAGTTGTCAGTTTCAGTGGTTTCACTTTTCGGAAATCTGATAGTGGCAGAAACAGTTTTGAAAAACGGCAACTCATAGCTGCACGATACAAATACCGTAGGTAAATACGAATCGTGGATAAATGCTCATTATACAAATGAGAAATAATGACAATCACTGGATGGAAATAAGGGAAATTCCAAGTAGAGCATGCTGGAGACAAAGAAAAATAGTCTTATAAGAGGCGCATAACTTATTTTCCAAGCACAGTTCACAGATGGTAGGGGCTACGACACCAAACAGTCCACTGATGGTAGGGGCTACCACACAAAACAGTCCACAGATGGTAGGGGCTACCACACCAAACAGTCCACAGATGGTAGGGGCTACCACACAAAACAGTCCACAGTTGGTAGTGGCTACACAACCAAACAGTCCACAGATGGTAGGGGCTACCACACCAAACAGTCCACAGATGGTAGGGGCTACCACACAAAACAGTCCACAGATGGTAAGGGCTACCACACCAAATAATCCACATATGGTAGGGGCTACCACACCAAACAGTCCACAGATGGTAGGGGCTACACAACCAAACAGTCCACAGATGGTAGGGGCTACCACACCAAACAGTCCACAGATAGTAGGGGCTACCACACAAAACAGTCCACTGATAGTAGGGGCTACACAACCAAACAGTCCACAGATAGTAGGGGCTACCACACCAAACAGTCCACAGATGGTAGGGGCTACCACACCAAACAGTCCACAGATGGTAGGGGCTACCACACCAAACAGTCCACAGATGGTAGGGGCTACCACACCAAACAGTCCACAGATGGTAGGGGCTACCACACCGAACAGTCCACAGATGGTAGGGGCTACCACACCAAACAGTCCACAGATGGTAGGGGCTACCACACCAAACAGTCCACAGATGGTAGGGGCTACCACACCAAACAGTCCACAGATGGTAGGGGCTACCACACCAAACAGTCCACAGATGGTAGGGGCTACCACACCAAACAGTCCACAGATGGTAGGGGATATCACGCTGAAATGAATGGAGATATTTTCAGAAATTGGTTGCGCAACACACTTCTTACCACTCTGAGTAGGCCGTCACGTTGTGTTATGGATAATGCTATGCGTCTTATCCTAATGTTTTAGTGCAGGATGACAAAATTCTAACTTCATCGAGCACGAAACAAGTAATCATGAATTTGCCTGCAAAAAAAAAATATACCTCGTTGTCACAACAATTTAAAACCATCGTTAGTGCAGCTTGTGAGGCGGAATGAGAAGACAAAGTTAACTACAGAGCATGGCCACACTTCTCGTCGACTACCACCGTACCATTCACACCTCAACCCCACAGAACTTGTGTGAACTGTAGTCAAAGGTGAGGTTGCCGCACTGGACAAGGATTTCAAACTGTGTGATGTTTTAGAATTGACACGTGAAGCCCTCTCAAACTGTGTGATGTTTTAGAATTGACACTTGAAGCCTTCTCAAACTGTGTGATGTTAAAGAATTGACATTTGATGCCCTCTAAAAACTGTGTGATGTTAAAGAATTGACATTTGATGCCCTCTCAAACTGTGTGATGTTAAAGAATTGACATTTGATGCCCTCTCAAAAATATATATTGAATACTGGAATACATGTGAAGAGCATGTGCCCAGAGAGGAAGAACCATAATCGAGGTAGGTTGCATTGTATCCAGCAATTAGCAGTACATAATCTCTTCGAGTTGTCATAATCAAAATGGAGCAGTTATATGTCAATCTCAGTTGCTGACACCTCCACCAACTGCCTCACAATATATTAAGAACTGCATCTTTATGAATAGAAACTTTGCTACTGGTCACCAAGAAAGTTCATCAACTGATGAAGACTGCAATAGCGATAATTCAATGCTCTTATTGTCCAAAGTATCTGCAATATCTTCTTCTTCTTCTTCTGCGTACACAGTCAGACAGTAACCATTATTTTTTCGAAAAAAGCGGCGGTCATCCTGAGACTCTTGCCACTACCATAGAGCTTGTCTTGCAGTTCCACTGGCAATGGCCACATCTGCTCTCTCTGATCCTCGTATGTCGGGCAGTTCTGCAGCAGATGTTCAGTGGTCATTTTACCAGTACCGCACGGGCATTCGTCGGTACACCCTATCTTCAATTTGTTGAATAGGTGGTACCTCAGTCTGTTGTGGCCAGTGCGAAGTCTGAAGACAACGACCTGCTCTCTTCGGTTCAACTGGTAATAGGCATCGTTTTTGGTGTAACCAGTATGTTCGGTTTCCCATTTGGTCATGTATCTGGCTTTGATAAGCCGTTTTGACTCTTCGTACGTCATACTGGTATCTGTTTGTGGTAGCCTTGCACCTTCTTTTGCCAGTCTGTCTGCCTCCTCGTTGCCTTGGATGTTGCAGTGTGACGGAACCCACTGTACCACTACCCTTTTTGGTGCGGACTGCTGGCACAGTTTGCAGAGTGCTGCTCTTAAGTCATTAAGCTCAGTGTTTTTCTGATCTGCAATATCAAAGTAGATCATCTTAGTTTCACTACCACGAACTACGATGTTTTACAAAGATAGAATTGTCATAAATTTGTTTTGGGAAAAAACAATAGGAATCTTGAGTCATGTGATCATAATAAGTCATGTGATCATCTTGAGTCATGTGATCATCTTGAGTCATGTGATCATCTTGCGTCATGTGATCATCTTGAGTCATGTGGTCATATTAAGTCATGATCACAGTCTCGTTCAGGACCTATATCTAAAAAAGAATCATAACACAAATTGTTAGCAAAAATAACATTTAACTTCCCATATACTAATGGAGTAAAGTTAACTACGTCTCATTGAATGTTGCCATCTCTAGTATGGATACGCCTTTGGAAAACGTCCCCACCGATTAGTGTATTACTATAACATCTAAGGTTTGATTAACATTGTTGTGTGCATATGCAAAATGATATAGCAAAAACGGCTCTATGGAAAAACTACGTTTCCTGTGAATTAGTAAAACATGAAATCTGAAGGCCGCGAGAAATACAATACTGATTGCAAAACAACAAAACAATAACTGTTTAAGGTATAGCAGTTTTTTTTTTAGAGAATTGAGCGAAAGTGTGTTCAACAATTTTGGAACGAACTATTATAGATAATATATAGATATATTGAGAGAGATAGACATATATATGTGTGTATATATTTTATATATATATATACATATATATATATATATATATATATATATATATATGTGTGTGTGTGTGTGTGCATATATTTTATTATATATATATATATATATATATATATATGTGTGTGTGTGTGTGCATATATTTTATTATATATATATATACACATATATATATATATATATATATATATATATATATATATATATATGCATATACAATATATTTGTAAACAGGCATGCAGACTGACAGACAGGTAGGCAGGCAGATAAATATATATATATAGACAGACAGACCGATAGATAGATAGACAGACAGACAGACAGACATACAGATAGACAGATAGACAGATAGATAGATAGATAGATAGATAGATAGATAGATAGATAGATAGATAGATAGATAGATAGATAGATAGATAGATAGTAGATAGATAGATAGATAGATAGATAGACAGACAGACAGACAGACAGACAGACAGACAGACAGACAGACAGATAGATAGATAGGTAGATAGATATATAGATAGATAGATAGATAGATAGATAGATAGATATATAGATAGATAGATAGATAGATAGATAGATAGATAGATAGATAGATAGATAGATAGATAGATAGAACACACGGAAACCTGACCGGAGACAACGCTTTTAGAGAAACCGATTTACCAGCTGAGATGCCAGAAACAAGAACAGTGAGCTATCGCCAGCGAGTGTCACGAATCCGCTTCGATACCTGCGCTCCACGAGAGACAGATACTTGGCGATCCCATACCCGGCCGCGGGGGACGACCACTGTCTCGTGTCAACGCTAACCTGGCGAGAGTTGCTTTTCTCCAGGACGCGAGTTTTCATGCGCAACTTTGAGTTTAGAATTGTTTCTGTTGTGTTGTCAAGGAAATTCTTTTGATTTTATTTGGTTCATAAAGAAGGCAAATGACATTTATAAAGAGTTCTGATGTACTTTCATACTGTCCAGTGTGGATAATTGAAAACTGTATGTTTTTAGCCAGATTCTGTTGGCTACTTTCACTAAGCGAATTTGTTAGTCAAGACAAAATTCTAGATGCTATTGTTCTGGAAAGAGAGAAGATTTGAATTAATTCGCGCTTCAATCGTCCACTAATTTAACAAATTCTGATACTGCCAAGTTTTACAGTATGGATGGAAAACGTAGTGGTGACGTCATAAACTCTAATCCAACAACAGACAACAACGTAAGTGCTGTAAACACGCATGTATTCATCACAGTACCAGAAGAGCATCCTGGATTTCGAGGAAACATTAAGCGGTACGGAAGAAAATGCCTCGCTGGTAGCAAAGAAAACGCCCTCCTTATTGGTCTATTAGGATCAGTGCTGCTAGGGATTGGCATGGGAATAGCAATAAGAAGCACAAAGGAAACGTTTTCAAAGAGAGAAATCATGTACATAGGCTTCCCCGGAGAGCTTCTCATGCGGATGCTACAGATGCTTGTTCTGCCGATCATCTTGTCCTCGCTTATATCCGGAATTGCGGGCCTGGACGCTAGAACATGCGGGAAAATGGGACTCAGAACCATTGGGTATTTTGGGGTCACAACCTTCATGGCCGTCTTTCTTGGAATATTTTTAGCAGTGACCATTGAGCCAGGTGGCGGAGCTGACAGGAGTGCCATGAGACGATACGGTAAAGCAGAGTCATTGAATTCTGCCGACACGTTCCTGGATCTCGTTAGGTTAGTTATTGCATGCGTTTTTTGCTATTCTTAGTTCTTAGTTCTTAGTCCACCTGTACTTCTACAGGAACAGATTCTCCTGTGCAGGTCCCAGCTCTGGTATGAGGTGGCTGTGGCCGGGAGTAAAATTTCCTGCTTAGCGGGCTAGGCTCAATCAGCTTAATACTTCGCTGCGTTGGGACAGGCGCCTACGGAGGGTGGTTAACCGATGTGCGAGTGCATCTTAAAAGAGTAAAACACTACAGGAAGAAAGACCCACAGCCTGTTAGGCGCCATCAATGCTGTTCTTAGAAAACCACATAACCATGGCCGGTGTTATGCCATGCACCATAGTTGGGCACCTCTTACGACATGCTCTCTGTGGGGCAGTAGTGCTATTCTTGTCTGTGTCGTACACAAAGACCCCGACAGACCACTTGCTTTGCTATTCTCTTTGTTTATTTCAAGCCCATGCAAAGAGGAACCGAAACTCTTACGTGAATCCTTTAGAGATAATGGTAGTACCATGGCAGTTAATGCTGTCTGGGATGAAGTGTTAGTGAATACATTTGACTAAAACTCAGAGATTTTTCGTGTGATGATCTTACCTTTTTTATACCTAGGCCCAATTTTTTTTAATTTCGTGACTGTACATTTTCCTTATCCAAACTAAAATCTAAATTGAATAAAATGTCGCGATCGCCCGATGACTCTCTATTTTGGATGTTTTTATTACATCATCGTCATCATGTGGCATGTCATTTGCAAAACGTCTCTTTCCTCACAGCCCTTCTGAAAGAAACTTAATCTCTTTCCAAATCTCCAGCCTGCTCCAGAGTCACGCCCATCCATTACTTATCATCTTGGTACTAACACCTTCATGGTCTGCCTCTGCCTCTCTTGCCCAGATCCATACCTTCTATTACTGTTTTCTCAAGACAGTTGTGCGTTTTGATGTGGCCAAAGTATTTCAATTTTCTGTTTTTAGTGAAATTTATGAAACAGCTCATCTCTTTACCCAACTCGTGTCTGCATTCTTCTTTCTATTTTGGCCCATTATATTCAGAAAACCTTTCTATAACATTTCAACTCGAATGACTCGATTCGCTTCCTTGATGCTTGAGTAACTGTCCATGATTCGCAGCCGTATGTTGCCAATGGAAAAACACAGGTCCTCACAATGTTTACTTTTGTTGATTTGCTGGTATTCTGCAATGGTTTCCTCAGGTTGTGTAGACTCTGCAGTACCACACCCTTAATACTATGTATCTAATACAGAATGTAATTATGTACCTTTAACCATGTTGTGATGTTTTCTGCAACAATTTGTTGTGCATGATAAGGTTGCTAGTCCCATACACAACCCTTTTCATCGTCATTTTACGAGATGTTTGAAAAGTTTCACTGGAACTATTCTTTCCACCCCACGTGCGGCTCGTATAGATGCATTCTGAGGACTTGTGTTTAGTTCCGTTCCGTTCAAGTTCCATATCCGCGATGAAGGTTGGTTGCAATGGATTCCAATGTACTCTATCTATTACCGTAATGGTGCCGGGAAAGGGAGACTAACGTCTGGTCAGGCAAAATATATTGATCAAACATGTTAGTCAGGGTCAGGCAAAACATACTGACCAAGATCCTCACCTCGTCTTCCTAGTAGCCCTCCCTGGAAACGGTATGTTTTCATGGCAGCCTGGCTAACAAGGTGAGGGATCGACGTTGTCCCCGTAGTAGTGAGTGACACGCAGATGAAGCCAAGCATAGCACAGCCGCCTAGAGGACATATGTCCACCTTCATCAGCACGCTCGGGATGTGAGGAAAGGTACTGCAACCCGCCACTTAACGTTCTTTCCAGGGCGCACAAAAGAGTAAAATACTCATGGTAAACATTCACAAACAACAACCGTAATGGTGCACTCTGACATTGTTTCAGTTTATCTCGTGATGTTATCCACCCACTTATAACGCTTTCTGCCTCTTTGAACGGCTGCCTTTTACCATATCCTCTAGTTTGGTCTTCCCCAAGGTCTTATTATATAATTCCAAAATAACTTAAGTATCTAACCCTGAATTTGTTTATTAATTCGCTTTTCACCCACAACTTTTTCAATACCTCAACATTTGTTTTCTTCTCTTTTCAAGAAATGCCATCCAATCTTTTATAAATACATTTCGAAGACTTTAATACTCGTTCCCAACCTGTGATTCAGTGTCAATGTTTTTGCGCTATACAATAGTGATGAGTATACATAACATCTGCCAATTCTCAATTTTCAATGTATGGTTATTCTGTTTGAATATCTGTATGTGTCGCGTGTTGCTGAATACCATTTTGGATTGTGCGAATTGAACTAACAATAACGCATTAAGATGATGCTTTACTTTTTACATCAACAATTGATATACTTGACTGCTATTCATTCATGATTTATATTATTGATTGTTGTTTCAAATGTCGACAGTGAATATGTTTATTCTTATATGTGTACTGGACGTTAAGTGACGGCTCGCAATAGCTTTCCTTACATCCCAAGCGCGTGCTTATGAAGGTGGACAGGTGTCCTTTTGGCGGTTGTGCTATGCTTGGCTTCATCTGCGTGTCACTCAGTACTACGGGGATCACGTCGACCCCTCACCTTGATAGCCAGGTTGCCATGAAAACATCCCGTTTCTAGGAAGGGCAACGAGGAAGCCGAGGTTAGGGTCTTGCCAGTATATTTTGCGTGAGCCTGACTAACATGTCCGATCAATATATTTTGCCTGACCCTGACTAACATGTCTGATCAGTATATTTTGCCTGACCCTGACTAACTTGGCTGATCAGTATATTTTGTGTGACCCTAACTGTCTAATCAGTATATTTTGTCTGACCCTGACTAACAATGTCTGATCAGTATATTTTGCCTGACCAGACGATAGTCTTCTTCCCCTATTGTAACATGTGAATCGGCAATATTCCTTTACGAGGTGGGCAGTGGCTGCAATTGATTCTTGGGTCACTACTCGGTGTACACGTTCATGATCCTCTTAACATACTTAGCAACCATATTAACAAGTTACAATACAAAGGACTGACTTTTCTCATTCCAATCCCGCTTTTAAGCTTTTTATTTGAAGAACACTCGTTCATCATTTTAAACTTTATGAAGGAATGTCGAAAAGTTAATTTGACACTTTAGATTAAAGGAGTTAAGACACTTAACTAACATTAGTTCAAATCTAAGTATTTACCCTAAAATGCAGTATACTTCTTCCATCTATTTTTCACTTTCCTGATGCCCTGATTTTAAAATTTCCTGTGTGGACCCGAAACCAAATCTCCAGTTCAGTGATCAAGTCCTAGACGTCAGAAAACGACGTCATCGAAGCGGATTTGTCATGTTTGGGAACAGGAAGAAGTAACTAGGTGTCAAGCCCTGGAGTATGGTGGATTGAACATGCTTTCATAACTCCATTTCTGACGTGCAGGACTTGATTACTGAACTGGAGACGTGGTTCATGACCGAGAAGTTCTACAATCAGGATGGTAAAGAATAGATAGGAGAAGTGTATCGTCTTGCATGATGAATATACAGGGATGGACTAAAGTCCACAGAAATCTCCAGGTATGATTTCTTCAAACTAAAGTGAATACTTTTCTGCCGTCTTTTGTATAATAGGGGATCGCGATTCCGTATGCAAGGAATGCAGAGAATGGGGCAAAGGGACAGCACAGCTCGAGATTTATCAGCTGATAACTGAGAACAAGCACGATAGTGATGCCGTCATATACACCGACGGATCGGTGCTGCGCAGTGGAACACCAGGCTGGTACTTCTCAGATAGAGTTAGAGAACAGGTCGCTGCTGAGAGGAGTTGGGCATCATCATCATGATGATGTAGCATGTCCTTTGTAAAACTTCGCTCTCATCACAGTTTGTCTGAAAGAAACTCGTTCTCTTGCCAAAACTCCAGCCTCCGCCACAGTTATACCCAGGCATTCCTGGATATCTTGATGCCATCGTCTTCTTGGTCTACCCCTTTCTCTTTTACCTGGCACCTTACCTTCCACACCGTTCCCTACCTTGCTGTTTTTACCTTTCCCAACGCAAACACCAGCTACCCATTTATAATTGGGTCAACTGGGGTAGCGGGCGAACTAGACATGAACCCTGACCCGGATTTATTTTTATATCCGTCCGTGAAGTCGAACCCTGGCAAACTGAAATCCCAGTCTACTCTAAAGCCAGCTCACTGTCAACTCGGCTACTCGCTTTGAAAGATCCCGGATTCCTTACTCCCAATGATGTTTTGAAGCATTAATTGTTACATGATGAGTGGGCTGTCATCCAACATAACCCTTCTAAGTCGCCTCATACGACATGCTGGGAAATATATGTCTTTATGTGGGTATAAATAACGTAACCACAAATCCCATAAACGTATCCATCGATTACCTGACACTTCTCAGCAACAGGTGGATACTTATAAGTTCAAGAAATAAATCAATCAATCAACAATCTGCTGAACTCGCTGTGGAGCATAGGTCCTCAACAATTACTTGTCAAACATCCTTGTTATGTGCCATCATTTCAAGGTCCTGTCGCTTTTAGATTTGTCTTGACTTCCCTTCCCATGAGTGTTCAGGTCTGTCCCCATGTCGCTAGCACTGAGGATTCCAGAACAGTGACTGCCGTGTAATGCTGTCAGCTGGTTTCCAGAATGTGTGTCCTTTCCATCGGCAACGGCTTCTCTTTACATCTAGTCTCACTGGCATCTGGCCGGTGCTTTCTCTCAGTTTTATATTGGTGGTTTTACCATATAATTTCATTCCCTCTATTCGGCGTATTATTCCCATTTTTCAACGCATTATTCCCTTTATTCGGCGCAATATTTTTCCCTATGCTCAGCACTTTGTTCCTTCCATTCCGCGGACTACTTATTCGATTCAGAGCTTTGTTCCCTATAATTCAGCGGATTATTCCCTATTCAGATCATTATTTCTTCTATTCAGCGATATCTCTCACGGATGGGCCTTTACCGCCAAAACAGATAGTGTCGAAATACAGGAGACATAGCTGGGCACAACTCACAGTGCGACACGCCCTTTCCCTTCACAGACTGAGACTCCTATGGTGTTGATGATTCAGCGCATGCTTCCATTAATGAAAGTTAGGACCTTTTAAGTTGTAGTTTTCTTTGCTCCCCACGTCACAGAGCAAAACAACAGTATGGAAATGTTAATGGAGCTAAAGATATGTATTTTTGTGGAAGACTTCATTTCTTTCGACTTTCACAAAAGTATTATTCCCTCTCGCCTTTAGTATTCTTAATATTTCTACCAATATCTCCGCCATTGTTTATTTTGCTATCAAAATATATGATTGAATCTACTTCTCATAATACGTTGTCTGGCATTACAATATGATTGCCGTTATGTGCTTTTGTTGTTGTAATATGTGCTTTTTAAATTAATTTAATATTAGCTGGTACGAGATTCCAGAGTTACGATACGCAGACGACACAGTGATACTATCAAGAAGTGTAGAATGGCTAGAGCAGTTAATTTCAGCCTTAAATGGATATAGTAAAGATCAAAACATGTTCATTAACATTAAAAAAACAAAGATAATGACCCCCAACAAAACACAATGTCAGCATAATTTAACAGTGTGCGGTGAGAAAATAGATCAGGTCACACATTTTGAATGTCTAAGCTCTAGAATTTACAAAAAATGGCGACTGCTCGAAAGAAATCAGAAGAAGACTAGCCATTACAATGCAGAGACTGAAGAGCAGGAAGAAATTATGGCAGAGCACCAACAAAACGATTAAAGTAAAAAAAGTCTTGAGAGCCTGTGTTTTTCCTGTGGCAGCTTAAGTCTGCGAATCATGGACGATTACCAAAACTTCGAGACAAAGAATCGAATCCTTCGAGTCAAAATGTTACAGAAAGATCCTCAGAATACCCTTAACCGAGAGAAAGACAAATGTAGACATTCGGCAAGAGTTGAGCATAGAGGAGAACTGGCTTATCAATTCCATTTTGTATAGAAAATGCAAATCCTTTGGTCACATCAAAAGACACAACTGTCTTGAGAGATCAGTGATGGAAGGTATTTGCCAGACAAAAGAGGAAGGGGTAGACCAAGAAGACGATGGCACTAAGATATTCAGGAATGCCTAGGTATGACTGTGGCAGAGACTGAAGTTTTGGCAATGGAACGAGTTTCTTTCAGACAGACTGTGATGGGAGCGATATTTTATAAAAGACATACTACATTATGAGGTCACGTGTGCAGAATGAAGACTGTGAAGACTGTATATTTTTTTCAAAAAAATATATCCTATACGGAACGTTGACCTCGGACAACTGTAACAAGGGTAGACGCTTTCTCCTCTATAAAGACGTTTGCAAGCGTGACATGCAAGCATGACATGCAAGCGTGACATGAAAGCGTGACATGCAAGCGGTAGGCAGAAAGAACTCAAACTGGGAGAAACTTGTCAAAAACGAACTGGGTGGACGAATATTTTGTGTGCTGGATTAAATATGTACGACGAAAGCAAAGACAGCAACTGACTAAGGTCTTTATTTACGTCTCTCTCGAAAATGACAGGATGCCAATCAATCACGTATGATTTAGACTAAGATTGTTGATGTTGTTAGACTTACAGTGTGGTTACATGTGGTTTATAATAAGATTGAACAATATCCACGAACAAGTTGCTTCAACTATTGGTAATGGATTTCAATATGTTTCTTCATGTGATTTACAATGAGATTGCATGAGTTTCATGAAATAGCTAAGTAAGCTAGTCATACATGGATCAAATAACATCAGAAGCAAACCACGAAGGCAACGAAACTGCAAAAAGTGAAAACCACGAGTTACTGATGGAATTACTTAATGGAGACGACCAATGTATAATGTACGAAGACGAACGTGACTTACAAGATCATCAAATTAGGCTTAATACAACTTGTTCGAGATACAACATGAATAGTAGTGCACCAAAGACGGAAGCTGCGGAAATCGGCAGATCCCCAGGCCCTCTGACCACACATGTCAACGACAGCAGGCTCAAACAGGTACACGAGTTCACGTACATGGGAAGTATTTTCACTGAAGACGTACAATTGGACAGAGGAGTCGAAACGAGATGTCAAAAAGCGTGCAGTGACCTACCAACTGTCACCACTACTCTAACATCGGAACATCAGTACAGAAACAAAACGGCAACCCTGTGTTATCATTGCTAAACGTGGTCTCTGCCAAGTCCCATGACAATAAAATTGCAAACCTGTGAAATGAGATGCCTTAGACAGAATCATCAATGTTAACCAGAAGAGATAATGAAAAGTTCAGACATGATAACAAAATGTGGGAACAACATCCTTCCAATAATACATGCACGGACAGAAAGTAAAGTGGTTTGGTCATCTCATGAGAATGAACCAGATCGGCTGCCTTTAAAACACAGAGCAGTTTGATGTCATGATTTCTAGCCAAGGGAAGACGATAGTAGAGAAAAGATACAGTAAGTCACAGCAACATCTGGCACAAGAGCGAGACCTACATCTCCCCACTACGCGTTACGACATCAGAGGATAGATACACTCAAGAAATGCAAATAACAGCAACACATCTGTCCCAACATCTCCCCACTACGTGTTATGACGTCAGATGAAGGATACAGTCAAGTAAAGCAAGTCACATTAACACATCTGACCCAAGAACTAGGCCTACATCTCGCCACTACGCTTCGCGATATCATAGAAACGATACAGTAAGTCACAGCAACATCTTACCTAAGAGCGAGGCCTACATCTCCCCTTTACGATTCACGGCATCAGTGAAAGGATACAGTCAAGTAAAGCAAGTCACATTAAAACATCTGACCCAAGAGCGAGGCCTACATCTCCCCTTTACGATTCACGCATCAGTGAAAGGATACAGTCAAGTAAAGCAAGTCACATCAACACATCTGACCCAAGAGCGAGGCCTACATCTCCCCTTTACCATTCACGGCATCAGTGAAAGGATACAGTAATTAACTAGTATTAGATTTCCAGTGCGGTTACATATGATTTCCTTTGAAGTTTCATGAGATTCCCAAAGAAGTTACTAAATCTGTTGGGGTTATATTAATACAACAGTTGAATCAAATAGGACAGTCATATTTACAATGCGATTTACAACAACTAATAATATTCGATTTACCTAAAGTTTGCATCGCCTGATACCATTACATTTGCAATAAGGATGTTGTAACGTGTTCCGAGGCGCGCCACATTTACAGTGATATCGAAATATAACTATCACATGAGACGTTTGTTGTGAATTATTGGGCAGCTGTGTGAATTTATGTTGTTGTTGTTGTTATTGCTGTTGATGTTGTTGCTGAATGCCCACAATGAATAAGATTACTCTTTTGTACGCTATTAAAGGCCGTTAAGTATCGCGCTGTAGTACCTTTCTAAACATCCAAAGCGTGCTGATGAAAGTGGACTGTGGATTTCCAGGCGATTGTGTTATGGTTGTGCTCATGCTACCGGGGTGAATTTATATACACGGGGAATAAATATCGCTCGACATTGCAACTACTGAGTTGTGTACATGATGGGTTATTATTTTACTTCAGAAGGAAAAGAAAAGAAATACACATGACCGAGGTTTTAAACGGTATACCTTTGACCAAGACGCATGTATTGTAATCGCTCAACCACCTGCTGAGATTCTTCTAATTTGTCGTCTAACTTTCTACTGCGCTGTAGTCTAATTTCGTGGTATGTATTTGTCTTTCGCTTTTCTCGTGGCCAGAGTAAATTTTTTTTCCAATTTTACGGCAGATCTCTTTTGTGCGGTATATGCAACTTTTCCTTGGTCTACCTCTAGCCTTTCTTCTTGATGAACAATATGAAATGGTTGCGTTCTGATCCTGCTGAGATAACAGTTAAATAATTGTGTTCCCAAAGAAACATTGAACTGCAACTCTTGCTCCCAAAGAACTACTATTGAGGCCTTCAGATGCCATCAGAGACCTCAAATTCCGTTATCTGACATAATATACGAAATGTCTTGCCAGTCACGCCATTAATATATGTAGTGCCTGCTATTTTGGAAGTTTATCAGCTGAAATGAGTAAACCAACACTAAAACGTGTGGATATCTGTGTCTGTGTGTGTGTGTGTGTATGTGTGTGTAGATCTCATGTATGTTACTTCTGAATCCAGTCACCAAACATGCCCGTTTCATTTTTGTTTGTTGATTGTTAGATCTAACACAACGTCTAATCGTGTATTGTATTACTGTTTAGTATTGTTAGCTCTTTTTAACCACCAAACATGTGCACTTTCTCAAAGCACCAGACAAGATTTAATCTTACACAAAATAAAATATATAATCGAGTTGCTGTCCAAAAAAGTGATGTAATTTTACAGATGATTCTGGCCCACTGTGTGAACCTTGGAAACCAGAAGGCAGATGATCTCGCAAAAGCCGGAAATAACGGCACGCAGACTCGCCATTCACAGAGTTATAAGGAAGCAAGGATACTCATAAAACGATGCCTCAAAGAAGAGACCAGCAAAGATCTTCAGACTCAGATCTAAAGACTCACCTCCACAGAATGGGTCTCAGAGACACCACTACATGTAATTGTGGAGCAGCGAAGCAAACACTAGAACATATCCTGCAGGGCTGTCCACTTACGCAGACCAAAGAGAGACAGTAATCCAAGAGAACGACAATGCTCCAAAATCTGTGATCGACCGGCGAAGACCTGAAACGCACACTGTCTCCGTGAACCTCACCAGGCTAAGAAGATTACTGGTCAGTATTGTTAGCCTAAACCCAACCCCTGAAACTGTAAATTATATTACTGTTTAGTTGCGTTTACTTTAACCCTATCTCTAAACCTTTCTGTTTCATTACATCTCAAGAATGTTACCTCTGATGAACCCAACCACTTATGATGACTTTTATAACGGTTTGGGGATTGTAAGTTCAAACACGATCTGTGAACTTGTCTTTTCTGTTGCTGCTTAGCATTCTTCTTCTTCTTCTTCTTCGTTCGATCTCAATCTCCCACTACCAAACCCTGAAAGGGTAAGTAGCAGAATGTAGTCCAGAGAACGGAATGCGTTGTGTCGTAGTTTACAGCTTGGCTGCAATATTTGCCCCTTTCGGTCCAACACATCCGACTTCAGCTAGCATTTTTTGAATACCGGGTTAGCATTCCCTCTTCGATCCCTTCTACTTAGCCAGTCGGCCCTGCTGTAGCCTGTTATCCAGGATCACCGAGTGAAGGTGTAGAAGGGTCTTGGCAGCTCTGATTCGCTGCCCTGACGCTAGCAGTCAGCTATGGTTTGCTGACCACTGCAGCTCATGCGCTGCTCAGCATCTTGATCCCGTTTAGCATTCTTGCTCTAATCCAATCCCAAAACTGCTTCTCCGATGTTCTCCTTTAGATTAAACTCTTCCCTATATTACCTGCTCGGCTCGGTTTAGTTAGCAGGAACATATGCTGTCCTTGGCATAGCTTAAGTGAACATCATCAACACATACAAGCTGTTCTATCACGCCGGCCGATCGGTTTGAATTAATTTGAGCTATAGTATCAATAGCATAATGAGGAACTGTATTGACATTCACGTTTGGTTCAACATAGCTGGACATTGGTAACAGTCAAATTATCACACACCAGAGCACCTCAAATAGATCTATTGTTTAGTAACCTTTCCGGTAACTTTGTGACGCAGTTGCAAAGTGGGAACGCTATTGAGTAAATGCGTTGGTTGTGCAATGTATAATAGCATTTTCAACAATCGAGCTAACAGGCATCGGAAGCAAAACGGAGCAATGATTACTGCCAATGCATAATGAAAAGAATATTTTATTATTGTTAATAAAAATTTACTATCGTCTATATCAGTCGAGCCCGAGAAGCACCGGTTAATTGTCTCTGTCCATCCTATCAGGCTCTCGATCCTTGCTTAGGATAGTTCAATATGATTGGCTTTGAGCTGAACTGATAACGGACATCCGGACATCAAGTTTCGACCGTTTGTCTAGATCTGCTCTGAAGGTGTAGTTCTTTATGGACGCCGCTAGACCACGGATTTGCCTAGAATTTACACTAGTCGACGACTTGTGTTACCGGAAACGTGTTGTTTTCCATTTTTTTTTTTTTTTTTTTTTTTTTTTTTTTTTTTCTTCCTTCCGATTATAATGGCGCCTGGATATCGGCTATATGAATTAGCACTACGCTTAAACTTGTGTCGTATTTTCATTGTCTAGTTCCCACGGCTGAACTTTACGAGATTGGCGCCCCTTACACTAGCTGCAAACAGCGTCGGTTTTGCTGTGACCGAAATTTATATACGACTATATTCTACTAGAAAACAACATGGAAGAGATGACCCTGCGACCTCTGGCGGTTATGGAAAAGGCACGCACAATATATAACATTCTCCTCTGCTGCCTAGCGGGATACCTGTTTACGGGAAAGGCTTCGGGAGTAAACCCTGAGGAAAAATGTGCATCCTGTGCTATCTCCAATCGTCTCGATAAAATCTTGGACCAGAAAGTGAGGTTGACAAACGACACAGTTTCTTCCTCACTTTAATCCAAATCACACTCCAAGTCAGCCATTTCAGCGGACATAGCATGAGAAAAGACTGTCCACACGGATAGACAAATAGAGTGGTCTTCTTCACACGTGATGGACAAAGATTATCACTATGAATATCATGATAGGGATTCATGAAATGAAAGTGCTGAAGTCCTGGCTTAGGAAGGCACTAGTAGGCCCATTAGATCTGAATAAAAATCATGTAATGAAATCGACCAATTGTTACCCTTGGATAATAGAACTGTAATGTGTGGAGAACTTGCTACGTTCGCCGAGTTAAGTATTTCTGTTTCTGTTTCAAGAATCGACGTCACTGCACTCGGGCATACTCATAGGCGCTCAGTCTATCTCACCAAATGGTGTAGTGTATGGATGCTGATGGTCCCTGTAGCTCGCTGATTGTACACTCTCCTGCTCATGCGCCCGACTCCTCTCTAACCTCGTTTAATGTCCAAACTTTGCAGCCTGTGGATTGCTGCTTCATTTATTGCGGTGTATTTCATAAAGCAGGTGGTAAATGATTGATTTTAAAATGTCACTTCTATCCATCACTAATGTGCCCATGATGGGAACTTGTGAAGCCATGAGGTCAGCTCTTTCATTGCCCTGAACCCCAGCATGAGCAAGACAGTAGATCCATGTCAACCCCTGGAGGTTTGAGGCCTCAACAACTGCTATCCACTCGTACCTAATCCATCCTTTCTCTACCTTCTAAAGTACGACTTGCGCGTCTGTCACGACGACTGCCCTTGTTAAAGAAGTCTCAGATATCAAGTTCAGTGCTGAGGTCACTGCTTCCGTCTCCATTCTCAAACTGGAGGTTGTTGACATATATGCCCTACTGCGCTCAGCAACGACCTGTCCTGTCACTCTAGCCGAGAAGCTCCAGCCTGATGTCCCACTGCGCATGACTGATCCGTCGGTGCATATGACGGCATAACTCTCCTGCGTGTTCTTAGTTTAGTGCTAAGTTAAGTATTATTTTCCAAAGGGAGTTTCCAGAGCAATGTGACTTTGTCACACTCTGAGTGCGTTCTCCTTGTTTTGTAAACCAGACATTTCAGTTGAAATTGCCATGCTCCGCTTTCTGATATTTGAACTGCATCTTGATGACCTGTCTCTCAGCGCAGCTGTGGTCCCAACTTCGTCTACAACAGACCCTGTCTTCGGCCACGGAATGGTAAGCATTCCACCAAAGATGTATCGGATTTTGTTGCAGACAAGGGAGTCTGACCAACGAATTGGATATTTTTCCAGTGGCATCATTTTGCCTCTTGGTACCAGATTGATGTCGCCCCCTCGCAACATATGACCTTCCTGTCTAAACGAAGGCCAATTGTTGTATGTCAGGATTGTCGAGATATTGTTTATGTTGCTTGCGGATAGTAATTCCGACCAAGCGTCTTTCAAAAGAGTCCTGGGTCACTCTCATTTTGTCCTTCAGTGATTTTGTGAGTGTCTATGTTTCTGTACCATAGCATATCACAGGGAGCACAGTGTATTGCACGGAGAGCGGCATCTGCTCTGGTCGTGGCAGCTATCAAGGACATGTTAATGGACGAATGAGCTGCCCAGCCGGCGTGCGACGCCTTGTTAGTTCAGGTTCCAGATTGTTCTACAGATTAAGTAGACACCCAAGATAGACTTACTCGTCGACATTCCCTAAGTTTGCCTTGCAAAGAAGACTCAATCACAATTAGGGAAACGATTGCACATCACCTTGATCTGCCAGACATTTGTTTCTAATCCCGCTTTCTCACCAGCACTGTCGAGTATCTGTATCATTCGGTTGTCTTCTGGTGCTGATTCTGTGATGGACACTATGTCCTCGGCACATCGAAGGTGACTGAGCCGTTGTGGTTGGCTGAGACTACTTCCCACAATTCTTCCTCTTTCTTAATGTCTATTTGTTTACTGTACCATTTCAGTGCTGGTCATCTAATTATCCTCGTACATCTGTTATCACACTTCAGTAACCTGTGGACACTCTAAACGCATTATTATTCAAATAACAGTTGGGGATACAGGGTTAACTTAACTTAACTTCTTTATACTCGTTTAGAAGACCGCAGAATATATATATACAAGTTTCTTCTACTGCACTTGATCTAAAAAAATATTAATATATGCAAACAATTTATTTTTGAATACATTAATTGACACTGCCCCCCATTATTTCATGTGACATTGCATTCTAAGCATTCGCCCCTACATGGTCAAAACATATTTTCTTATATACGTATTTTCCGTTGATGATCTTATAATTCATCTAAAAATTTTCCCTATCGGTTGTATCGCTCTTCTTTGTTTCCTTGCCAGCATATATATATATTCCCCCTAGGATTAGGACTCCATGCCTGTACGCAGTACTCCAATATAGGTCTAACTAATGGTTTAATGCATTTTGACTATCACTTCCTTGCTCCTACGTTTATTAATTTTTTTATGATACCTACCATTCCATTTGCTTTTTTCACTGCTACCTCGACTTGCTCACTCACGTTACCTATTACAACCCCTAGGTACCTTTCGTTTTGTGTTTTTCTAATATTGTTCTCTGCCATCCTGTAATTATATTCCATATTGGATCTGGCCTCGTGGGTGATTGTACAGTTATTTACATCAAACTTCATTTGCCATCTCTCAAACCATTCTTAAATTATATTTAAATCCGACCTCAACATATCCACTTCTGCTTTAGATAGACATCTTTGCATAGTTGTTTTTTTTTTGTTGTTGTTGTAATCTGCGAATTTTGCAATCATGGATACGATATCATTGCTCAAAACATGATATATATATCAAGGACAAAAGGGTTAGAGTATTTAATATTGCTGAATATTATGTTGTTGTCGAGATTTGGTCAAGATAGTGACCCATTTCGTTCCTAGATGCCATGTTTTCCTCTAACATCTAGTCAGGTATCCATTACATCTGGTAAATTAGAACTTGTCAATATTGAGGCAAAAAGCTGGTACTTTTGCTGTGAGACACATGGGATCAAGATGATGAGCAGTGCATGAGCTTTAGCGGCGAGTGACCCAAAAGCTGACTGCTAGCGTCAGAGACAGCGAACCAGAGCTACCTAGATCCTTCTACGCCTTCTGGTGATTCTGGTTAACAGGCTGCAACAGAGCAGTCTGGCTAAAGAGAAGGGATTGAAGAGGAAAGTCTAACTCGTCACGCAATAACGCCATGCTGAAACCGGATGTGTCGGACCGAAAATGTCGGACCCAAATATCGTAGTCAAGCTGTAGACTACGACACAACGCATTTCGTTCTCATGACTCCATCTTTATCACTTGCAAAGCCCTTTTCATGGCTTGCTAAGGGAAGTGAGAACGTTGAAAAGGCAGATGAAGTAGAAGAAGAAGAATAAGAAAAAGAAAAAGAAGAAGAAGAAGAAGAAGAAGCGTTGAGACAAGCACACTAACCGATATAGTCAATGTGAGTTCTTATTATTCAGGCTGGATGGAAATTGTCACTTGTAATTGATGTTGTTCTGTTGTCAATCGTGGCGTGGATATTTATCACCAAACATGTGTCTTTAATACCGTATGCATGGCCACTGTACTATCTAGTGCTGACAATCTAGGCGCACCGAAACAGCGGTTCCTATATTGTTAACATAAGTCATAAACCATAAGTCATAAGCGGCCCGCTGCTCAACAAGGTAGTTATTCTTGTACGGTTTCCAGCCATCTCTCAAGTCGTGTAGTTTAGTCACAGAGTGACGGAAGGACGATTGAATTATTCATATGCCATTGAAGTCTCCTCTGCGCCTTATCACGCTGACGTCGTATGGATGTGGGCTATTTGCTCTGGAATTGGCAGTGGCCATTAATTTGTTGATCAGCGACCCAAGGTTGAGCAGGATCGTTGGTTTCACTACTTTTGTCTAACTATTGCCCCCATGCTTCTACTACCCTCTAGTTAACTGGTAATCGACTGCCCCTTGGCTAAGTTTAGAAAGTTCACAAGTGAGAAAGCTGGAACAGGGTATTCGGCATGACATCTTCATGGAAACAGGTAGTGTATAGACATCTCTAGTTAGACTGACGGCTTGGCGAGCATAGTTAACGATGCCACAGTGATCTACAGCATTAGGTGATGTTGATCTCATCATCGGCATCAACTCACAAATGGAAATGATCTGCAACAGAGCAGACTGACTAAGGAAAAGTGATCGAAGAGGGAATGCTAGCCCGGTACTCAAAAAGTGCTTGCTGAAGTCAGATGTGTTGGACCAAATGGTGCAAATATCGCAGTCAAGCTGTAAACTACAACACAACTCATTCCGTTCTCTGGACTACAATCTGCTACTTAGGCCCGTGTCAGGGTTTTGTAGAGGGAGATTGAGAACGAACGAAGCCAAGCCAAGCCTATTGATCGAGTTGGAGAATTCGGGTGTACGAATCCATTTCAAATATGGTCATTGAGTAACAGTGTGATGTAAAGATATTGTGCGAACCAGAACGAAGACAGATAGACTTCCGGTTCTGTGGTTCTGACCTCATTGCACATTATACTATAGTAGTAGTATCAATAGACCAACCCAGTTGTAGAGAGCAAAGAGTAGGTTTTGCAGAATGATACATTTCCAGAGCTTTGGCTTCGTTCGTTCTCAATCTCCCGCTACCAAGCCCTAAAAGAGCTTAAGCAGCAGAATATAGTCCAGAGAACGGAATGCGTTGTGTCGTAGTTTACAGCTTGGCTGCAATATTTGCCCGTTTCGGTCCAACACATCCGACTTCAGCTAGCATTTTTTAAATACCGGGTTAGCATTCCCTCTTCGATCCCTTCTACTTAGCCAGTCTGCCCTGCTGCAGCCTGTTATCCAGGATCACCGCTTGGGGGTGTAGAAGGGTCTTGGCAGCTCTGTTTCGCTGGCCCTGACGCTAGAAGTCAGCTATGGGTCGCTGACCACTGCATCTTATGCGCTGCTCAGCATATTGATCCCTTCCAGAGCTTTAATAAGCCATGGGTGAAATAAATGCTAAGTGAAAGGTTATTAGTTGCCCGTCTCAAGCGATGATGGTGCGACTATCAGACAGTTTTCTCTTGATGATGTAACGTGTGCTGTATTTTGATTACAATGAGTAAGACGTTTCTCTGGTCAAGAACCTTACTCTCTGGTCTCGAACTAACTTGTGATAGTGGCAAGATATAAGTCAAAACGACTGGACGTAATTCAGGATGCAGGCGCTCTGGTGCCACCTCCTTTGAGACAAACGGTAGTTTGAAACCTGCGGTGCTCGAACCCACTCCGTTTCCCTTCATCATTTTGAAAAGCGAATTCGTTACCTTTCGACCACAGAAGGGTAGTCCTAAAGTGGATACCATCACAATGTAGCATATCAATAAACGGGAGAACAGCCAAGAAACAACAAGAACAGACAATCACCTTTCAGGAAAAGAAGTTCCATATCATAGGCACAAGAAACATCGAACAATCCATCTAGGTACAACTATTCATTTTTGTGTTTTCTGTTAAATAATTGCATCCTGGTCAACCCAAACGTTAGGATCACTGACATCGCAAATTTAAATGGCTATATCAGTTATCGAAGCGTCGACAGAGAGGAGGGAGGGGGGAAGAGAGAGAGATTCCAGAAGAGGTACTGTTGAGCCTGATTCATGACGTCACTGTCGGTACGAACCACGTCCGGTCCATTAAGAGAACACAACTCGAACCAGACATTGACGTCTCACGAACCTCCCGATAAAGATAAACTGTGTCCTCTTTATCTCCGCCTCTTAAACAATTAACCGCACGTGACTACCACCCCCTGCAACGTCAAGTTCCTGAAACCGCTGACGTTCATTATCTTCTAGCAAACAAACCCGGGATCCCCGAACTGGGAAATTCCCGTTTGTATTGATGAATTTATTTACCTGCTTGCTCCTCATCTCGCGTACGGGATGCTTTGTTTTAAAATTAGTGTAATACTGGTAATTATATAGAGGAGAGGTCAAAGACGCGGCAGGTAATCAGTTGTTACGTTGTTCGTCTATCACGTGTGATCAAGACTTTTCTTTCTTTGTTCAACCAGTCATTTCAGTTGAGTATTCTGTGAGTCGAGGTTGTGGATGGGTGCGAAGATGGCTGACGAGTCCGAAATGAGATTTCCATACTCGCAGGCAGTGACGGTATGGAATGTTCGCTTCAAGAGACGGTGAAAGCTCACTGACTTTTCTATTCTGCAGCCTTTTTGGATGCCTCACATGAAGCTGCTGTTTAGAGAATAACTGTGCGGCAGCTTGTTTGATCTTGCGCAGCATCTTTCCATGGTTGGTGGTTTATACTTAAGGCCTTAAGAAATGTATTAAGCGTGTCTTTAAAGCGCTTTTTTGTTGCCTCCTTGAGAACGTATGCCTTTCTGCATCTCGCTATAGACGATTATTTATGGTAACCGATAGTCTGGCATGCGATCCATAAGACCCGCCCAGCGAATCTGTGATTGCATCATGATGGTATCAATGCTAGGTATACCAGCTCTCTCATCAACAGCAGTGTCCAGAATCGTGTCTTGCCATTTGATATCCATCACTCTCTTTTTGTTTGAGTTGACAGCAGCCAGTGACGCCTACCTGGCTGCTTCTTTACGTGTCAGCGTAGCAGAATTGATCAACATGTCAGCCCTGGAAACAGACAGCACCCATGCAGCCTAGAGATGAAAGTGAGAAGGCAACCCGGTCTGGTCCAAAAAATGACGTGCTGGAATCGACGTGTCGGACAGAAAGTGCACATATCGTAGCGTCACTGAAACTACAATACAACGAAACAAAATGTCCATTTCAGGATGAACCATGAAGAAGGATAAAAGATATAGAGAAGAGGTTGGCCGAGGCGTTTGGACACCGATTTTCTTGTCAAAGAGGATGTGGTCCAAACGTGAAAAGTTATTTATATATATATATTTTTTTTTTTTTTTAAATATTGTGCTTTGTTGCTCTTGGAATTCAGAAAACATAAGGTCGTGCTACCAAATGAAAGTAAATTCTTTTTACAATTCATCTGCACGTCTCAGAAAACACAGTTTAACATCGTTATTCTCAGTAAACACATTACAACATGGTGATTCTCAGTAAACACATTACAACATGGTGATTCTCAGTAAACACATTACACCATAATGATTCTCAGTAAACACATTACAACATGGTGATTCTCAGTAAACACAGCGAAGAATCGGAGAAGAAGAACAATAATACGAAGAATTACATCACAATAAGTTTTTGGGAGAAGAGATTAGCTTCTGCTTAGACAAAACATTTTGATTATACTATGTTAGTAAGGGTCAGGTCAAACATACTGATCAGACTATATTAAACAGGGTCAGGTGAAACATACTGATCAGACTATATTAGACAGAGTCAGGTGAAACATACTGATCAGACTATATTAGACAAGGTCAGGTGAAACAAACTGATCAGACTATATTAGACAGGGTCCGGTAAAACACACTAATCAGACTATATTAGACAGGGTCAGGTGAAACATACTGATCAAGACAACCATCTCTTTTCCAAGGAGTTCCTCCTGGAAACAGGTTGTTTCACGGCAGTCTTGCTAACGAGGCGAGGTGGGGTTTGACGCTTTAAATCCGCCCCACCACCTACCCCGCCCTTCCCGCCCTAGTGGTAAGCTTACAGAGAAGCTTTGCAGTACACGACAGTTAGAAAGACCTTGGTTCACCTTCCAAAAAAACGCCTAAAGATATTTTAGGAGAGCCACTGTAACCCACCACTGACAGAAAGTCGTTAAGAGTATTTAACTCAAGTACGACTGGCATTAGCAACAACAACAATCAAACAGACAGCTTGCTGAGACAATTTATATTTGGCAGCCACATTGGCAATGTCAAAAGTAAAACAACCAAGCGTTTAAACTTAATCAAAAGACGTGCTGGTACAAATTAGGGAGCTGATAAACAAACTCTTGGGCAACTATACTTTGGTTATGTACGACCGGTGATGGACTACATCCTTCCTATACAGACTACTGTGGGTGCAAATGAAATCTCATCTATTGCCCGGGTGCAGAATCAAGCTTTCAGACTACTTTGGGGGATGAGATCTACATCTACCGTGCGAGATGGAGGCCAACATAGAACCGCTAGATATCAGGAGAAAGGGGTAGAGAGAAAGAAGAGACAAGAAAAAGATCATCCAAATAGGGTATACATAGACACTTGGGGGCAAAAGAGAAGACTGAAGCAATTGTCCCCACTGGATGAAGCAGAAGCGGAAAGCCATATTCACCATCTACCAGAGGAGAGAGAATCGAAAAACAGGTTTTTTGAACCACCCCCTTGGGAAAATCTTTGCCTATCAGTCATAAAAACACACCTGACCGAAAAGCAGCCACTAAGGAGACTACATCTAATATCCTGAAGACATGTGCCTCGGAGACAGTCTCTAGCTACCACAAATCGTCATTCTTGGTATATACGGATGGATCAGCAATCAAATCTACCTGTTTTACAGGGTACGGTATCCATATGAAATACCCGTGTATGTGTTGAGTGCGAAGTCGAAAAATGGTGCTTTGGTCTCTCCTTTCTATGAAGTTGATGTTGTCTTTGGGATTTGAGATGGTCATATGTTTGTAGATTTCTCTCCCAGTATTTCCCATTGTCCGTCTATTCAGCCATGCTTTTGTCGCATTATTCAGTAGTTGTTTTACAGTCTGTTTGGTTGTTGGTGTGCATCGTTGCTCTTGGCGTTATCTCTTCTTCACCTGTTTGTCTGTCTTCTCATTGCATTTCTTCACTCATCTAGTGCGGTTTCATCATGTAACAGGGGTCACGGATATACCTAAAAATGGCACTCATATCCATATCTAATGTACACGTAATTGGTGATTTTGAAGTTAGGATGTAAGCTCTTTAGTTGCTCTGGACCCCAGAATAAAAGGACAGTAGATCTACACCAGTCCCTGCAGGTTTGATGCCTTTACAGCTGCCATAAACGCATGCTTTATGTCTTATATACCTTCCAAGGTTAAGATTTGGAGTTCGAAACAAGGACTGCCCAAGTTATAGAGGTCCCGGATAACTATTTCACATCTGCAGTCACTGCTTCCACTTCCATGCTCGTACTGAAGGTTGCTGTTATGTATACCCTGCTCAGCGACGACCTGACCTCTCGCTCTACCCCCGTAGCCTCAACTAGATATCTCGCTGCGTAGCACCAATCCATCCAGGTACAAAACACTCAAATCCAGACATAGCTTTCTAAAAACAACAAATCCTGTACAGACAAACCCTGAAAGTTGCCGTATCGAGTGGTGACACGAATTGGTGCAGGCCCCAGAGATGGAACTTCGGGTGAAACCTGCTCCTGGACATCATCTACCACACACAACATGGCAGTCGTTGAACAGACTCCGAACTGGTGTATCACGGTGCAAGAGGAATAAGAAGCGATGGGGATACACAGATTTTGACACATGTGATTGTGGCGCAATACAGGACTCAGATCACCTGATGATCTGCCCAACCACAGGGAAACATGTGCGACATGCATGAGGCAAATGACAAGGCAATCCATGTCACCGAATACTGGATGCAAGATATATAACGTGGTGCTTGGATACGGAAAGTAAGTAATTACCAATCTATCGGTGCATGTGATGGCATCACTTTATTGCATGCTATCATTCATCAGCAAGTTAACCTCGAGCTCTACCACTTTCTGCATTTCCTGCCTAGGGCTGTGTTGACTCTGCAGTAATCCATCATTCTATCTCCAGTATCTACCCATTCTTCTGCTAATGCCTGATAGATGGCAATGCCCTTGTCGGGAGAACGTGGTGTCTTTGTTTTGAGAATAGTACGCTCTACAACTGTGCTAACCAGACGCTTCTCATGGTAGACAGAAACGTAATTCAGTACAGTGCAACAGGATACAATCTGAAAGTCAGAAGCAGCCATCACCATAATCGTTTTGCTCTCTGCTAAGAAGTGGGCAGAAAGGGGAGAGCACTTTGGATATGATTCCCTTATGTAACCTATTGGTTACATTTTCTCAAAACTCCGACTTTTCATTAGAAAGTCTGAGGGCGTCGTGGGCAAGTGATTAAGTGACACGGCTCGCAACCGAAAGGTGCTGGGTTCGATCCCCATCACCGGCCGTTACCCCGAGGAAACGAACCCTTAGAAAATGCAGGAGGAAGCAGACCTTTACATACAAATGTATGCTGAGGTCGGATGCACTGGGCCGACAGGCGCAAAACAAAACCCACAGCGTAACGCACACCGCCTTGGGGATTAGAGAAATAAGGCGAACGGGGAAAAAAAATAAAAATAAAAATAAAAATTTCAAAGTTTCGCAGTTGAACACGTTTAGTGTTTCACTCAACATTTAAACATAAAAACGTAATGACGCAATGCCCGAACTATATCAGAACCAAAAAGAAACACACATTATGGTAACAATGCTTTTGTCGGGGAGAAATGATACGAAAACAAATAACAAATCACAAAAACAAAACAGGACGTGGTTATCTGTGTGCCAGAAAGATTAGCCTCGTTCAATCACTGGTAACAACACACTTCAGCTTACACTGCTGTAAATGGACATTACAATAAGGTGAAGACAAGGAAGGGAACTAGTCTCAACAGCTCATTAAAAAAACAGATTCCTTATAATGGCGAATCTAAAATGCCAATTCCAATTAAAGTGTATACCGTGGAACGATGTATATATTTTATAAAACAACTTGACTTAATGTGTTGATCATTTAGTCTTTAATAGATGTCTGAATCATGCTTACTGTGGAATTAGTCTGTTTTTAACACAGTTGTATCATCAAATTATAATTTTTTTAAACTTGTGTTTTTAAAAAAAAAATTTCTTTATACCAAGACATGTATTTGTTTTAGTGTTTTTTTTAACTACATAACTGATTTTATTTTAATTTTGGTGTTTGTTTGGTGAATTTGTGTATTTTAGTGGGTTTCTTTAAATTATTGGTGTTTTTGTTTTTTTATGAACGGCTTTATACGTACATGTGCGCAATTCATCATTTGATCAAATATATTTCTTGTAGTGAAATTGAAGAGATTAAGTTGTTGCCGACTTTAATTGCTTTTTTTTTCTTTTTTTTTGCGTTCGCTTTATTTTCTCTAATCCCCAAAGCGGTGTGCGCTGCAATGTAGGTTTGATTTTGCGCCTGTCGGTCCAGTGCATCCGACTTCAGCATGCAATTTATTCTAAGGGTTTGCTTCCCCGGGGTAACGGCTGGTGCTGTGATGGGGATCGAGCCCAGCCCCTTCGAGTTGTGAGCCGTGCCACTTAACCACTAGCCCACGCCGTCCCCACTTTAATCTTTGAAATTAATCACCGCTAATCTCGGTTTATTATCTGCATTATCTTCAATGTTGACTTTCCTCGGGGTGGTTCTTGATTTGCCAACTCAGGGAACCGGTTGGAATGTGACTTGGACTTTGATTAAGGACTGGAGCCTCCCCTGAACCACCTTGCCGTTCTTCAATCATCTGTTTCCACACAGAGGCAATGACCTTCCTGAAAATTAACAAGCTTAACTTGGTCTTAGTCTATGAGATGTCCATATACTATTTTGTAACATGAATGCAGTCTTTGCCCCTCCAAATACAACTCCTACATCTGCCTATGTGCCACTGATATATATGTAGTGCTGCCCAGCTATAATTAGTTGTCCATCGCTCGCGATGATGTCGACACCATCAGCGGTTGTGTCCTGATGAAGTAAATTGAGCTATAATTAGATTATAGCGAGGAAGAGCTGCGCTGGTCATCAACCTCACTCTCTGGTCTCGAGCTATCTTGTGCCAGTGGAAAATCAGAATTCAAGACGACTAGGGGAAATTAAGGATGCTGGCATTCTGGTCTCAGCTTCTTTGAGACCAGGTGGGACTTGAAACCTGCGGGGCTCCATCCCACCCCATTTCCATTCAACACTTTGAGAAACGAGTTCCTTGCTTCTCAACCACAGTCACGTTAGACGTCCTACAGCGTATTGATAACCAGAAACAAACCTTGGACATGAAGCGTAATAAGTTAGCATTTTACCACCCAGCCGCTATATTAATCACATTCTTAATGTACTTGCCCTGTTCTCCATTAACTTTAATCTAATCCTAAGTCAAGAAATATGCCTGGAGATACTTGATCTATAACATCTTTGCCCATCTCATGAATTTTCTCTATATTGCTTCCTTCCACCCCTGCACTTCAATGTTCCTTAATAGTGCACTGCACTCATGTTAAAAATGCCGGGGGATGCTTCTTTTGCCTAGATTCAGAAACCTATTACTTTGTCTCTAATCACCATAAATAATTGCACGCAGGAACACAACATTAATTTACTCTTTCGTTAAACACACAAACGAAGAAGAGAAAGACTCAGATCTGACAAACATGAAAGGCATCTTTAAAAACAAATAATTCACTAGTTTGAGCAGGTAATTACATTTTCCTGCCATAACTTCCCGCGCCTGATCATATAAACATCATGACCTCGTCGTCTGCTGTTTAACTGCGAAAAAAATAACATTACCTGAAAATTAATATTTCTAATAACTTAACTTAACGTCTTTATACTGGTTTAGAAGACCCTGCAGAGTCTGTATACAACCAGTTACATTTACATCACCTTGCTCTAAAATCTATGCGCATCCAGTTTATTCTTAAACGCATTAACTGTCCCTGCCTCCACCACCTCCCCTGGCAATGCATTCCAAGCAGACACCACTCTCTGACTAAAAAAATATTTCCTAATATCTAACCTGGACCTCTCTTTAATCAGCTTGTAGCTATGCCCTCGTGTTATTGTAGGTGGCTGTATTTTAAAAAACTTGTTATAGTCTAATTTATCGATTCCTCTGATCATCTTATAAACCTGTATTAAGTCACCACGAATTCTTCTCTCTTCGAGACACTGTAGGCCGGTTTTTCTGAGTCGTTCCTCATAACTGTAATTCTGGAATCCAACTATCATCTTTGTCGCTCTTTTTTGTATTCTTTCTAGCATGTTTATGTCCCCTCTATGATAAGGACTCCACACCTGTACACAGTACTCCAATCTAGGTCTAACTAAAGCTTTATACAGTTTGACGATCACTTCCTTGCTCCTATGTTTAATATTTCTTTTTATCATACCTAACATTGCATTTGCCTTTTTCACTGCTACCTTAACTTGCTCACTCACCTTTCCTGTATGATCTATTATAACCCCTAGGTCCCTTTCCTTATCTATCTTTCTAATATTGTTTTCTCCCATTCTGTATTTATGTTCCATATTGGATCTACCCATGTGGATGACTGTACATTTATCTACATTAAACTCCATTTGCCAGCTTACAGACCATTCTCGAATTTTATCTAGATCCGACATCAATATATCCACTTCCGCTTTAGATGAGACACTACTGCATAGTTTTGTGTCATCAGCAAATTTTGCAATCATGGATCTCATATCAATGTCCAAATCATTTATATATATCAAGAACAAAATTGGTCCCAAAACCGAGCCCTGTGGCACACCACTTTTCACTTCACTCCACTCAGAGTACTCCTTATTTATGCCCACCCTCTGCCTTCTTCCTGTTAACCAATTTTCAATCCATTTGGCAACTTCGCCACCTATTCCATGTGATTTTAACTTTCGAAATAATCTTTGATGAGGTACTCTATCAAAGGCCTTTGCAAAGTCTAGATAAATAACATCCACTGGCTCCCCTTTATCTATGATTTTAGTAACCTCCTCCATGAATTCTAATAGATTTGTTAAGCATGATCTCCCTCTAGTAAACCCATGCTGACTATTTCTAATTAGATTACATTTTTCTAAATGCATTACAATGTTTTCTTTGATTATTGACTCTAACAATTTACAGACTATGCTCGTTAAACTCACCGGTCTATAATTTGCCGGATCTGATTTTTTGCCTTTTTTGAATAAGGGGATCACTCCTGCATCTTTCCAATCCCGTGGAACAATCCCTTTTGTAAGTGATTGAGAACATAATATAGCCAATGGTTTTGCTAGTTGGTTTCTAATTTCATACAGCAATTTTGGGTGAATACTATCTTGACCTGGACATTTATTCACTTTCAACCCCTCCAATTTTTTTAAAACCATTTCCTCTGTAATACAGATTGATCTTAATCCCGCTGTATCCATGTCTCTTTGAAAAATATCTATAGGCTCTGGGATCTCGGAGCAGTCCTCCTTTGTGAAGACTGTGCCAAAGTACTGATTAAGCAGATTAGCAGCCTCCCTATTCTCACTTATTATTTTCCCTGTACTGTCTATGAGAGGGCCTACTTTGTCTTTCGTTCTTTGTTTATTTCTAACATAAGAAAAGAAGCTTTTACTGTCAGTCTTGATCCTCTGAGCAAGTTTTTTTTCAAAGTCTATTTTTGCTGTTTTATTCGCTTTCTGAGATATGTTCTGCTTGTCCAAATATTTTACATATGTTTCTTTTGATTTACCTGCCTCTATATATTTTTGCCATGCTTTATTTTTTGCTCTTCTACATTTCACTACAAATCTAGTTATCCACTTTTTACGCTTGGGGTTTACCTCCCTACATGGAACACATTCCTCTTTTAGCGTTTCTAGAACTGTTTTAAAACTTTCCCACTCCTGTTCAACATCTGTTCCTACAATAATATCTTTCCAGATTATGTGGTTCGCTGCCTCTTTCATCCTCTTAACATCTGTCTTAGAGTAGTCGTATGTTCGCGTGTTTATGTTTACTTCTTTCCCTGCAATAAGATCCCAACGGATGATTTGATGGTCACTTGAGCCAAACAGTTCCCCAACGGTAACGTTTTCAATCATATTTTCCTCTGTGGTAAAAACTAGGTCGAGTATGTTTTTGCCTCTGGTGGCTGCTTCTACATGTTGAATTAAAAAATTGTCAGTTATGCACGTAACAAAAGGTTTTGACTCTACAAGTGCTTCTGCGATATCCCATTTTATTTCTGGATAGTTGAAATCTCCCATTAATAATAATTTCCCTTTACTTGCCTTTGCTATGCTACTAATCAGCTCCTCATCTTCCTCTTTTTGACTTGATGGACATCTATAGCACACTCCAATCACTGTTTTTTCACCCCCACTTTCTATTTCTCCCCATACACTTTCATTTTTGTTACCACATGATAAATAATCTTTGATCGTTATATTAACAGAATTTATACAGTATAATAAAACGCCACCTCCCTTAGTCTTGTCTCCAATTATCCTATCTTTCCTTAACATTGTATATCCCTCAATTTCAAGTTCACTATCTGTAATCTCCTCATATGTCCATGATTCTGTTAACCCTATTATATCTGGTTTTTCTTCTTCTACATACAGTTCCAATTCTTCTCTTTTATTTACTATGCTTCTCACATTTGCATAAAAACATTTTAGTTTGTAATTTTGTTGGTTTTCCTCTTTTTGCTTCTGCTTTATCATTTTAGTGTTTGCTTTTCTACTATGTATTTCACACTTCCCTGACACCAAATTACCCCTTTGACTACATCCTCTATAGCACCCTATTGTAGGCCTATCTTTAGTCTCATACTTCATAGGCCTAACTAGTTTAAATTTCTAACACAATGATAGAACATATACTTTGCTACAACATGCTGTCCTATCTCATTTAGATGTAAACCTCCCCTATCTAACATTTTACTTTTGTCTACTTTAACATCAATAAATTCCATTCCCATGTCCGCACACATCACCTGTAACCTAAGGTTGATACCTATTATTTTGCTATCTAGATAGTCTGACCCATCTGCTCTGTCTAAAATGCCCATCATTGTGACCTTTCTAAACTTTTTTTCCTTAAGTGTTCTCATAAGACTTTTATATTTATCCATAATTATTTCTGTACCATCTCTCTTTACATTATTTGTACCTGCCAATACTACCACATGACTGTTTCCTTTGTCATCTAACCTCTTTATTCTCCCCTCTATGTCCTCTATTTTTGCTCCCCCAATATCCATTCTTTCAAACATGTTGTGTTGTTTAGACAAATGTCTGCCAACCTCTCTCACCATTGAATCTCCTACTACCAAAACTGACCCCTCACCTATATGTGCATACTTCTCTCTAAAGCTCTCTGCCCTGTGAGCTGTTTCCTCACTCAAATCTCCCTTACTTCCTTGACTACACCTTGACTGCAGCTTCTTTAAAATTTCCTCCATTTTCACTTGTTTCCCTTCTATTTCCTTCTAATGCGACCGTCTAGAAATTAGCGGATCGACAAAGCTGGGATTGTAAAAAAAATTATTTAATTTCCAGTCGCGGGTATAAAGTGTTAAAGTAATTATACACGATAGACAAATTCGTTTTATCACATGGAGAGTTTTGGCAGTGACAATACATTTACTGTATAATAAAATATTTGCTAACTCTGACAAGAACCAACATATTTTTAGTTTAATAGCAGTCACATGCGTTCCTTTGTGTAAACCGTCGAGGGTACTCTTATTTCTAGTTACAAGGTCAGTGATTAACAAAGCTGTCAGTGGCCGTCATGCCAGATGGCGCCTTTAAGGGCATCAACAAACACCATTTTTAAGGACAGCAAGAAACACCTTCAACTTCCCCCGGTTTACAGCCATCCGTTGTGCAGTGCCTTATTTCTGATTCACGATTTTCATTTCGGCCTCTAAGTTGTCTGAAATTTACCTTTATGTCTACATTTCCCTAGGTGGTTCGTTAAGAGCAACTATAGATGACGCCTAACTGACTACTTAACTCTAGTGTTTGAGTCTATTAAGATGGACTCGCACATCCGTATAAACCATCCTCCAAGTAACTGATTGTATACAGATGATGTAGAGTCTTCTAAACCAGTCTTCTCTCTGGGGTCTACACCAAGGTAGTTTGGTGTGACTTGATACAAATTTATAAATTAATTAATGGAAAGGAAGAATACGATTATACCAAGTTTTCCAAAGTATAACCAGATAGAAGAACAAGCAGACACCGCTTCAAGCTAGGTCCAGATTAGATATTAGAAAATATGTTTGCAGTCAGAGAGTGGTGAATTCTTGGAATGCATTGCCGCAGTGTGTGGTGAAGGCAACGTCAGTTAATGCATTCAGAAATGGATTCGATGCTAACAGAATTTTGGTATCGGTGAAGTGACATAAACTAAACTTAATTTAACGTTTTTACACTGGTTTAGAAGACTCTGCAGAGTCTGTATACAGCCAGTTTCATTTGCCTTACCTTGCTCTAAAAGCTATAAGCATTCAATGTATTTCTAAATGCATTAAGTGCCCCTGCATCCACTATTTACCGAGGCAATGCATTCCAAGCATTCATAACTCTGACTAAAAAAATATTTCCTAATATCTAATCTGGACCCTTCTTTAGTTAATAGGTGTAGTTATGCCCTTGTTGTATACTGACTCTGTAGAGCCTTATTACGAAAGTAAATGTCAATCCTGAACAAAAGCTGGAAAAGGTGAATTGTACCGCAGGAATGTAAAGATGCTATACTTATACCAGTATCAAAGAAAGAAAAAGATAGAACAGATCCAAATGGATACAGTCATATCAGTCTACTGAGCGATGTAGGTAAACTGATGGAGCGTATGATAAACACCAGACTTATGTGGCACCTGGAAGCAAACACATATTAATTCCACAGCAAAGCAGGATTTAGACAACACAGATCCAATGATCCACTGAGGACCAGATCACTCTCATAGCGCAGGAAATAGTGGATGCTTACCAAGAGAAAAAGCATACAGTAATGGTTTGGGTGGATCTAGAGAAGGCATTTGACAAGGTGTGGAAAGAGGGACTTAAAGTCAAGCTACGAAGAAGTGAAGTTTCTGGAAAAATGTACAAATGAATCAGCCACTACCTTGAAAACAGAACAGCCAGAGTTCAAGTACAAGGGCAGATGAGCAAAGGGTGACACTGGAGCAAGGAGTACCCCAAGGGGGAGTACTGTCACCCACACTTTTTCTAGTGTATATAAACAACATCATAGAGAATATACCAAGAAGAGTCCACAGCTTCATGTTTGCAGACGATCTGGCTATGTGGACCTCTGAAGAAAATCTCACCGTAGCAAACAATCAGATGCATACAATCGGAGGCCCTAACATCGCTGGAGGAGTGGGCGAAATCATGGCTGATCAAAATAAATGAAGAAAACACAACATGTACGATATTCTCCCTTTCAAATAAACCACAAAACACAAAAAAGTCTTAATGGCAAATATCTGCGGCTAAACGACAACCCAAACTACTTGGGCGTCACATTTGATCGGAACATGACATGGAAACGTCAGATTTAGAGAAACCGAATGAGAGCAAGACAAAGAATGGCAATCATGAGGAAACTTGGTGGCACAAGCTGGGGAGCAGACGAAATAATACTGAAGAAACTGTACACTGGAAAAATGAGACCAGTTCTCGAGTATGGCATTGCGGTATCGGCAACAGCAGTAAAGGCGAACTTTGATAAAATTAGCTAACTTCAAAACCAAGCCATGAGAGTTATAACAGGAGGCATGAAGTCAACGCCCATTGTAGAACTTGAAAAGATTACAAATCTGCAATCCATGACCGATAGAAGAGACAGCAGAGCCCAGCAGCAAGCAGAGAAACTCAAAAGACTGACAGACCATCCAATGCATCAGAGAGTAGATAGATTTGGAAAAGAGAGACTAAAGTGGAGAAACTTTGCAGATATAGCCAAAGCAAAAATGAGTGAAGAACCTATGTACACCAAAACAACACCAAAGCCCATCCCTACTGTACGCAAACCCACATGGAAGCAGCATATCATTCCAGAGGTGGTAGAAAATGTACCAGGTATTGGACACAAGAACAGCCAGACTGAAAAAGAAAGAATAGACATAACCCTTAGGTACATAGCAAAAAACTACCCACTCATGGACTGGACCTATGCATACACTGACGGTTCTGTAACAAACACAACGCAGAACGGAGGGGGAGGGGTATTCCTGAGCCTAACAAATGGTAGAAAAATAACACTGTCAGTGGTAACTTGAAAATTCTCAAGCCATTTCAGAGCGAAGGCAGAGGCGTAGAAGGCTGTAGTAGAAGCAATGCTGACAGGCGAATGCAATGAAAGCCAGATAGTCCCGTTTACAGATGCCCTGTCCGTGGTTACAGCACTAAAAAGCTAGAAAAATACAGCACTTAATGATTTAAGAGCAGTATTCTGTCAACTATGCCAGCAGTCCGCACCAACAAAAATAGTGGTACGGTGGGTTCTATCCCACTGTAACATTCAATGCAACAAGGAGGCAGACAGACTGGCAAAAGAAGGTGCAAGATTACCACAATCAGATTCTAATGTGACCTACGAAGAGTCCAGAAGGTTTATTAGGGCAAGATACATGGCCAAATGGAAAACAGAGCATATTGGCTACACAAAAAATGATGCCTATTACCAATTGAACAGAAGAGAGCAGGTCGTGGTCATCAAACTCCGCACAGGCCTCAATAGACTGAGGTACCATCTATTCAATAAAATGAAGATAGGTGGCACTGACGAATGCACCTGTGGTACAGGGAAAATGACCGCTGAACATCTGCTGCAAAATTTCCCCGATATACGAGGACCAGAGAAAGCAAATGTCGCCATCACCAATGGCAACACTAAACAAGCTCTATGGCAGTGTCGACAGCCTCATGATGACAGCTGCTTTCTTCGAACAAATTCAAGTTGACGTCTGACTACGTACGAAGAAGAAGAAGAAGAAGAAGAAGAAGAAGAAGAAGAAGAAGAAGAAGAAGAAGAAGAAGAGCCTTCTAAACTAGTATAATGAAGTTAATTAAGTTGTTGAGTTAATTTGAGTCGAGTCGAATCCAATCGAGCCGAGTCGAATCGAGTTGGAATCTTAAAGCAAGGAAAAAAGTACACATACACACGCAAACATACGACTACTCTAAGGTAGATGTTAAGATGATGAAGAGGCAGCGAGACACATAATCTAGAAAGGAATGAACAGATGTTGAACATATGTTTTAAAACAGTTCTAGAAAATCTAAATGGGGAATATGTTCTATGTAGCGAGGTAAACCACAAGGGTAAAAAGTGGATAACTAGATTTGTAGTTTAATGTAGAAGGTGGTGGGTCCCATGGTAACAATTGCTGTCAGGGATGAAGATAACTCTTCATGGTCTAAGCCGCAGCCTATGTGAGGTGGGGTGGCCAGTTCCCTTCCTTGCTGTTTATTCATTCCCCAACCCCATGCGTCAGGTACCAATTTACAGCTTGGTCGACTGGTGGAGTGGTCGAACCAGGAAGGAACCCACGCACGTATTAAAAAAAAAACCGAAACAGATTAATTAAGTACGTCGTGAAAACTATTTATTAATTTTCTTGATTCTTGATTCTAGAAACCAACATCTTCACACAGGGGACATTTCCATTGGTTATACATTCTCCGTTCAAGAGTCACAGTCATGTGTTGATTTCGTACTTCGGATCTTTCCAGACATGACACACTTTCTCCCCTTTCCCATAGTCATTTCCAACTCTTTCATCCTCTGCACATATGCATATTCCCGACCTGTTTCTTCATCGTTCCGTAGAGAATATCCATTGCTGTTCTGATCCACTCAACCCTGTCTATCATCATCACCGCGTCTTTTACCACAGCTCTTCCCGCCACTGCATTAGTTATTTCGTTGCCCCAGATGTCTTAATGTCCAGCTACATTCAGCTCGCGCCAGAGCTGGGAACTGTGCAGGGGCATCCGCCACTGTAGAGGTACAGGTAAACTAAGACTAAGACTATATGGCAAACGGTTTTGTGACCCACTTACTAACCTACTCTAGTAATTGTTTGGTAGCCGATTACAGCGGTACTTATTATATTCTCAAGCTACCTGAAGAAGATGATAATGTTTTTATTGACTGTGGTGCAACGCAAGGCTTCTTAGTAGACTGCACTTTGTGCTGGTCCCAGCTCTTGTGCGAGCTGGTGGCAGCCTGTAGGTACGTTTTACTGCGAAGTGGGCTGGGTTTGGCTTGGCTTGACTTCGGTCGTTCTCAATCTCCCGCTACCAAACCCTGAAAAGGCTTAAGTAGCAGAATGTAGTCCAGAGAACGGAATGCGTGGTGTCGTAATTTAAAGTCTGACAGCAATATTTGCAGCTTTCGGTCCAACACATTTTTAAATTTTAAATTTTATTTTACGTGTTGGCCTCACTAGTTTCTACTGGCTGAGGCGCGCCTATTCCACCAAAGACCATAGTCAATTTGGGCGATATTAAGACGCATAAACCAGTGCTTGGATGTATTTGTGCTTCTGTATGTACCTATGCTAGGTTTGTGCGCTCTCTGAAGCCAGCCCAACCATAGTGCAATGGAAGGGTCTCACCCTGAGGGCGCGCGTGAAAGTTGTGCAAGAGTGTGACTATAGGACAAAGTCAAATGAAACATGGTGAGGTGAGAAGAGAGAGAAGGGGAACTGAGAAGCGATCTAAGAGTCCTACAACACATCCGACTTCAGCAAGTATTTATTGAGTACCCGGTTAGCATTCCCTCTACGATCCCTTCTCCTTAGCCAGTCTGCCCTGCTGCAGCCTGTTATCCAGGATCACGGCGTGGAGGTGTAGAAGGGTCTTGGCAGCTCTGGTTCGCTGGCCCTGACGCTAGCAGTCAGCTATGGGTCGCTGACCACTGCAGCTCGTGCGCTGCTCAGCATCTTGATCCCAAAGCTGGGTTCGAGCAGAACTGCATAGATTAGTTTAGTGCGGGTGCCAGCTCAAGTTCCAGTCGACTCTGTCTCGGGCAACGGATTGATCAGTTACAGGGTATCATCGCCTTGTTGTTGTAAAGCGCTAACAAATCTTGCCACCGAATGAGTAGTCTTAAAGGAGGTCTATTTTCGGCATGCTGTTGCCGCAGAAGGGTGTGCTCCAGCGATCTTCTTTCCATCTGACCCCTTGACCATCCCAACGGTGCTTGGAGTTGTTTGGATGCTGTAGGAAATTCTTGAAGTGTTACATTGCCCGGATGTCACTTATATGTAGGCCTGTCTAACGCTGTTGACTAAGCGAGGCTTGTGCTGTCTTTAGCTGGTTCTTAATCGCCTTTGTTAGAGACACATGTTTTTCCACAGTATATGTATAACTAGTAGGACCACTGAATCGAAGAGTTATGCTTGCAGTCTGGTGTTATTTGTAGGAAATGGAAGAGACACATTAATTAGGAAAGTGATGCTCAATTCATGAATTTATTTTCAACAATAAAAATTGTTGATAATAAAAGAAATAAGTAGGAAACAGTTTGGTGTGAGCGCACACATTAAAAAAAATACGTTACAACCAAAAGGTCTCTGTTACAGGTAGAAGTAAAGTAAATGTCTAGAAAGGACGGTGTTTGAGATTTCAGTATATAATATAGGGTAAGGTGGCCAGTTATTTTTCTCGCTGCCTTTTATTTCCCTAGTCGTATGTCAGGTACCCATTTGCAGCTAGGTCGACTGGATCGTGATGGTCGTTAGAGTTGAGTACTATAACTCTGCTATGACAAGAAAACGAGTGCATATATGTAGCAACGAAGTTGTACTCTTCCCCCAGTACCTAATGAAAACATACATTCCTCGTATATCTTGATAACGAGTACAACACCCCCCCAGTACCTAATGAAAACATACATTCCTCGTATATCTTGATAGCGAGTACAACACCCCCCCCCCCCCCGTACCTAATGAAAACATACATTCCTCGTATATCTTGATAACGAGTACAACACCCTCCCCCCCCCCCCCCCCCGTACCTAATGAAAACATACATTCCTCGTATATCTTGATAGCGAGTACAACACCCCCCCCCCCAGTACCTAATGAAAACATACATTCCTCGTATATCTTGATAACGAGTACAACACCCTCCCCCCCCCCCCCCCCCCCCCCGTACCTAATGAAAACATACATTCCTCGTATATCTTGATAGCGAGTACAACACCCCCCCCCCCCAGTACCTAATGAAAACATACATTCCTCGTATATCTTGATAACGAGTACAAAACACACACCCCCCCCCCCCCCCAAGTACAAGTACAAGGGCAGATGAGCAAAAAGGTGACACTCGAGCAGGGAGTACCCCAAGGGGGAGTACTGTCACCCACACTCTTCCTGGTATATATAAACGATATTACAGAGAATATACCAAGAAGAGTCCATAGCTCAATGTTTGCAGACGATCTGGCTATGTGGACCTCTGAAAAGAATCTCACCATAGCAAGACATCGGATGCAGACGGCCCTAACATCGCTGTAAGAGTGGGCGAACTCATGGCTGGTCAAAATAAACGAGGAGAAAACCACATGCACAATATTCTCGCTGTCATTAAAACCCCAAAGTACCAAATTAAGTCTAAATGGCAAATTCCTGCAGCCAAACGACAACCCAACCTATCTGGGAGTCACATTTGATCGGCGCATGACATGGAAAAGTCAGATTGAGAGAAACCGAATGAAAGCCAGAGAAAGAATGGCAATCATGAGGAAACTTGCTGGCACAAGCTGGGGAGCAGACGAAGGCATACTAAAGAAACTGTACACTGGAAGAGTGAGACCAGTTCTCGAGTATGGCATTGCGGCATGGACAACAGCAGCGAAGGCGAACTTCGATAAAGTTAACAGACTTCAAAACCAAGCCATGAGAATTATAACAGGTGGCATGAAGTCAACGCAAATTGTAGAACTTGAAAAGATTACAAAACTGCAATCCATGACCGATAGAAGAGACTGCAGAGCCCAGCTGCAGTCAGAGAAACTCCAAAGACTGACCGACCATCCAATGCACCAGAGACTAAACAATTTGGGAAATGGGAAACTAAAGCGGAGAAACTTTGCAGAAATAGCCAAAGCAAAGATGCACGAAGATCCCATAAACGCACTAACAACACCAAAACCCATCACGACTGTACGAAAACCTACCTGGAGGCAGGATATATTTCCAGAGGTGGTAGAAAATATACCAGGTATTGCAAACAAAAACTGCCAGACTGAAAAAGAAAGGAGAGATACTACCCTAAGCTTCATAACGAAAAGCTACCCAAGCATGGACTGGCCCCATGCATACACCGATGGTTCTGTAACAAACACAACACAGAACGGAGGGGCAGGAGCATTCCTGAACCTACCAAATGGCAGAAAAATAACACTGTCATTCGCTACTGGTAAGTACACAAGCAATTTCAGAGCGGAGGCAGAGGCACTGAGGGAGGCAGTAGAAGAAATGGTGACACACAGTCAAAATGAGAGCCATATAGTCCTGCTGACAGATGCTCTCGCCGTAGTCACAGCGCTAAAAAGCCAGAAAAACTCTGAGCTTAATGACTTAAGAGTAGCACTCTGCAAACTGTGCCAGCAGTCCGCACCAAAAAGGGTAGTGGTACAGTGGGTCCCATCACACTGCAACATCCAAGGCAACGAGGAGGCAGACAGACTGGCAAAAGAAGGGGCAAGACTACCACAAACAGGTACCAGTATGACGTACGAAGAGTCAAAACGGCTTATCAAAGCCAGATACATGACCAAATGGGAAACCGAACATACTGGTTACACCAAAAACGATGCCTATTACCAGTTGAACCGAAAAGAGCAGGTCGTTGTCTTCAGACTTCGCACTGGCCACAATAGACTGAGATACCACCTATTCAACAAATTGAAGATACGGTGTACCGACGAATGACCGTGCGGTACTGGTAAAATGACCGCTGAACATCTGCTGCAGAACTGCCCGACATACGAGGATCAGAGAGAGCAGATGTTGCCATTACCAGTGGAACTGCAAGACAAGCTCTATGGCAGTGTCGACAGCCTCAGGATGACCGCCGCTTTTTTCGAAAAAATAATGGTTACTGTCTGACTGCGCACGCAGAAGAAGAAGAAGTATATCTTGATAACGAGTACAACACCCCCTCCTCCCCCCCCCCCCACCAGTACCTAATGAATACATACATTCCTCGTATATCTTGATAACGAGTACAACACCCCCCCAGTACCTAATGAAAACATACATTCCTCGTATATCTTGATAACGAGTACAACACCCCCCCCCCCCCCAGTACCTAATGAAAACATACATTCCTCGTATATCTTGATAACTAGTAGAACTCCCCCCACCCCCCCCCCTTCAGTACCTAATGAAAACATACATTCCTCGCATATCTTGATAACGAGTACAACACCCCCCCCCCCCCCCCCAGTACCTAATGAAAACATACATTCCTCGCATATCTTGATAACGAGTACAACACCCCCCCCCCCCCCAGTACCTAATGAGAACATACATTTCTCGTATATCTTGATAACGAGTACATGAGATCCACCATATTACGCCAATAGATGAGATCCACCATATTCCTCCAATAGCTGAGATCCACCATATTTCCCCAAAAGCTGAGAACCACCACATTATCTGGGATCAATCTTAAAGATTTCAGTACCCCTCAGAGTTCGTCGTCACCATGAAGTTAATCGATCCTTAGACTGGTTTTGGTAGTCTTCGGATAATGCCATGTCACTGAATTCTTTTCTCGTTAGATCTTTTCCATTCAGCATAATCATGCTCCTCTATGTCTTTTGTATGCCTGCGATATATACTTATTTCTTGGAATTCGTCTTCTTTCACCCCTCTTACTGTTACCTTCCAGACATACAAGGTTCGAAATCATGTCGTCTTTAGTTTGACTGGGCATGTCGGCGATTTGTCTCGGTGTAACCTCTTCTCAACGGTGAGAAAGGATTGGCAAATCTACTGTACTGCAAAACTATCCTTGGGGAACACACCCTACAATAAGATCACAGACTCACCCCCACACTGGCCAATACGTTCACACTATAAACAGACGCATACACGCATACATACACTGGTCAATACGTCCACATTATAAACAGATGCACACACGCATTCATATACTGGTAAATACGTGCACATTACAAACACATACACAAAAATCCATACATTGGTCAATACGTGCACTTTACAAACACTTACACACAAATTCATACACTGGCGAATACGTCCACATTAACAACATACACACACGAATCCATATACTGGTCAATACGTTCACATTACAAACACATACACACCCATACATACACTGGTCAATACGTCCACGTTACAAATACATACACACGCATTCATGCACTGGCCAAAACGTCCTATTATCGAACAAATAACTACTGTCTAGTGTGAAAAGATGCGTATATTCGCCAGTAGAATTCAGAAATTCAAACCTTTAATTAAACAGCAAATATTTTCAATGGTAAACTTCTTGTGACCAAGCAAAGACAATCTACTTTTTCGTATTATTTTCATTAGTTTATGTGCCTTTATATCGTTAAGTACTTTTTAATTACACATTGTTTCTGTCCATCTCATTCTTTGCATCCTGCGATAATACCACATCTCAACAACTTCTAAGTTATTTTTAATCCTTTTGGTCTAGAATCCATATTTCAGATATGTACAGCTCTACATATCAGATATGCTTAGGGGTTATTCTTAATATTTATGTTAGTCCATGTCAGAAGATTTATTTTCCGGTGAATGCCTTTTTGTTTTTCTCCTGCAATCCTTGTTCTGATTAAAACTTCCCAACGGACATCTTCCGTAATTATTTTTCAGAAATATGAAAACCTCTCCACTTGTTCTATGGCCTGCTACTTTATGCTAATATGTATTCTGTGGGGATGTTTGTTTATTGCCATCTCTTTTGTTTTACTGCAATGAATATTTGGAGAAATTGCATTGATTTTAGCGAGTAGCTTATCGTAATGAATTAGCTCCTCTCAAAGAAAGGCGTTCTTTGTATGTTTTTAAAAATCAACGCTTACATGCTCATGCATACAAACTGATATGTGTTTGGATAGAATATCTTAATATAGTCAAAAAGAACGTTTCTGTGGTTACAAAGAACGTACTTTTACAAATGAAGGTCACACTTTACAAATTAGCAGAGATTAAACGTAGAAGACAGCACTTGCAGAGTTGTGGGTGAACATAGACTTTCCTCAAAAGTCATAGAAGCAAAGATGTACAAAGACATGACTCAATGAGTCATATAAGGAAACATGAACATGCGCGTTAATATTTTCAAAAAGTCATAGAAGGAAACATGTACATGTACAGAACGTATCCTAATTCAGCGTTGAAGGAAATGTGTACATATACAGTGACTTGTCTCAATAATGCATAGACGGAAACATATACATCTACTGTCTCAATAAGTCATAGACGGAAATATGTACAAAGACTTGTCTCAATAATTCATAGACATAAACATGTACAAAGACTTGTCTCAATAAGTCATAGAAGGAAACATGTACATCGTCTTGTCTCAATAAGTCATTTAAGGAAACATGTACATTGACTCTGAATAAGTCATAAACGGAAACATACATCCACTTGTCTCAATAAGTCATAGACGGAATAATGTACATCGACTTGTCTCAATAAGTCATAGACGGAATAATGTACATCGACTTGTCTCAATAAGTCATAGACGGATACATGTACATCGACTTGTCTCAATAAGTCATAGACGGATACATGTACATCGGCTTGTCTCAATAAGTCATAGACGGATACATGTACATCGACTTGTGTCAATAAGTTATAGACGGATACATGTACATCGACTTGTCTCAAAAAGTCATAGAAGGCGACGAGTACCTAAATTTATTTGAGCGATGACATTTGCATTTTTGAACCTTTCTTGTCCATTGTCACTCCAGCGGGATTATAGAGCCACTACTACAGTCGGCCTCCTTTAAGAAGAATGCCGCATAGAACTTGTGTCATTATGCAGTTGTTGCTTCTGTAGCCATCTATTTTGCATGAGGAGGTTACTAACTACATATACAATTTGAAGCGATTCCAAATATTTCCGTACAACATTGTGTGCTAAATCGGGTGAATAGTAAACATATATTCATTGTTTGTGTATCACTTGGAATGATATGATAATAAAATATATATTTCAAATGTGTATATTAGTACACAATTAAAGGGACTACGGTAAACTTGAATATTACTCATTGTGTGCGTGCGTGCGGGCCTGCGTGCGGGAATAAATTAGGCTTGACAAGGCGAGTACAGTCATGGCCCGCCTGACGAAGAGTTGAACACTGCGCTGTCTCACTACACCAAAGTCCAGGTCTATCACACTTGCGTTCTTGACACTCTCATGTATGGAAGCGAAACCTGGAGCACTTACACTAAGCAGGAACGGCTTCTGAAAATCTTTCGCATGAGGTGTCTACGGCGTATATTGAGGATTTGGTAGCAAAAGATAGTGCCCCATAATGTGGTCTTACAGTGAGTAAACGCTCACAGCATGCACTCGCTGTTAAGCCAGCGACGACTTCGATGTTTTTTGGCATGTCTATCACATCGAAGAAGACAGGCTGCCAAAAGATATCTCCTATGGACAGCTGGGCTTTCGAGTTAGAAAAATCGGCCGTCCGATACTGCGATTCAAGGAAATATGCAAGAGGGACATGAAGTATAGCCAGGCAAGCCAGCCTCCTCAGTATGGTGGTACGATCTGTGGCATTGACTGTCAGTCGCGGATCGGTATTTACAGTCATAGCAGACAGTGTCGAAATATAGGTATCATGCCAAATCTTCAGCCTGCTCCAGAGTCATGCCCAAGTATTTCTTGACATCTTCGTGCCATTACCGTATTGGTTAACCTCTGCCTGTTTTGTTAGGTGCAATATCTTCCATGTCCGTTCTATAAAGACCGATGTCTTTTGATGTGGCCAAAGTTTTTCAATTTTCTTTCCATGTTGAAATTGATGAACCAATTCTCCTCTATGTTTATCTTTTGTTGAAAACATGCATTATTTGTTTCGGCCCATGATATTCTGAGGACCTTTCTATAACATTTCGACTCGAAGGACTTCAAACACTTCATTGAAATTTTGGTAACTGTCCATGTTTTGCAGCTAAAAACTGCATCGTAAAAAACATAATTCCTCAAAAGTTTCACTGTTGGTTTGTTGATACTCTACAAAAGTTTCATCCGGTTGTGTAGCCTCTGTATCGCCATTGCCAGTCTCTTTCTGATTCCATTTGAGCAGTCGCCATTGATATCAGTTCTGCAGCCCAGAAGTTCATGACCTGTTTTATTTCAACACCTCAAAATTTGAATTTACGAGTATGTTTACTTCATGTTTTTGTCGGTGGTTTATGTTTTATGTTTGTGTATTTTATCTTCACAAAGATGTTTTATCTTCACTGCATCTGCTTAAGCTGCAATTAGATGCATCAATCCCTATGTACTGTTTGATATTTTCACAGTATCGTCTTCGTATTTTAGCTTTGTAATCCTGTATCTGCCGATTATAAAGAGATCGTAACGTTCTATAGTATCATCCTCTCATACGTCCCTCATGATAAACTATACGTAAAGGTTGAATAGGTATGGGGAGAGGATACATCCATGTCTTACTCCCAGTTGAACTTCAAAACAATCTAATGTTTCACCAGATACTCTGGCAGCAGCTTGTTGTTTCTGATTTAATGAATCGATTAGATGGGTTAGATGTACTGCAAACCTCATATCTGTTATGATTTTCCTCAATTTCTGACGGTTTATGCAATAGAAGGCCTTGGTGTAATCGATAACAAATGTAAACACATTTACATTATACTCTCTACGAAGACGCTGAACGGCGAATGAGTGGCAGCGGTCAATGATCCATAGCAGACTGCTAGCGTCAGCTTCAACATAGCAGACTGACTAAGGAGAAGGTATTGAAGAGGAAATGCTGACCAAGTAATAAAATAAATGCTTGCTGAAGTTGGATGTGTTGGACCGAAAGATACAAATATCGAAGTCAAGCTGTAAACTACGACACAAGACATTCCGTTCTCTGGACTGCATTCTGCTACTTAAGCCTTTCTCTACATTTTTCGTAAATGTTCCTCATATTAAATATTTGTTTTCTGGTCCCTCTGTCATTTCTGAAGCCTGCTTGCACTTCATTGAAATTGCATTCATATTTTCTTTTTATCCTCTTCACTCTAACACGCAAAAGGATCATGCTAGCGTGGATTATTAACGCAATAAAGCGGTAATTTGTGCTCAACTTTAGGTTTCCTTTCTTTGGGAGATGAATATAGATTGATATCTCCCATGCCTTTAGCTATTCTTCGCTGTGTCAGATCGTCGTCTTGAACAGTACATGATAAATGCGAACACTGGCCTGCCCTCATTCCTGTATTAGTTCCGCTGTGATATCATCGCACTCCGATGACTTTCCTTTTTGAGGCATTTGATTGACAAGCGTACTTCGTCCAATGTAGTACCATGTTCTCTCTCTTGTTGGATAGTATTGCAACTGGGTGCTTTGAGATGTATTCGTACACGGTTCAGCAGTACACTCTTCACTGTTTCAAAATATCTTTATTTTCTGTTAATATGTTGCCGTCCTCTTTATCATTGATGGCATGTGGGACTGGCCCGATCTCTCTTGTCAGTGTTCTTATCTTAGTAAAGGCATCTCTATCCCTTCCTTGATGTTTTAGTTCAATGTTTTTAAGGTGGACATTATGTACCTTGTGTTGTCGTTTGGTATTTCTTTTCTGACATTTCTTGCACAGTTTTTCCACATTCCGCTGGTTCTCTCAAGTCCCTTTTGTTTTCATTTTCTCCTATTGTCTATGATCTTCCGTCTTTTTTACGAAATGTAGTTTTGTTTCATGTGAGTCACTCTGAGAATCAAATTGTTGCGTAAAAGAGATTAAAATGTCCCTTGCACTCGTCCGATGTAATTTCTTCCTGGACTTCCATTAACGCCTCAAACTTATTATGGACTACTTATATTTAATGGGTATCTTTTTTCCATCGAGACGTATTGGTCGCGTACCTTCGCTGGCCTTTCTTAGTCTCGTCTTGAAAACTGCAACCAGTAGTTCATGATCCTGTCCCAGGTTGTTCCTAAGATCGTTCTTGTTGACAGCACACTATATATATATATATACGAGGCTTGTTCAGAATACTGACCAACGGTATTTAAAGAAGGACGTGAGTTAACGCAACAATTTGCACCTGACCTGGTCGCGGAAGATCTTTCGTTAACTCACGTCCTTCTTTAAACATCGTTGTCCAGTTCTTCATTGTAGTCTTCGACACACTTGTATTACTATACACTGCCTGCATTCTGCCATGAATGTCAACTGGTCGACATTCATCAACTGGTCGACATCCTTACATCCTTCAACTGGTCGACATCCTTCAACTGGTCGACATCCTTCAACTGGTCGACATCCTTCAACTGGTCGACATCCTTCAACTGGTCGACATCATTACATCCTTCAGCTAGTCGACATCCTTCAGCTGGTCGACATCCTTCAGCTGGTCGACATCCTTCAGCTGGTCGACATCCTTCAGCTGGTCGACATCCTTCAGCTGGTCGACATCCTTCAGCTGGTCGACATCCTTCAGCTGTAAGAAACTGAATCGTCGCTCGTTGATCAACTCTGGATGAATTCCGTATTACACTCGTCATGTTTTCAACGATCTACTAAGGAAACTTTGTGACAGAAGATAATCTAATTTTGCAAACTTGACGGTTGGTATGTACTGTTTAAACCAGAAGTGACGTCACCATTGTAACAGACCTTAGCTGTGTATATTTATTAGTGGTAGGATTCTAGACATGTTTTATCAAACGTTAGAAAGGTTGGGAGTAGATAGTCCGCAGCCATTCATTTTTTGTTCTTATAAAATTGAACTAAGAAAGTGATCCTGTGCAGATGTACTCAAATCCGTACATCAGAATGCATGGAATGCACAGCGTTGTTTTCCAAGCCACGTCTATGTCAAACTGCGTAACATAAAGTTGTTTTTGTGTAACATCTAGATGTCTGCTACGGCGTGATCAGTAGTGACGATTGAAACCGGACATGCTATTAACAGCTTTTTTTTTTTTAAATCTCGGTGAGAAAAATCTAGGTACGAGATCAGAAAACCTGCATCGTTAGCGTACCACGTGGTCTGGAAAAATCCGCGGATATAGATAGATAGGGGAAATCCGAATCAGAGGCATTCCAGCACGAGCAGGACCCTTTTGATATAATGGTTGGCAGGAAAGGAGATTCCAAAACACAGAGTCTACAAACGAGTCTTGAGAAAGCAGTTAGATGTTGGAGCCCAGAGGAGAAAGATAGAGGTTTTGACAGACAATATCTTACAACGAGAGTTCAGATGTTCAGTAGCATAGCAAGGAGAGGTATATAGTAATGAAATTGTTGTTTCACATAAGTGTTATAAACAGATAGAATAGTGCACAATGAGGGACACGCACGAGTGGACATCTTTGATACTATTATTCACATTGCTGCTTAGATTATCAGTGTCGATATCCAGCAACTTTTAACTCAGCATAGGTATATTTTATGGCAGCTTCTTCAAGCAGTAACTAAACTTATTCATTTGGTAAATAGGCATTAAATAATTTACCAAGCGTCTGATATCTCGTCTGAGATCTCGTCTGACAGTTAGACAGATCTTAAAGGGTTGAAGTACGTCCACTAGCGACACTTACACTGAAGTCCCACGCTCTGTGGTTGGTAAAATAAGGAACACCTTGTGTTTGACGAGATACATGAATTCTACACAAGCGCTTATCAGAAGTATCTAACAAATCCAGCTTCTAACTGGAGAGACATTTTACTAGCACAGCGACCTAATTCGTCAACGATCACTGCAAGTCACCGTCGACGAGGAGAACAGGGCCATGGACGAACCACCTAGGTGTTAGAACAAACATAGTGTTCCATTATGTGGCAATGCACATACGTTTCGTCAATCAAGATTTAGTTTGTCAATCAAGTTTTAGTTGATCAATCAAATTAAGTTCGTCCATAAAATTTAGTGTGTCAATCAGTTTTATTTGGTCAATCAAGTTTAGTTTGTCAATCAAATTTTAAATGATTAATCAAGTTTAGTTTGTAAATCAAGTTTTAGCTGGTCAATCAAGTTTTAGTTTGTCAATCAAGTTGTAGTAGTATTTTAGCAAGCGAGTGAGAAAATTTGAGGTGTAACAAATTTACAGTTAGTAGAAATAAAGAATCTGTTTTATTGTGTTTTCATTTAAAAAGTGTTTTTCTTGAATTAGTTTAAGTGCGAAAATAGTTAGTGTAGACCCCTTTCACCATCTGCAACGGTAGGTCAGCAAGTTGGAGCTGCTACATAATGCAATCAGTACGTATGTTAACTTGTTGCAGTTTGGTCCGGTTTCATTTGAACACGTATCATATATATATATATATATATATATATATATATATATATATATATATGTATATATATATATATATATATATATACATATATATATATATATATATATATATATATATATATATATATATATATATATATATATATAGTCAATGGTCAATGGTCAATAGTTTCTGATATAGCTCAAAGTACTAAGGTTTTATGTGGAAAAGGCCGTACTATCACAAGTAGAATACATATATGCAGACATTTATTCCAACACATATTTTCATTAGTAGCCGTCCTAATGTACCCAAGCCAGGACAATCTACTATTTTGTATATTTCTCTTTAGTTGTCTATGTGCCCTCATATCGTTAACTAATTGTTAATTAGACACCTTCAAATCGTAAAAAGAGACTGGGAAAAGGTATATGAATATGACCAACTGTCCATCACGTAGAAACTGTATTCCACTTCTAAAGTAAAGACTATAAAAGATCTCTAAACGTCATTGTAAATGAAGAGCGTATGAAAGAAGTCTCTACAAAGAATGTAACTAACAAAGCAGTCGGGCGTCCTCTGGTAACGATCGGCCAATCCTTTGAACACCTAAGCACCACTCATACAATAGATTGCACTAAAGGTCTGCTGTTTTTTCAATCAATTTCGAGGGAGTCTCCGACAATACAGACACAATACTATCTGCCCATACCTCCCGGAAACATGCAGTATGAACGACCTGCTGAATGTCAAAGACAGGGCAATCCATGTGGATGAATACTTGGAAGAATGATCTGTGATGTAGTTTTGGGGGTACGGACAATATATGCAAAAGCACAACGATTAATTCAAACAACAATTAGCAGGGCAGATAAACCTTCAACAGAAAATCACTGGTGACAAAATAACACAATTTCTCATAGCCACAATTGTGACGAGCAAACATGATAAATACGAACCAAGTTGTATGTCAGACAAAAGATAACGCAGATTTTAAAAATTAATTTACAAATCAAAATGGCATTTGGCTTGGCTTGGCTTCGTTTGTTCTCAATCTCCCACTAACAGACCCTGAAAGGGCTTAAGTAGCAGAATATAGTTTAGAGAACGGAATGCGTTGTGTCGTAGTTTACAGCTCGACTTCGATATTTGTACCTTTCGGTCCAATACATCCGACTTCAGCAAGCATTTTTGGGTACCGGGTAAGCATTCCCTCTTCGATCCCTTCTCCTTAGCCAGTCTGCCCTACTGGATCACCGCGTGGAGGTGTAGAAGGGTCTTGGCAGCTCTGGTTCGCTGGCACTAACGCTAGCAGTCAGCTATCGGTCGCTGACCACTGCAGCTCAGGCGCTGCTCAGCATCTTGATCTCAAAATGGCATTTAAAGTTCATTGCAAAGAGCTTCACATAGCCTCAAAAATAACAAACAAAAAAACAAACGAATCGTCAAACTATTCATTGCTGAATGCTAGCAATTAGACATGTGTTGAATCATGGCGAAGAACATTTTATGAACACTTTGCTTCTTTGACATGATGGCCCAGAGTATTGAATCGATTCCTCAGATTGATCTATTCATGGCTTTTCTTCTATTTGCATCGTATCAATTTATTTAAATTAATTTGTTCGTGTGTTCTTGCAGTGAAAGGAGAGATTGCATAATTTCCAGGATTCACGTCTGTATCCTCCGTAACATTGTGTCTTAAAAAGTACGGGAGAATATTTTTTTTTTTTAAACAGGAAACCCCCCACATTTAAAGACGGCTTCTTTTAGCTGAAACTCATGTAGCAAGAGACGATAAAGAATATCAACCTAGAGAGGGCAGTATAATATACGAAATAATGTGGAAGTCATGCCCAGTTGCAAACGACAAAAATTGAAGAAATGACTTGATATATAAATTTCAAATTAAAGGCAGACACAGAAACCACAAAACTGAATGAACACTTTGAGAAAAATGAGACACAACAGAGTGGTCGTCATATCCGCTAGGGAGGGTAGGGAGCCATTTGGAAGGGGGGGGGGGGTGTTGGATGATGAGAAATGTCTTTTTCTGGACGGCATGTATTGCCAATGTTCGCTTCTTTTGGCCTTGAGCATGTAATGTCAATGTTGGCGTTTTTTGGCCTTGACCGTGTAATGTGAATGTTTCCTTCTTTCGGCCTTGACCATATATTGTAAAATGTCGACATATTCTGGCCTTGACCCTATATTGCGAATGTCGGCTTATTCTTGGCTTGACCATATATTGCCAATGTCGGCTTAATCTGGATTTGACTGTATGCTGCCAATGTCGACTTAATCTGGCTTTTACTGTATGTTGCCAATGTCGACTTAATCTAGCTTTGATCATATATTGCCAATTTTGGCCTCGGAATCACTTTGGTGAGAGTATTATATAGTAAATCGTAAAAAATACGTCAAATAAAATCGGAATTTATGTGATGTGTCATTTTTTTTTTAATGCAGTCATAATCTATTTTCATACACAAAAGTCAACGTCGGAAAGATTTAATGGCTTGGCTTGGCTTCGTTCGTTCTCAATCTCTCGCTACCAAACCCTGAAAGGGCTTAATTGGCAGAATGTAGTCCAGAGAACGCAATGCGTTGTGTCGTAGTTTACAGCTTGACTGCGATATTTGCACCTTTCGGTCCAACACATCCGACTTCAGCAAGCATGTTTTGAGTACCGGGTTAGCATTCCCTCTTCGATCCCTTCTCCTTAGACAGTCTGCCCTGCTGCAGCTTGTTATCCAGGATCACCACGTGGAGGTGTAGGTCTTGACAGCTCTGGTTCGCTGGCCCTGAAGCTAGCAGTCAGCTATGGGTCGCTGGCCCTGACGCTAGCAGTCAGCTATGGGTCGCTGACCACTGCAGCTCATGCGTTGCTTCGCATCTTGATCCCGGAAAGATTTGTTTATCCCGTGAAGAAAAAAATCAGACGTCTTCTCTCGAAACCAGCAACGCTCTGCTGCTTGCACCTCCTCGTTAGGAGCGTAACGGTGTCTCTTGAAGTGTTCTTTCAGCTTCGAGAAGAGGCAGAGGTTCCAACAGCTGAGAGAACAATATTAGAAAGATAGATAAGGAAAGGGACCTAGGGGTTATAATAGATTACAGGTAAGGTGAGTGAGCAAGTTAAGGTATCAGTGAAAAAGGCAAATGCAATGTTAGATATGATAAAAAGAAATATTAAACAAAGGAGCAAGGAAGTGATAGTCAAACTGTATAAAGTAATAGTTAGACCTAGATTAGAGTATTGTGTACAGGTGTGCATTCCTTATCATAGAGCGGATATCTTCTTCTTCTTATTCGTACGCTGTCAAACGTCAACCTGTATTTTTTTCGAAACAAGCAGCCGTCATCCTGAGGCTGTCCACACTGTCATAGAGCTTGTCTAGTGTTGCCACTGGTGATGGCAACATGTGCTTTCTCTGGTCCTCGTATGTCTGACAGTTTTGCAGCAGATGTTCAGCGGTCATTTTCCCGGTACCACAAGTGCATTCGTTAGTGCCACTTATCTTAAGTTTATTGAATAGGTGGTACATGAGTCTGTTGTGGCCTGTGCGGAGTCTGAAGACCACGACCTGCTCTCTTCTGTTCAACTTGTAATAGGTATCATTTTTTGTGTAGCCAGTATGTTCTGTTTCCCATTTGGCCATGTATCTGGCCCTAATAAGCCTTTTGGACTCTTCGTAGGTCACACTAGAATCTGGTTGTGGTAGTCCTGCACCTTCTTTTGCCAGTTTGTCTGCCTCCTCGTTGCCTTGGATGTTACAGTGGGATGGACCCACTGTACCACTACTCTTTTTGGTTGCGGACTGCTGGGATAGTTGACAGAGTACTGCTCTTAAATCATTAAGCAGTATTTTTCTGGCTTTTTAGTGATGTGACTACGGCCAGGGCATCTGTAAACAGGACTATCTGGCTTTCATTGCTTTCGCCTGTCAGCATTGCTTCTACTGCAGCCTTCAGTGCTTCTGCCTCAGCTCTGAAATTGCTTGAGAATTTTCCAGCTGCCACTGACAGTGTTATTTTTTTACCAATTGGTAGACTCAGGAATACTTCTTCTTCTTCTTAATCGTACGCAGTCAGACAGTAACCATTATTTCTTCGAAAAAAGCAGCGGTCATCCTGAAGCTGTCATAGAGCTTGTCTAATGTTGCCACTGGTGATGGCCACATCTGCTCTCTCTGATCCTCGTATGTCGGGCAGTTTTGCAGCAAATGTTCAGCGGTCATTTTCCCGATACCACAAGGGCATTCGTCAGTGCCACCTATCTTCAATTTGTTGAATAAGTGGTACCTCAGTCTATTGTGGCCAGTGCGAAGTCTGAAGACTACGACCTGCTCTCTTCTGCTCAACCAGTGGCGAGTGACAGTGATATTTTTCTGCCATTTGGTAGGTTCAAAAATGCTCCTGCCCCTCCGTTCTGTGTTGTGTTTGTTACAGAACCGTCGGTGTATGAATGGGTCCAGTCCATGCTTGGGTAGTTTTTCGATATGTAGCTCAGGGTAGTATCTCTTCTTTCTTTTTCAGTCTGGCGGTTTTTGTTTCCAATAGCTGGTATATTTTCTACCACCTCTGGAAATATATGCTGCCTCCAGGTAGGTTTTCGTACAGTAGGAATGGGCTTTGGTTTTGTTAGTGCGTTCATGGGGTCTTCGTGCATCTTTGCTTTGGCTATTTCGGCAAAGTTTCTCCGCTTTAGTTTCCCATTTCCGTAATTGTTTAGTCTCTTGTGCATTGGATGGTCAGTCAGTCATCTGAGTTTCTCTGATTGCTGCTGGGCTCTGCAGTCTCTTCTGTCGGTCATGGATTGCAGTATTGTAATCTTTTCAAGTTCTACAATTGGCGTTGACTTCATGCCTCCTGTTATAACTCTCATGGCTTGGTTTTGAAGTTTGCTAATTTTATCGAAGTTCGCCTTTGCTGCTGTTGTCCATGCCGCAATACCATACTCGAGAACTGGTCTCACTCTTCCAGTGTACAGTTTTTTTAGTATACTTTCGTCTGCTCCCCAGCTTGTGCCAGCAAGTTTCCTCATGATTGCCATTCTGTCTCTGGCTCTCATTTGGTTTCTCTCGATCTGACTTTTCCATTTCATGCGCCGATCAAATATTACTCCCAGGAAGTTTGGGTTGTCGTTTGGCCGCAGATATTTGCCGTTAAGACTTATTTTGGTGTTCTGGGGTTTATTTGAAAGCGAGATTATCGTACATGTTGTTTTTTCCTCATTTATTTTGACCAGCCATGAGTTCGCCCACTCCTATAACGATTTTAGGGCCTGCTGCATATGATTGTTTGCTATGATGAGATTTTTTTCAGAGGTCCAAATAGCCAGATCGTCTGCAAACATGGAGCTGTGGACTCTTTGTAAATTCTCTGTGATGTTGTTTATATACACCAGGAAAAGTGTGGGTGACAGTACTCCACCTTGGGGTACTCCCTGCTCAAGTGTCACCTGTTTGCTCATCTGCCCTTGTACTTGAACTCTGGCTGTTCTGTTTTCAAGGTAGTGGCTGATTCATTTGCACATTTTTCCAGAAACTTCACTTCTTCGTAGCTTGACTTTAAGTCCCTCTTTCCACATCTTGTCAAATGCCTTCTCTAAATCGACCAAAACCACTACTGTGTGTTTTTTCTCCTGGTAAGCATCTTCTATTTCCTGGGCTATGAGAGTGATTTGGTCCTCAGTGGATCTGTGCTGTCTAAAACCTGCTTGCTGTAGAATTAGTACGTGTTTTTCTTCCAGATGCGACATCAGTCTGGTGTTTATCATACGCTCCATTAGTTTTCCTACACAGCTCATTAGACTGATAGGCCTGTATCCATTTGGATCTGTTCTATCTTTTTCTTTCTTTGGTACTGGTATAAGTATAGCATCTTTCCATGCCTGCGGTACAATTCTCCGTTTCTAGCTTTGGTTCAGGACTGATAGTAACTTCCTCTTTGCTGTTTGGCCCAACCACATCAGCATTTCGTTTGTTACCTTATCTTTTCCGGGCGATTTATTTTTCGTTAAAGTTTTCATGGGCTCATCCATTTCATTCACTGTTAGTTTTGCCATTATGTGCTCCTCTGGAGCCATCTTGATGTTGTCGTGGCTCTTTTGTTCTTCACTAATGTCTGTATGCCTTTCTGTAGGGACATCAATATGGTTTGCTCTGGCATAATGTTCTATAAAGGCGTTTGCTGCTTTTTTTCCAGTAAGCATGTTGTCGCCCTGCTTGACGGTAATTTGTTTATTTGATGGTGTTTCGTCATTCATGGCTCTGACTAACTTCCATAGTTTGTTCCCTTCTTTATCTAAATTGAGGCTTTCTGTTTTGTTTTTCCAGCTGTCTCTTGTAATTTGGTTTAGTGGTCTTTTGTATTTCGCCGTGGTGGCCTTGAGGGCGATATTTGCCTCCATAGATTGCTCTCTCTACCATGTTCCTAGCATTTGAGACTTCATCTTCCGCTTTCTGCAGTTCATCATTCCAATAGGGCTTGTAGTTTTTCCTTGCCCTTCTTGGGATGGCTTCGGTGGCTGCTCGCATTATTGCTTTGCTTAGGCTTTCCACCATAGGTTTCATATTGTTATTTCGTGTGTTGATGGTTTCACACAGCCTATCTGTCAGCATTGCAAATCTGTTCCAACGTGGGAGCGGTTTTATTTCCTGTGGATCTACTTCCATATCAATTTCAAGCCTAATTGGCCTGTGGTCGCTATCTGCCAATTGGTTGAGCACCGGGCGGTCTATTCTGTGGTGAATATCCCCCGTGGAAAAGGCCAAGTCTGGAGTAGAGGTGCTATGCCATGTTCTAGAATAGAAGCTAGGGCTGTCCTCCGGCCTATTGATAAGGTAGATATTTGTGTTTATCTCCCAGTCTTCCATTTCATCACCTCTGTTGTCTGTGTCCGAATATATCCATATCTCCGAGTGGCTGTTGAAGTCTCCAACCACCTGGCAGGTGGAGTCCTTGATTTCCATACTCGAGAGCGACAGATCTTTGTTGGGTGGGCCATACAGGTTGAAGATACGGATCTTCGTTTCTTGTGTCATTATGTCATAGAGGGGATATAATTATGTTGGAAAGAATACAAAAAAGAGCTACAAAGCTGATAGTGGGATTCCTTAATTACAGTTGTGAGGAAAGACTCAGAAAAACCGGCCTACAGTGTCTATAATAGAGAAGAATTCGTGGTGATTAATACAGGTTTATAAAATGATCAGAGGAATGGATATATTAGACTATAATAAGTTGTTTTTTTTTAAATACAGAAACCCACAATAACAAGAGGGCATAGCTACAAGTTGACTAAAGATAGGTCCAGATTAGATGTTAGGAAATATTTTTTTAGTCAGAGAGTGGTGAATGCAATGGAATGCATTGCCAGGGGAGGTAGTGGAGGCAGGGACAGTTAATGCATATAAGAATACATTAGATGCCCATAGCTTTTAGAGCAAGGTGATGTGCCAGCAAGTTTCCTCAAGATTGCCATTCTTTCTATGGCTCTCATTCGGTTTCTCTCGATCTGACTTTTCCATGTCATGCGCCGATCAAATGTGACTCCCAGATAGTTTGGGTTGTCGTTTGGCTGCAGGAATTTGCCATTTAAACTTAATTTTCAATTTTGGGGTTTGATTGAAAGCGAGAATATTGTGCATGTGGTTTTCTCCTCGTTTATTTTGACCAGCCATGAGTTCGCCCACTCTTCCAGCGATCAACAGAGTATGATCAGTATGTTTCACCTGACCCCACTAACATAGTTTGATCAGTATGTTTCACCTGACCCCGACTAACATAGTTTGATCAGTATGTTTCACCTGAACCCGACTAACATGGTATGCTCAGTATGTTTTACCCCATCCTGGCTAATAAAGTCTGATCACTATGTTGTGCCTGACCCTGACTAACAAAGTTTGATCAGTATGTTTTATCTGGCCCTGACTAACAAAGTCTGATCCCTATGTTGTGCCTGACCAGACACTAGTCTCCACTCCCCGTGAGTCCAGACAAATCTTAGCAGCAAATTAAGTATCCGATGAACATTTGAACAAGTTTTTGATAAAGTTCTGCATAAAACCAATAATTAAAACCAAAGCGCTATAACTGACCTAATAAAATGACTTCTTTCAGTTTTGGATAAGTAAAAGAAAGCAGATAGGAAGGGAACTGGCCAGACCACTACACACAAGCTGGGGGTGTGTATATGCGAGAGTGCTTCAAATGAAAAACCTTAAAAGTGGGATAGAAAATGGAAAAACTAAGCCTTCTTATTGTAAAGTTAAAATGGTTGCTAAGGATGTCAAAAGGGTCCTGCAAGTTCCACCACGGTGCAGACTAACATCATGATGTCATGATTGCAGCTAAAAGATGGCCACCTCACTACTGACCTATAGAAATTCATCGGTGAATTAAGGTCCAGTACGATGATATTTGAATTTCATTCCAGAACGAGCATGAGTGGAGTAGGACGTTCCAAAATGGCGTGAGTTCTGCGACAGATTGTTCACAACCGAGTCAGGCACATTGACCCCATAGTCGACTGCGGTCATTGACCGGCTCGTAAAGCAAAATCTCCCATTGACTGTGCGTGAAAATCATGCATCACCGTGCTTGACACAGTAAGCATGTCGTTATGTCGGGCTAATTGTGGTATAATGTTACTAAGATGGAATACTCTGTGTGACATAGACAGGGATAGCCTCACTTCTACACTTTGAGCGTGTTATTAAAGACAACTATGAGTGCGATCTAATTGCAATAGAGTAATAGAACTTCCAGTTCATAGCGTCGCACTTAACAGTATTAACACAGGTCAGAAACATGCTAATGTTAGAGTTTATAGCGTCGCACTTTACGGTATTAACACAGATCAGAAGCATGCTAATGTGAAAGTTCATAGCGTTGCACTTTACTGTGTCCATACAGGTCAGAAACATGCTGAGTCTAGAAGGCAATTGGGTTTGTAAAAATGCTTTAGAATCAATATGTCATATATGAGACACGAAAATGTCACTGAATTGCTCACTTTCACTGGGATTAGAAGAAAATGAGAAAGAAGTTTCATTCATCTACAACAAATAGACAGAATTTGAAGCTACTGCGACTCTAAGTACGTACACAATTTAAGACCAGTTTATTTGTGGTTTAAATCTACATTAAAGAGAAAGATACAACAGACAATTTCTTACATTACATGTACGCTGACGTCTTTTTAAAATGAATTAAACACAAGAAATAGGGACCGACGGCCTCAGGCATAAAATGTAGCTATACACGGTTGATAGCATTGCATTAAAAGTGTGGTAATGCGAGATTGATAGAGTCACAGAAGTGTAGTAATACAAGATTGATTAACTCAAACATAACTCTTTTTGAGAGGTGATAGTCTCAATTATTACTGTGCCTATGAGAAGTGATAACCTCAAACATGTGTCTATAAGAAGTGATATCCACAAACATGTGTCTATGAGAAGTGATAACCTCAAACATGTTTTCTTTGAGAAGGGATGACCTCAAACATAACTGTGTTTATGAAAAGTGGTAACCTCAAACATAGCTGTGTCTATGATAAATTATAACCCTAAAAATAACTGTGTCTATGAGAAATGATAACATTAAACATTACTGTGTCTATGAGAAGTGATAAACTCAAATATGTGTATATGAGAAGTAATAAACTTAAACATGTGTCTATCAGAAGTTATAAACTCAAACATGTGTCTAGGATAAATGATAACCTCAAACATGTGTCTATGAGAAGAGATAACCTCAAACATGTGTCTATCAGAAGTTATAAGCTCAAACATGTGTCTATGAAAAATGATAACCTCAAACATGTGTCTATAGGAAGTGATAACCTCAAGCATGTGTCTATAGAAAGTGATAGCCTCAAACATGTGTCTATTTCAGTGCAGTTCAGTTCATCCCGTAACCCATTAGGTCGTTGGGAACACACAGGAAGATATGAAAATCCCACGCCAACCCTCTCTGTCTGTCGCCGCCTGACGTATCACACCGGGATGAAGGCCTGACCACTCAGTAATGTTGTCCACCCATCTCTTCCTTCGATGCCCTCGCCCTCTCTGTCCCGGTACGGACCCAAAGAGTATCTAGTTGGTAATTCCGTTGGACCTCGCGACGTGCCCGCACCATGCGATCTTTCGTCTTTTGATAGCTGTGAACAGATCTTCAAAAGGACCAATAGCGTCTTCAACTCTCTGACGGATTTCTACGTTCGTGACACGATCTTTATATGTAACATGTAGGAGTTGTCTATAGCACCTCATTTCCATTGCATGTATCCTGCCCTGGATATCTGCTGTAATGGTCCAGGTCTCGCAGGCGTACAGTAATATTGATAGCACCAAAGAGCGCATTAGTCTGACTTTTATGCCGAGGGCGAGGCGCTTGCCTTGCCATATAGGTTTCAGCCTAGTCAGCGCCGCTGTTGTTTGTGCTATTCTTGCAATTACACATGTGTCTATAGGAAGTGATATTCTCAAACATGTGTCTATAGGAAGTGATAGCTTCAAACATGTTGCTATAGGAAGTGATAGCCTCAAACATGTGGCTATAGGAAGGGATATCCTCAAACATGGGGATATAGGAAGTGATAGCCTCAAAGATGTGGCTATAGGAAGGGATAGCCTCAAGCATAACTGTGGCTATAGGAAGTAATTGCCTCAAACATAACTGTGGCTATAGAAATTGATAGCCTCACACATATGGCTACAGGAAATGATAACCTCAAACATGTGTCTTTAGGAAGTAATAACCTCAAACATTTGGCTATAGGAAGTGATAGCCTCAAACATAACTGTCTATAGGAAGTGATAACCTCAAACATGTGCCTATAGGAAGTGATAACCTCAAACATGTGCCTATAGGAAGTGATTGCCTCAAACATAACTGTCTATAGGAAGTGATAAACTAAAACATGTGTCTGTAGGAAGTGATAACCTCAAATATGTGGCTATAGGAAGTGATAACCTCAAACATGTGTCTATAGGAAGGGATAGCCTCAAACATAACTGTCTCGTCATCTTCTGGTTGATCAGTTATAAGACTGGTTGTTAGGTTGTCTGAGCATGTCTCTCTATTTGACCAAATCCTTTGGTTGATCAGTTCTAAGACTGGTTGTAAGGTTTTTCTGAACATGCGTCTCCATTTGACTTTATCTTCTGCCGCTATTTTCATTTCAACATAGGTTCGTTCTTCAAATCTCTGCATACCTGATATTTAAAGATGGTTTTTTGTCGCTCTTTTTCCTTCGGATCTTGCCCTATAGTATCTTCTGTAGTAGACCTCTAAGTCGCATATTGTATCGCAGGCAAATTAATCTTTGTTTTTGTATAATTTGTGTATGTCAAATTCACTCGTTCCATTCTATGATAGTAACACATTTCACACGCATGTAAGCTTTTTTCATTCCTCTTTGCCAGAGCCCATGTATCAGTCCCATACAATGCAACTGTTCTACAATATGAGTAGTGATATTTCTTTTACTCAGTTCTATCTTGATATTGTTTGAAATTGTCAATTTTTGTGTTCTGAAGGTTTTACCATTGCAGCCCTTCTCTTAATTTCCGCCTCATTGTGAGCATCTTCTGTGATAGTATGTCATAAATAATCTCCGCCTCATTGTGAGCATCTTCTGTGATAGTATGTCATAAATAATCTCCGCCTCATTGTGAGCATCTTCTGTGATAGTATGTCATAAATAATTTGTGCCTCATTGTGAGCATCTTCTGTGACAGTATGTCATAAATAATTTCCGCCTCATTGTGAGCATCTTCTGTGATAGTATGTCATAAATAATCTCCGCCTCATTGTGAGCATCTTCTGTGATAGTATGTCATAAATAATTTCTGCCTCATTGTGAGCATCTTCTGTGACAGTATGTCATAAATAATTTCCGCCACATTGTGAGCATCTTCTGTGATAGTATGTCATAAATAATTTCCGCCTCATTGTGAGCATCTTCTGTGATAGTATGTCATAAATAATTTCCGCCTCATTGTGAGCATCTTCTGTGATAGTATGTCATAATTAATTTCCGCCTCATTGTGAGCATCTTCTGTGATAGTATGTCATAAATAATTTCCGCCTCATTGTGAGCATCTTCTGTGATAGTATGTCATAAATAATTTCCGCCTCATTGTGAGCATCTTCTGTGATAGTATGTCATAAATATGTACATTTCTCTACTTGTTCGATTATTTCTCCATTAATGATTACATCAGCTTTACTATGTTGCTCGGTTATTGCCATAGTTTTTGTTTTCAATGTGTTTATTTTCTTGCAAAACATTATGATTGCACTGCTAATTTGTTTTCAAACAGCCTGTGCAATGCTGGTACCTTGTCTGTACTGGCTAAAACCTCAAACAAAACTGTGCATATACAAACTGATATGCCCCGACCCTCCCCCCCCCCCCCCCAAACAGAATAAAAATAAAATAATAAAACTGTGCATATACAAACTGATATGCCCCGACCACCCCAAACAGAATAAAAATGAAATTAAAAAACAGAACCGTCTGTGCACGTGGCTGATAACCTCAAACAAAACTAAATCAAGTTATCAAATTAGAATCATTACAGCAAATATAGTTACTTAGATAACATCTTTAAACTACACAAACACACAATTAGCCTAGATATAAACATATTTGTGTTCACCTAGACAAATAACTGTTCTATCCACTTGACCACTTAATGCTCACTCTAACATTATATTTTACAATCATGGCATACTTTATATCTAATGTTGTAGTAGTAGTGACACTTGTAGTACTGGTACCAGTGGTAGTAGTAGTAGTAGTTGTAGTAGTTGTAGTAGTAAAAGCTGAATCAGTAGTAGTAGTACTAGTAGTGGTAGAAGAAGTAGTAATAGAAGCAGTAGCAGTAGTAATAGTAGTAGTAGTAGTATTAGTAGTAGTCGCTGCAGTAGTGATGTCAGTAGTAGTAATGGTAACGGTAGTATTAGTAGAAGTAGTAGTAGAAGTAATAGTAGTAGTAGTAATAGTAGTAGTAATAGTAGTAGTAATAGTAGTAGTAGTAGTGGTAGTAGTAGTAGTAATAGTAGTAGTAATAGTAGTAGTAGTAGTAGTAGTAGTAGTGGTAGTAGTAGTAGTGGTAGTAGTAGTAGTGGTAGTAGTAGTAGTAGTAGTAGTAGTTGTAGTAGTAGTTGTAGTAGTAGTAGTGGTAGTAGTGGTAGTAGTGGTAGTAGTAGTAATAGTAGTAGTATTAGTAGTAGTGGTAGTAATAGTAGTAGTAGTAGTAGTAGTAGTAGTAGTGGTAGTAGTAGTAGTAGTAGTAATAGTAGTAGTAGTAGTAGTAGTGGTGGTAATAGTAGTAGTAGTAGTAGTAGTAGTAGTAGTAGTAGTAATAGTAGTAGTAGTAGTAATAGTAGTAGTAGTAGTAGTAATAGTAGTAGTAGTAGTAATAGTAGTAGTGGTAGTAATAGTAGTAGTAGTAGTAGTAAAAGTAGTAGTAGTTGTAATAGTAGTAGTAGTAGTAAAAGTAGTAGTAGTTGTAATAGTAGTAGTGGTAGTAATAGTAGTAGTGGTAGTGGTAGTAACAGTAGTAGTAGTAGCCCATTTCAGTCATGAGTGGCTAGATGATGACGCCACATTTGAATGGTAACTTTCTACTGAATGTTCTCTTTTATCTCTCCTTGCGACATTCATGTTTCACTTTTCAGTGTCGCAAGAGCTTCTTTCAGTCCACCAAGAGGTGGCTCTTCCGTGGTACATATCATCTTGGTTCGGTCTACAGATTCGTCGTTCCAGGATGTGATACTTCATGTCCATTGCCTTCATGTCACGTTTATACACAATTTTGATCCTCACCTGTGGTCGGCCGATTGTTATTTTTTCATCCGCCAACTGTCCATAGACGATGTCTTTGGAAATGTGATCAGCTGTAATGCAACGAACAAGACCAAGCCATCGTAGTCGTCGCTGCCTAAGGATACGAAGATAGTGCCTCGTTTATTCATCTACGATACTTTCGTATTGTATATAAAGTGGCTTCTTTCAAAAAAATGTGTCACTTTAGATTCTTAACATTAATCTCAAAATCGCATCTTGTTCTTGTCTGTCGCTGTTGTGATAGGCAAGGTACTCACCTGACGAATCGATGGGCGATCGAATTCCGCTAGTATCAAACGACCCCTTGTTTCAAGGAAGGTTACCTCTAGTCGACTCGATTGGTCATCTTGTCACTGGTCCAAGATAACTCGGGACAAGAGAGCCAGATTGACGATAAGCGAAGTTTCTTTCTCAATATAATCCACATTTAGAGCAAATTACATCATCAAGAAAAAAACCGAATGATAGTGTCCCTTGTGATGGGTAACTGTTTGAGTAATTATTAACATCTATTATGTATTGCTATTGTTAATTAAATTATTTAATAACTTATTTCTTCCTTTTTGTCATTCACAGGAACATGTTCCCTGACAACATAATCGTCACTTGCTTCAATGCTGTAAGTATCATTGTAATAAACAAATAGTCTTTGTTTGTTTATCTTTGTTTGTTTATTTTGTTTCCTTATCTTTGTTTGTTCATCTGTGTTTGTTTGTCTTTCTTTGTTAAATACATGTATGACTAAGTAATGACAGCACTCGCAAAGACAAATACATGTTGTACACACCAGGCAACAGACAAGTAGAGTAACACACAAGTAGGGTAACACACAAGTAGAGTAACACACACGTAGAGTAGTAACACACAAGTAGAGTAATACACAAGTAGAGTAACACACAAGTAGAGTAACACACAAGTAGAGTAACGCACAAGTAGAGTAATACACAAGTAGAGTAACACACAAGTAGAGTAACACACAAGTAGAGTAATAGACAAGTAGAGTAACACACAAGTAGAGTAATAGACAAGTAGAGTAACACACAAGTAGAGTAACACACAAGTAGAGTAATAGACAAGTAGAGTAACACACAAGTAGAGTAACACACAAGTAGAGTAACACACAAGTAGAGTAACACACAAGTAGAGTAACACACAAGTAGAGTAACACACAAGTAGAGTAACACACAAGTAGAGTAACACACAAGTAGAGTAATAGACAAGTAGAGTAACATACAAGTAGAGTAACACACAAGTAGAGTAACACACAAGTAGAGTAACACACAAGTAGAGTAACACACAAGTAGAGTAACACACAAGTAGAGTAACACACAAGTAGAGTAATAGACAAGTAGAGTAACATACAAGTAGAGTAACACACAAGTAGAGTAACACACAAGTAGAGTAACACACAAGTAGAGTAACACACAAGTAGAGTAATAGACAAGTAGAGTAACACATAAGTAGAGTAACACACAAGTAGAGTAACACACAAGTAGAGTAATAGACAAGTAGAGTAATAGACAAGTAGAGTAACACACAAGTAGAGTAACGCACAAGTAGAGTAACACACAAGTAGAGTAACACACAAGTAGAGTAACACACAAGTAGAGTAACACACAAGTAGAGTAATAGACAAGTAGAGTAACATACAAGTAGAGTAACACACAAGTAGAGTAACACACAAGTAGAGTAACACACAAGTAGTGTAACACACAAGTAGGGTAACACACAAGTAGGGTAATAGACAATTAGGGTAATAGACAAGTAGGGTAACACACAAGTAGGGTAACACACAAGTAGTGTAACACACATGTAGAGTAACACACAAGTAGGTTAACACACAAGTAGGTTAACACACAAGTAGGGTAACACACAAGTAGGGTAACACCCAAGTAGGGTAACACACAAGTAGGGTAATAGACAAGTAGGGCAATAGACAAGTAGAGTAATAGACAAGAAGGGTAACACACAAGTAGGGTAACACACAAGTAGGGCAACACACAAGTAGGGTAATAGACAAGTAGAGTAATAGACAAGTAGAGTAATAGACAAGTAGAGTAACACACAAGTAGGGTAACAGACAAGTAGAACTCAAGCTCCTTACATCCTGAAGCTTCAACTGCCGAATATGGAGGAGGGGGCGGCTGTAGATTTAATATAGCGAATGAGCTAACAGCAGTTAGTAGCTCATAGCTGGCTTCTTGCAGCATTGTATTATAGTCAGCGGATCCGAGCTGACCAAGACCATAATCCGACTCCAAGTGGCGACCCTGGAAACAGGCTACACTGGTGTAGTCTGACTAAGATAATAGGAATCGTAGTAGGAAGGCGCACCTTGTACCAAAATAACTCAGCTTAAATCGGATGTGTTTTCCTGAAAGGCGCAATTGTCGCAGCCTCTCTGTAAATGTCGACACAACATGCTTTTAATGATGAATGCTCAAGAAGAAGTGATGAAGAAGAAGATGAAGAAGACGATGAAGAAGACGATGAAGAAGAAAAAGGATAAAAGGAAGAAGAAGATTCAAAAGAGCATGAAGAACACGATGAAGAGGATGAAGAAGAAGGAGAAGAAAAAGAAAAAGGGTAGGAAGAAGAAGATGATGATGACGAGGGAGGATAAGAAGAAGTCGGTATGAAGAAGAACAGAAGAAGAAGAAGAAGAAAAAGAAGAAGAAGAAGAAGAAGAAGGCAAAGAAGAAAAAGAATAAGAGTATTTAAAAAGAAGAAGAAAAAGAAGGAGACGAAGAAAAGAGGAAGATGACGGGAAAGAAGTAGATAAAGATGAAGAAGAAGAATGAGCAGAAAAAAGGAGAAGAAAATAAAGAAGAAAAGGATGAAGAAGAATAAGCGGAAGAAGAAGAACGACTATAAGAAAAAATAGAACAAGAAGAAGAAGTAGAAAATGAAGAAGAAAACGATGAAGAAGAAGTTGAAGAAGACGATGAAGAAGAAGCAGATGAAGAAGAACAAGAAGAAGAGAATTAAAAAAAACACAAAGGAACAGAAGAAAAAGAATGATCGAATTCCCTAATTCACGCCTTTCTTTATATTGTTATCTCAAGCCACTAGTACTCAGTTGAGTAAACGTTTCTTTGTTAACTGGTTACATACGCTCTTCTTACATCCCGAAGCTAACTCGACAAAGTGGACCAGAGTCTTACAAGCTCAAGAAGTACATTCAAACAGACAACGACTATGTCAAGAAGTACATTCAAACAGACAACGACTATGTCAAGAAGTACATTCAAACAAACAACGACTATGTCAAGAAGTACATTCAAACAGACAACGACTATGTCAAGAAGTACATTCAAACAGACAACGACTATGTCAAGAAGTACATTCAAACAGACAACGACTATGTCAAGAAGTACATTCAAACAAACAACGACTATGTCAAGAAGTACATTCAAACAGACAACGACTATGTCAAGAAGTACATTCAAACAAACAACGACTATGTCAAGAAGTACATTCAAACAGACAACGACTATGTCAAGAAGTACATTCAAACAAACAACGACTATGTCAAGAAGTACATTCAAACAAACAACGACTATGTCAAGAAGTACATTCAAACAAACAACGACTATGTCAAGAAGTACATTCAAACAGACAACGACTATGTCAAGAAGTACATTCAAACAGACAACGACTATGTCAAGAAGTACATTCAAACAAACAACGACTATGTCAAGAAGTACATAGAAACGGGCAACGGTTAAAGAAAAATTTGTAAAGAGAAGAACAAAATCAACACACAAATAGTATAAACATATCATGATACATTAATATTTTTAATGATGAGCAGAAAATTTTCTGAAGAGATCGCATAAAATGCCTGATCAACAAGAGCTTTATTGTCAGTGTCGTAGTGGAATGGATAAAAACGTGTTTTTTTAGCAACAGTTTCGCGAGAGAGACTAACGTCTGGTTAGGCAAAATATACTAATTGGACATGCTAGTCAGGGTTAGGCAAAATATACTGATAGGACATGTTATTCAGGGTTATGCAAAATATACTGATCTGATGTGTTATCCAGGGTTATGCAAAATATACTGATCGGATGTGTTATTCAGGGTTAGGCAAAATATACGGGTCGAATATTTTAGTCAGGGTCAAGCAAAATATACTGATTGGGCATGTTATAGTCAGGGACAGGCAAAATATACTGATCGGATATGTTATCCAGGGTTATGCAAAATATACTGATCGGATATGTTATCCAGGGTTATGCAAAATATACTGATCGGATATGTTATCCAGGGTTATGCAAAATATACTGATCGGATATGTTATCCAGGGTTATACAAAATATACTGATCGGATATGTTATCCAGGGTTATGCAAAATATACTGATCGGATATGTTATCCAGGGTTATACAAAATATACTGATCGGATATGTTATCCAGGCTTATGCAAAATATACTGATCGGATATGTTATCCAGGGTTATGCAAAATATACTGATCGGATATGTTATCCAGGGTTATGCAAAATATACTGATCGGATATGTTATCCAGGGTTATACAAAATATACTGATCGGATATGTTATCCAGGGTTATGCAAAATATACTGATCGGATATGTTATCCAGGGTTATACAAAATATACTGATCGGATATGTTATCCAGGCTTATGCAAAATATACTGATCGGATATGTTATCCAGGGTTATGCAAAATATACTGATCGGATATGTTATCCAGGGTTATGCAAAATATACTGGCCACTACCCCCACCTCGGCTTCCTCGCAATTCTTCTTTGGAACGGGTTGTTTTCATGGCAGCCTGGCTAACAAGGTGGGGGATAACAGTGATACCCGTTGTGATGAGTGACACGCAGATGAAATCAAGCATAGCACAGCCACATGGACGACCCCGGTCCACCTTCATCAGCACGCTTGACATGTGAGGAAAGCTAATGCCGCCCGCTACTGATCGCCATTATCAAGGCACACAAAATGGTTTACTTACTCATTGTGTGCATTAAACAACAACAATGATATAGCAACAGTACACTAAGTTCACATTCAAATTGATTCACTTTGTTTTGTTTATGTTTCGTCAGCTGTTTTCTACCCATAAATTGCATGACCACTTAATATGTAACAAATACTTACTTACTTCCCCTGTCCAAGCACCACGTTGTACTGTATGTATCCAGTATCCAGCGACATGGATTGCCTTGTCTTTTGCCTCCAGCATGTCGCACCTATTGCAAGTTTCCTGGAGGTTGGGGCAGGTCATCAGGTGGTCTGGGTCCTGAATTGCGAAACGGTTACATGTGTCATCATCTGTGTATCTCCATCGTTTCATATTCCTCTTGCATCATGATACACCAGTTCGGCGTCTGTTCAGTGACCTCCATGTTTGGTATAGTAACTGATGTCCGGGGGCAGGTTTCTCCAGAAATTCCATCTCTTGGGTCTGTATCAATTCGTGCCATCACTCGATATGGCGACCTTCAGAGTTTGTTTATGTGGGCTTTGCTGGTTTTAGGAAACTGTGTCTCAATTTGAGTCTTGTGCTCTGAACCTGATGTCTAAAAATTGGATGTCTTGGGTCGGAGCTCCTGTTTTTCTAGTTCGAATTCTGCTGCGACGCTTCTTCGGATCTCTGGAGGCGCTATGCCAATTATGGGTTAAATTGTATCAATGAGTGTGGGAGTTAGGCACCCTGATACTAGTATCAACTAGTTTCGCATGGGCAGAGTTTTACTAGCATTGCGCTGGTGCAGATGGCCGAATGACTGATGGCTGTGCGTCCTACCCCCCCCCCCCCCCAAAAAAACTTTCCCAAGTTCTGTCAGAGAGTTTTCGGATTATATCATTTCTAGCGTGAATCTTTCGCGTTGTTTCCTTGGCAGTGCGTTATGTAGGACAAATATATAACAATAATAGTTGGCCATCGCTAGCGAGGATTCCGAAAGCATCAGACGTACTAGCAAATGTTTTCTCATTTGGATGCAAAAACCAATTCTGGCATGGCACAGACTACGTGCCCGAGTCACACACGTGATGATCCGGCTGTTGAGTCTTTGTGCTTTCTGTTCTGTCCTTTGGCGATTTAGTTTCGCTGTGCAATCTGAACATTTTGTATGATGCTCAGGCTCCAGGTGGATCGACTCTACGCAATGATGACATCGATGTTGAGCCTTTACAGAGAAACTTTTAGGTAGTCTATGTAGCATCTCTTCTGTGCTTTGGTGTGGTTGTTTCCCCTTCAAACGGTATTGCCTTCTGAATAAGGTCCCCTTAATTGATCAGACGGTCCAAATCGCGTTCTATGAACAAATGTGATGTACTCTTATTTCTTCTGAACATGCATTTTGGATTTGTTTCATTTTCATTCTCATAAACTGCTGGCGCTATTCTGTTCAGAATTGTTATCACTGTACTCTGGGGAAACCCATTGATTATCAATCCCTCTCGACAAAAAACAAAGGATGTAGACACCGATGGTTCCCCTAACTCGTTCTTTGTGAATACTCCTGGTCCGTCCTCTGAGGCGCCCCTCTAAACTGGATCCAGGTCTTGTATCACAACCTTTCAAACTGAAGATCGTCTTTAATATGGCGATTGTCCTGAAATAGGCGGTGTAACGTTTTGTCGTAGTTTACAGCGAGGCAACGAAGTATGTGCCGTTCGACTTGACACATCCTTTTTCTTCTGTGCGTTCAAAATCTAATGGTCATGCTCTATCTGCAGGCCAGTCGCCATGATAAAGTCTGTAGTCTTCACCAGCTCAGAGTGGCTGCCCCATACTTTTTGTCTCAGCTCCGCACCCTCTGGCCAGGTCTGGCTTCTCATTCCCCTATAGATTGGGCATTCCTGTAGAATGTCTTAGTCCCATAGCAACAATTGCCGTCGCGGATGAAGATAACTTTTCATATAAAAAGCGATAGCATATGTGAGTTGGGGTGTCCAGTTCCCTTTCTTGTTGTGTTTATCTTCCTCAACTCGTTCGTTAGTTACCCATGTACAGTTGGGTTGACTTGAGGAACGATCGTATCCGCACGAACCACGGTCCGGGTTGTTTTTATGTCCTCCGGTGAATTCGAACCCTGGAACACTGTAATCCCAGTCTAACAAGCCTGCTTACTGTCGACTAGACTACACGCTCCTCAAAAGTGATAGGCTGTCAACTTTGGGAAAGCCTTAAGTGAATTAAAAGCCAAATAATACTATCACACTGTGCCTTGGAATGAATGATAAAACAAGTTAACATAAGAGAGAGAGAGAGAGAGAGAGAGAGAGAGAGAGATAGAGAGAGAGAGATAGATAGAGAGAGAGAGAGGGGGGAGCAGCATAGGACAGAAAGAACAACCACATTTTAAGCAATAGGGAAAGTCGACGAGAGAGACACTGCACTGAACGAGCGGAGCAGATGCGCTTCTTACCCATGAGAATTGGACATAATCGATTGAATAGCCACTCACATAGACTAAAACTTAACTCAACGTGTTTGTACTAGTTTAGAAGACTCTACATAGTCTGTATACAACCAGTTTCTTAGAGGGTGGTTTAACCGATGTGTGATTCCATCTTAATAGACTCAAACACTAGAACTAAGTAGACCCGCAGCTAGTTAGGCGTCATCTATAGCTGCTCTTAACAATCCACCTGGGGAAATTAACATATAACCGGCCACAACACCAATGTGTACAGCCAAAGATATCCTACAAACTGGCATATACTCAGAAAATTGCATACTGATCCTTGGCTTGTGACAACGAAACTCCACACAAAACTGTTTGAAATCCTTGAAGAACTCTCCACCAAAGCCCTTTTTATCCAGAAAAAACTTGCTTCGCGTGAAGACATAATACAAATCGTGAAGAACAAGTAGAAGAAGCACCAGAAAATGCATATGTTTCATCGTCAAAAAACTGAGAGTTCTCTGCCCATAAATGTCATGTTCACTTAATGCAGGGATTCAGTCCTTAAGTGCTTCAGGTCTGAAAATAATTTCCTTGACATGACGGTATCGATTTGAATGTGTGTACACGAGATCAATATTATCTTAATGCGCTTGCGCAACAATGCTTCTTTACCCTTGTAGTGTTCATAACTGTCACCATTTACTAAAAATATCTATAGCAATTTTGATATAAGTTACGAAGACAGGAGTTCTATGCATTTTCAAAGCATCAATTTACTTGAAATATTTGATTGAGGGGCTGGTGCAGTGCATACGTGGGAGTGTAGAATCCTGGTTGACAATGTGCTGGCTTGTTAGACTGGGATTACAGCGTTGTAGGGTTCGTAATCACGGATAAACATACAAAAAATCCGGGCCGGGGTTTGTGTCTGTACGATCGTTCCCCAGTCGAATCGGCTGTAAATGGGTACTTGACGTTTGAGTTGGAGAAGGTAAAAACAGCAAGGAAGGGAACTGGCCACCCCAGAACACACAGACTGCGAGTTAGTACTTGAAGAGTTATCTTTATCCACGACGGTAATTGTTACCATGGGACTTACCTTTTCACCCGTAGTGCTTGCTGGTTCTTTTTTAAAGAAACCTGCCATTTGGAATTGCCATGTTTGGTTTGATTTGTTTATGTGTTTTTTTGTACTGCTGTTTCTTGAGTGTCAATTTCTAACTTATTAAGTGGGTTTATACTTCTCCATAGTACTACATCTACTATATTCAGATCATAACTTTTGTGTACGATGAGTATTTGTTCTCGAATGTTACTAATAAGGAATTATTCAGATGCAAAGCCAGCGCGTTAACTACAGCGCTTCGCGGCTCTCAATAAGAAATTATACTTGAATATATTTATGTTTTTGACAATGACGTTTTATAAGATAGATAGATTTTTGTAATGATAGTAATAATAATAATAATAATAATAATAATAATAATACGCGTTGGTAAGTCACATCCATGACCACCTCTGCGTCACGGTTCCAAACTTTGTCCAGAGCGGAAGTGTAGGTTCCTATCTGCTGGAGCGATACTGTGCGGGAATTCTCTTCTGCGTCTCAGACGGTCTGGTGATATCATTTGGCGCCGAAGAACGAGCGTGAAAGTATCTTGTGTAGTCATCATTTCCTGGTCCATCGTTTATCAGTTCTTCACTGTTGTCTTAAATACACTGTCGTCACCACACACTGTCTGCATTCTGCGATGAATATCAACTGGTCGACATCCTTCAGCTGTTAGAAACCGAATCACCGCTCGCTGATCAACTCTGGAGGGATTCCGTATCATACCTGTCATGTTTTCAACGGTCTGGTGAGAAAGCTATGAGTCGGACGATAACAAAATTTTACAAACTTGACGGCTGGTATGTGCTGTTTACACCAGAAGTGACGGAATCATGCGTATCGTACTTATGTTCACTTGTTACAGTTTGGTTCGGTTTCATTTGAACACGCCCAGTAGGAAGAGCGTTTCGTTGTCTATTTTTTCTAGAGCGCTGTAGCGCAGAGTTGCCTGTGCTGAACAGAACAATATCGTCCACATAATCTATTGTATTGCAGTTAACATATGTGGAGTATTGTTTTTGACAAGTACAATGAGCAATCTGCTTTATTCCTTAATGTTGATATTCACTTAGTGGAATTTCGATGTGTTCATTAGTCGTGCCGTTGTTTGTCCATTCCGTGACAATAACGTATTCGTAGATTGTGTGTTACCGGATAAACTAGTCTCATATCTGCGACATGTAGGTATCGATTTCGTGATTTTAACATGTTCAAGTATGATACTTGGGTCTCCATATTCGTAATACTTAACTTACCGTCCTTATACTGGTTTAGAAGACCCTGTAGAATCTGTATACAAACCAGTTTTATTTACTTCACCTTGCTCTAAAAACTATGCGCATCCAATTTATTGTTAAATGCATTTCACTACCTCCTCTGGCAATGCATTCCAAGCATTCACCACTCTCTGACTAAAAAAATATTTCCTAATATATAATCTGGACCTCTCTTCAGTCAACTTGTAGCTATGCCCTCTTGTTATTGTGGGTGGCTGTATTTTTTTTTAAAACTTGTTATAGTGTAATTTATCCATTCCTCTGATCATCTTATAAACCTGTATTGTCACCACGAATTCTTCATCTCTTCTAGACACTGTAGGCCGTCTCTCTTCTAGACACTGTAGGCCGTCTCTCTTCTAGACACTGTAGGCCGACGTCCAATGTTAGACGATGAATTGTCGTAAAATAAGAGCTATTGTATTAATGACATTTTTACAAGAGTTAGAACCAGAAATTGTGTGCGCCTTATATTTCGACAGTCCCCATGACTGACAACACACTAGCATGTGGTTGTCCTATTTAAAAAAGTCTTTTGGTGTGACCCTTAACTAATTTTGTACCGCCTACATTACGTCATTGGCAGCTGCCTTGGTGTCCAACTGCTACACATTTTCATATAACCATACCATCATGGTAAATTGTATGCACAGTGTCGTGAATCATCTTAAAATATACGGCTATATTGTCATTAGTGACTATCCTGTTGCCAGAGACTAGCTGGTCGATCTGATGCTCCAATGCGTCAGTTGACACGCTTGCTGGTCTCCTACGCCGCGGATCACGAATGACATCCCATCTTTCTATTTGAAAATCTTTCCTCTGACTGAAAGAACTGTCTTCGTACTGAACCTTCATTCTTCTGTTCCAAGTCCTGTGACCACAAAAGAAACAAATAACGAATAACGCCTAGTTGCTCTTCTATGGCGCAAGTTGACAGTGGTGCGGTTAGGTTGTACGCTGATTTGCGCGTGCGCATACTATTCATTCGTTACAATCCCAACATGGAGTATTGCTAGATAGCTATTTTGTGTCCTGAATTAATATATTTATGTTGAACATACTCTTCCATGAACTTTATCATAAAAATAATGTTACTTAATGACTGTTCATCACACACTGTTTGATAACTGAACGTTAGTTCAATATTTGATATATAAATTGTGTCCTAGCCGAACTAATGTCAAACAGTTGCTATAATTTACCATTAATAAATATAGGCCCATTTATTTATGTTGATTGAGTCGCAATACATTGGTTGAATAGTACCTATAAAGTGTACACAAAAACAATGTTTGTCCAATCTATCCTATACGTTAGGATAGAACTAAACTCTTCCCCTACCACCCATTCCCCCACTATATAAACTAAACTGTTCCACTACCACCCATTCCCCCACTATATAAACTAAACTGTTCCCCTACCACCCATTCCCCCACTATATAAACTAAACTGTTCCCCTACAACTCATATTTCCACTAAATAAACATTAGCTGTTCCATTACTACCCGTGTCTCTTCTCTATAAACATTAGCTGTTCCCGTACCACCCATGTATCTACTATATGAACTAAACTGTTCTACTACCACCCATGTATCCACTATATGAACTAAACTGTTCCCGTACCACCCATGTATCCACTATATGAACTAAACTGTTCCCGTACCACCCATGTATCCACTATATGAACTAAACTGTTCTACTACCACCCATGTATCCACTATATGAACTAAACTGTTCCCGTACCACCCATGTATCCACTATATGAACTAAACTGTTCCACTACCACCCATGTATCCACTATATGAACTAAACTGTTCCACTACCACCCATGTATCCACTATATGAACTAAACTGTTCTACTACCACCCATGTATCTACTATATGAACTAAACTGTTCCCGTACCACCCATGTATCCACTATATGAACTAAACTGTTCCACTACCACCCATGTATCCACTATATGAACTAAACTGTTCCACTACCACCCATGTATCCACTATATGAACTAAACTGTTCTACTACCACCCATGTATCTACTATATGAACTAAACTGTTCCCGTACCACCCATGTATCTACTATATGAACTAAACTGTTCCCGTACCACCCATGTATCCACTATATGAACTAAACTGTTCTACTACCACCCATGTATCCACTATATGAACTAAACTGTTCCACTACCACCCATGTATCCACTATATGAACTAAACTGTTCCACTACCACCCATGTATCCACTATATGAACTAAACTGTTCTACTACCACCCATGTATCCACTATATGAACTAAACTGTTCCCGTACCACCCATGTATCCACTATATGAACTAAACTGTTCTACTACCACCCATGTATCCACTATATGAACTAAACTGTTCCCGTACCACCCATGTATCTACTATATGAACTAAACTGTTCTACTACCACCCATGTATCCACTAAATAAACTAAGCTATTCCACTACAACCTATTTATCCACTATATAAATTAAACTGTTTCACTACCATTCATGTATCCACAAATAAACTAAGCTGTTTCCATATCACCCATTTATCCACTCTATAAACTAAACTGTTTCACTACCATCCTTTTGTCTAATTGTTAAACTATAGTGTTCCCCTACTATACATAAATAAGTGGTCACTGTTTATTACGCTGTCATTGACCTTTGACATATGTGATATTTATGTTGCGTGCTACCTCCACGTCGCGAGGTTGCCATATCGACTTTCCACTACGTCAGTTTGCCTGCACCTATATGGCACACTCCAATAAGCGTGATTTGACGTTTTATATTATCCTCATCTGTATACGTATTTGCCCGATTGCCTTCAGCAAGGCTGGAAAAATTACTTCACGATTTCTCAACCCCGTTTATCCAGGACTTCAGGTATAGCGATATATCGTGTTGCTTCACTCGTATTGAGAGTATGGATTTAAGATGCATTTATAAACCACAGTAGTTTGAAGCACAATAGACGGATTCACTGCTACAATCCGTGCACGACATTTATTTCTTCTTTTCTAACAATATGATCGAACCAGTTCATACAAATAATGCAGTCCCAACATGTAGACCTTTACGTCTGATTATAAACTGGAATAAGGGCAGTTAACGTTGACTTGTTTACATTGAAAGGCTTTGATAAAGCGTTGTCGTTTCAACTGTTTGCTTATAGTGGAAAGATTCGAGTCAGTAGAATGAGCTCAGCGGTCCCAAACTCAGGGTACAAATAACTGTATTATTCGGTTTACAAACGTATTTTGGTAAACAATGAGATATGGAGTATTACTTTACTTCTTGTCAAGAAATACTAACAAAGAATTACAATGAACGATTCTAAAAGCATGCGTTTTTCTGGTGGCAGTGTACCGGAAGCAAGATATAGACCATCGCATGAGTATTAAGGAAGAGGATCAGTGCTTTTGAGACGAAGTTCTGCAGGAGAATTCGAATAATATCTTGGGTCATGAAAATAACAAAAAAACCATCCTGCAAGATCTGAGTGTCGAAGAGGACTGGTTTATAAACCACGTTATGTCTCGGAAACTGAGGTTTCTCGGCCACATCAAGTGCATGATGGACAGGAAAGAGCAGTTGTCGACCATTGTGTAAAAGGACACAAGACATCAAGGACACCCTAAACATAAACAGGTGGGTAGACTGTTTGCTGATCGAGATTCCTGGTCGAATAAATGTGATGAGAGCGACTTTCTATTAAGGACTTGCTTCATGATGATGATGACGGCTTATCAAGAATGCGGAAGACATGATTTCATAAACTAGTAAATGCTATGCCTTTTTCATCAGGGGCAAAGGTATAGGAGGACCCATAGGAGACACTGATGTCGGGGATAGAGCAACGTCATTGTGCGAGGCCACATCTTGTTTATGCGTTCCCTTCCTCGCTGCTTTTATCATGACAAAAATAAATGTGAAACAAGCTTTACAGAATTACGTATATATACCATATAATAATAACAATTATTATTATATGGTATATATACATATATATATATATATATATATATATATACGTAATTATGTTAAATGTGTTTCACATTTGTCACAGCGGAAATTATTCACAGTGACAACGTTTTGTCTGACTTTGTAGCACGTTTTTTGGAGCATCTCTCGCAAGGGTCCAATAATTGTCTGCAAGCATTGCTGTATTCTATTTCCCTAGGTACCTTTTTTAGGGTAGTAATGACCTGATGAAATCGTTCCTCGTTGTTCGCCACTAACAGCAGTAGAGAAGAAACACATAGGAGAGTGTAAAAGTGTAATTTCAAAGACGTGTTGCACCGTAGTCTTTCGTGACGATGCAACAGGGTTTCTACAAGCTCCTGGTCAGCCTTACTGTGGTCACTTGCTGGAATGCGTTCTGCGCTACATTTTCATCGAATGTGACGATATAATCAAATCGCTGATCTCGGAAGCGCTGACATATCTGTGGACCGACAAATACACTTTCCATGAATTTATCTTCATGAAGTCTTGAAAATGTGTCACGAAAGTAAAAAAATCCTACCCTATTTTGATTTATGCCCCTTACAGAAAATAATATTCTTGCTTAGTTTAAATTTTGTGTTAAGGGAGCAATATCGTATGGCATTCTACTTGTGGTTCGGTAAGTATTTAATGTTTTCCCTGATACAAATAATTGTAGTTGGGCTGTTCCCGTTTCTTGTAGTGGCAAGTCCTGGTACGGCAGTCCCACAGACAGAAAAAAAAAATAGCATAATATTGTGTAACACTTCTGTAGCCGCATTTTTAGACGGCATGGATCTTCAGGTCATCACAAACCTGCACTCATATTTGTCACATTTGATGGCGTGTAAAAGTTGTTCCGTGTTGTTGTACATTTCTTTCATGTGGACTGCTTACCCGGTTGAATAAGATCACAAACCGTACCATTATGGATTAGCACATATTTTAAGCTCAGTTTGGACGAATAAATGAACAGCCTTCTATCGTTATTTATGTAGTTGATGTTTAGTGCTGCCATCAGACTCACTAACACAATCAATGAGGTTATCTATCATTTTGAAATACGTAAGAAGATCTTTATGCTGATCACGAGATACAGAAACACGAACATTCTCTTCTAGAAGATCCCATTGCTGCAGCCTGGACCCCAACAACTCTGCATTATTTGTTTTCGAGCAATTCCAGACCTCTCACTAGATCATTCAATTCACTCTATGGAATTTGACGTGGCTGTGCAGCATACTCTTCTAGGTACGAAATCAGGACTCATGCTCGTGAAGAATATGTTTTTTCCTTTATCAAATTGGGACCGGAAACAGGTCCTGTGTGCAGCATTATGAGCCAGAGAGTAAGAGACAGTCGACGCGATAGAAGAACCAGTTATCTCCGGCTAAGAACAAATTCACAATACAGGTTACCGCTGCGAAAACCATAATGATCATCTTTTGGGATGTTAATGGCTCTATATTGGTGCATTGGGCAGTTTGGGCTCATTAGCCTTGGTTGGCAGCCGATCTATGATAAAGTAAACTCTGACTCTAAACCCGGGTAGATGACGCTCGTTAGCATGTTCAAGTAGTTCGCCTAGGAGAGGAGGAACTCTGATATTAAACTCACATGTCCCAGAGAGTGCTGGCTAGTGTTGAGATGATGAGAGTATCATCGGATGTTGCGAGTAACTAGCATCTGTGGGAAACGACTCCACTGCCTTGTGGAAACCTCAGGAGAGGGTAGAGCTACGGGAGTAAACCCAGACAGAAAATCCGGAGTGGTACCACCTAAGGCGGATGGTTTCAAAATTACGAACTCATTCCGGCAGCTCCTGCAGCTGAGCTGGTGCCAAATTGTCATGCTTTCCATTCCTTTGGATTACACCAGCGAGGCCGAGAGGGGGATCCTGCAGTTTGGGCAACCAAGGGTCTCCATATTCAGCTCCTAGGCTTGCGCACCGAGAGGCTACTCACACGGTTTCACAATCATGGTCTACAGAGACCCAGACGCCTAGGAATGAATGAATTGGTGCATTTCCAGGAAAGGGGTGAAACGGTGACTAGTGCTCGATATAGTGACATGCTAGTCAACAGGTTGAATAATATGACACTATGGAAACGCTGGGAACTTCTCTCAAAATGTGTATCTCTGCTACACAACTCCCGCCCATATAAGCCTGTGCATACTGTGGAAACAGTTCGTGCTCTAATATTTTGGCTCTTGAACCATCCTGCAAACAGACCAGACTTGCAGCCATCGGACTTTCACTTTATTTGGACCCTTTGGTGGACTTTTGCGGGGACTGAAGTTTGCAGATGATAACGAGGAAATGGAGGCGGTGCATAATTGGTTAAATGTTACACCAACATACTTTTTTTGTCCAGAGTGCATCCACAAACTAGTGGACAGGGGGACAGAGTATGTTGGCAGCACGATGACTTTGTTGACAAATTAGACACAATAAATGTCTGGTTCGCACTCTTGTAAAAATGTTATTAATAAAATTGGTGTAAACTTAATTACTGTCCCTCGAATGTCACATACTGCACACATGTTCAGTATTCACACAATTTATATCAGATATAGGATAATGTTTAGTTATGACATAATTTATTTCAGATATTAGATATATCTTTAGATTTGAGACAATTTATATCAAATATTGAACAAATGATCAGTTATGACACATTTTCAATCGTTAAAGCCTTTACTTGTGCTCCTACTGTTGAATTTCGATTTACATCGTTATTTTATTAACGCCATTCACAACCCTCTTTATCGCCCGTTACAAAATGTTTGAAGATTTACAGTGGTTTCTAGATTTATCGTTCCGTTGGTACCAGTAAGTTGCATTTCGTGTTCTTGAAGGTCAAGATTTGGTTAGTTCACACGTTCAAGCATATTTCACTACATACACCAATTATTACTTCAGTTCTCGGGTGGAGATCTGAGCTTTCTGCGAAAAAGGCAACCATCTATTTGGAATATAAATGCTTTTTTTTTTAACTGAAAGCAACAGACGAACTGGGGATGGCATCCCCGGTAAGCGGGAATAAAGGTCGTGAATCTTCGAACATTTGTGTTGATGTCCTTCCCTGGTCATTCTGGCAGAGTTCGGATGAAACGAGCAGGTGTTCATGTCTTGGAACGCCAATTGTGTAATCGTTCTTCTTCTTCTTTGTGTTCAGTTTCGTATGCTCGTTTCATGTCACCAGCTGGGCCGCCTCCATGAAGTAACACATCAGTAGCAGGTCCACAATGGTTCCCCACAGTTTATCTTTTCTGTTTCTTTCCTCGGGTCATGTCTTCTCACGAGAGCCTTGGTGCAGTGGATATGTTTGCAGGATGTGTTCTGGAGTCTGGGGTCCTCTGTGACATGTACATTGTGCAGTCTGTGCTGCTTCCATTTTATGCATGTGTGCATTTAGTTTGCAATGACCTGTTCTGATTCCAAAAATGGTGGCTTACTGCTTCCTATTCAATCTTTTGATTGGGTCATGTCGGTATTTAACCGTTGTATAAATTTAGGGATGATTTTCAGTTGACGACCAATGATGACATCACGGATGTTGAATTTCCAATCGATGAACTAGGAGAAGTTTAAAATTAAATCAGCCAATGGGCGAGTAGGATGGGGCGCCAGAAAGAATAGATCCGGACTATGCACAACCAGCGAGCCATTAAAATGATTACTGTCCTGACTCTTCACAATTTTCCGAGGAAGATTCTGGACGTCTTAGTCTACCCGGAGTGACGTCAGGTCGATTCTTGGTAGAACAGCCTTTCTAAGCACAACGAGTTGCTATTTGTTTTGAACATCGTTTCACATACTCCGAGACTTGGGCACTACTACACCGAGACTAGCAGCAGCTTGATGTCTTCCACCTTTGCAATCAAATGTGCATCCTCGGAATCAACTGGCAAAACGTGATTTCCTACAGTGAACTAGTTACAGCGTATTAAAATTGCAAAAATTGCCTCAACGATTTATCGTCGCCGCCTATCCCTCTTCGGTTACGTTGCCGGTCTCCCACTGGAAGTCCCGGCCCACCAGATGCTTCGACATGCTGTGGGAGCAATGGAGGGGAAGACGATTTCTCATCCTAGAGACGTCCTCGAGACGTACTCGCAAGACCTGGTTGAATCAGATCGCCCCTCTCTCCAACAGAACTGCAGGCCGCCTTAGTCACGGCTGTCAGACATGATCATAAACGTTGTCATTCAAAGCGAAGAACTCTGATCGCCTAAGCACTATTGATTGATTGATATTTTCAATGGATTGCTGCCTGCGCCTTAGTTACTATGTGTATTATTCCAAACGTCATTAGCCATCCCCTTTGCTCATTGAACTGCTATATATTCCGTATTGAATACCACAACTGATTGTCATTGTATCTGCTGTAGGATCGATCGCCTTTGATTGTAAAATGGCATGTCGTGTCTTATTCTGACAGTGCATTTTTAGCATCGTTGGGATGTTTGATTTAGAATTGTCTACATATTTGAGACACGGCTTGGCAATGTCATATTTTCATTGCGTGTATTTCAAGTCAAAGATATAACATTCTTAGTCTACGGAATATTTTATGTAAATTCCGTTTTGCAGCGCGTTAGTCTTTCACCACAATACACACTTTAAAAAGTAGCATGATATCCTCCTGGCTGTAGTGCAATTTAAGACTCCTCAGTAAACTCACCACTATTGTGTGTGCTGGGAGGGGGGAGGGGGGGGGGAACTGTGTCGATTCCCACTGCGCTGACCAGACTTCTATGACGCAGCCTGTGTCTGGGAGCGCAAAAGAAGACATGAGGTTAGGGGACGACTAATCAGTATGTTTCTTCTCCTGACTCAGATAATTTTTCGCTCTCACACATCTTGCAGCGAGGTCCATTGAGCACTACGTAGTCAATGACTCGCTTATGGAGTGTTTATTATTCCACATTATGTTCTGCTGGTTGGCGTATTTCTTATCCGGTTGTTTATAAAATGAAAATGTAAAAAGACCAAAAACCTTTTCTTTCAAAATGCATTAATTGTTTTAACTATTATTAACATTTTTGGCATATTTTATTAGTTAAAATTCACTAATAAGTATACATGCTATATATATTTAGATAATCTGTTACATCCTACGGAAATCGCCTTTTATGTTTCATCACAAATATGAATTACAAGCTTAGGGTGTAGAATTGTTATGCATGACTAAATATCACAGAATACTTATCAGCGCCCCACGCTTTTATTTTGTCTTTTGGATGAAACATAATGAATGATTGGCGTAAAACGTAAAATTAAAGCTAAAAGCATTAATAAAACTGAATTAGTGTATACTTTTTAGAGTATTTGGACAAAAGAATCTTTTCAAAAAATGAGTTGATAATACTCAATTTTTGTTTCTTTCGGAAATGTGAAATCTTTCTTATATTCAATTATAATATTATATTTTTATATGACGAACTCACAGGCTTACATGTGTCAGTAATATTATAAAACAAACACACATACGCAGATACACAAAACTTTGCACATGAGCTCAATATTATTATTAAATGACCTTATAATCAGATGAAATGTCTTGGTAAATGGTTAAATCTGGGGAAAAAACAGAGAAATGTGAGACAAATAATACTAGGACATGTCTAGGATTTTTTCCTTTTCTTCTTCTTCTGCTTCTTCTTCTTCTTCTTCTTCTTCTCCTTTTTCGATCAACCGATGATATGCTTCTAGCTCGGTTAGGTTAACGAAGGAGACAGAATCTTTCAGGCTTTTGCTTGGGTGCTCAGCAATCGCTCGTCGCGGTGTCTCTAAGACCTACTCCGTAGAAGTAGGCCTAAAGCCTGCAATGCCCCGATCTGAGTCTAAAGATCTTTGTATGCCAATTTTTTGCCATGTTTGTCTTTGCTGTCATTTTCTGGCTTGTATTATGTGTTCTTGTCTCTCTGTTCTGTCGTCATGGATCGTGGGATGAGTGTCTTTGCTTCTTTATAGCTCTTTGGGGGAGGGCGAGTCTGCGTACATATTATGCATATTATCCATCTCATTGAAACATTATACCAAGATCAACCATCCACTGTCCGAGTATCTCCTGTTTCGTGAGTTCATCGTTCTTCTCCTTTCCAATAACCGGACATTTAGCCGGAATCCACGGTAGGACTAGATCTGTTTTTTTTTAGACAGGAATCCGATATTGCATTTTATTTTGTGTGACATCTTGTTTGATGATATAGATGACTTGGAGTTCGCTCCTGGAGTCTGTTAGAATGACAGTTTTTCTTTTAGTTGTGTTTTGGTTGAAAAGAATCCTCGTTCATACATGAACAGCTGTAGTTTCCGTTCTGATATGGGTACATGTCTTTCCTGCTTGTATGGAGTTGTTTTTCTATTTTGCTGTAGTTTCCGTTCTGATATGGGTACATGTCTTTCCTGCTTGTATGGAGTTGTTTTTCTATTTTGCTGTAGTTTCCGTTCTGATATGGGTACATGTCTTTCCTGCTTGTATGGAGTTGTTTTTCTATTTTGCTGTAGTTTCCGTTCTGATATGGGTACATATCTTTCCTGCTTGTATGGAGTTGTTTTTCTATTTTGATGTAGTTTCCGTTCTGATATGGGTACATGTCTTTCCTGCTTGTATGGAGTTGTTTTTTCTATTTTGCCGTTTAAGTGTGCAATGCAGACACCACTTTCACTCATTCTGTAAACACGTTCAGTAGTTACTAGGGTACAGTCTCTTGAGCTCATGTAAAGCACGGATTATCTTGTTCTGTTGTTGACTGATCACAGTTCATCGTTAACTCTGAAATCTCCAAGATTATTTGGGATCGGTCAAGACACAGTACTTGTGGTTCTGAAATGAGTGCTTCGTATTATTTTATTTCGATATCAAAGATGCGTGCATTGTCTAGGATTTAAACCACGGACCTCTAGCACCCTATGCGAGGATCATATCTCTACGCTACCCTGCCGATTCATAAAAATAAATTTCAAACAAAGGAAGTATGTAGATTTGGTTTGTCTTGACTACTCAGGCAAAGATGAACATGTGTCATTTCCTATAAAAATGACCTCGCTTTATTTACGAAATGTCTCAAATTGTCAATAAATTGTTCCAAACGTATAATTAAAGTGTACTGTCGTCGTTGCAATACAATCTTACCAGGGATCAAAATGATGTGCAGCGCATGAGCTGCAGTGGTCAGCGATCCATAGTTGACTGCTAGCGTCAGAGCCAGCGAGCCAGAGCTGCCAAGACCTTCCTACACCTCCACGCGGTGATCCTGGATAACAGGCGGCAGCAGGGCAGACTGGCTAAGGAGAAGAGATCGAAGAGGGAATGCTAACCCGGTACTCAAAAAATGCTTACTGAAGTCGGATGTGTTGGACCGAAAGGTGCAAATATGGCAGTCAAGCTGTAAACTACGACACAACGCATTCCGTTCTCTGGACTACATTCTGCTACTTAACCCCTTTCAGGGTTTGGTACCGGGAGATTGAGAACGAACGAAGCCAAGCCAAGCCAATCCTACCAAAGTTTGAGATAGAAGCTGAACGAACATCGGGAGAAATACGAACATCGGGAGAAGTACGAACATCAAGAGAAGTACGAACATCGGGAGGAGTATGAACATCGGAGAAAGTACGAACATCGGGAGAAGTACGAACATCGGGAGAAGTACGAACAACGGAAGAAATACGAACATCGGGAGAAGTACGAACATCGGAGGAAGTACGAACATCGGGAGAAGTACGAACATCGGGAGAAGTGCGAACGTCGGAGGAAGTTCGAACATCGGGAGATGTACGAACATCGGGAGAAGTACGAACATCGGGAGAAGTACGAACATCGGGAGAAGTACGAACATCGGGAAAAGTACGAACATCGGGAGAAGTACGAACATCAGAGGAAGTACGAACATCGGGAGAAGTACGAACATCGGAAGAAGTACGAACATCGGAGGAAGTACGAACATCGGGTGAAGTAAGAACATCGGGAGAAATACGAACATCGGAGGAAGTACGAACATCGGAGGAAATACGAACATCAGGAGAAGTACGAACATCGGAGGAAGTACGAACATCGGAGGAAGTACGAACATCGGGAGAAGTACGAACATCGGAGGAAGTACGAACATCGGGAGAAGTACGAACATCGGAGGAAGTACGAACATCGGGAGAAGTACGAACATTGGGAGAAGTTCGAACATCGGCAGAAGTACGAACATCGGGAGAAGTACCTCGGCAATTTAAAGCCTGAAAAAGGGAAAGTCCCTCGGATGTGATTACAACCAAGCAGAGCGAATACAAGCAGAAGGGCACGCCAGTTTATCACATGCTGTGTAAATAGATTCGGCACAGCGCAGAGGGGCCAGAAGCATGGAAGAAATCAATGTATATTCACCTGTACAAAAAAGCATTCTGAAGATGTGCATAAACTACCGAACTATCGCGCTAATCAGCCACGCTAGCAAGATGTTCTTGCGAATCCTGTTAAGAAGGTAAAAGAAATGGTTTGAATCAGAAATTCACGAAATCCAAGCAGGTTTGAATGAAGGCAATGGGACCAGATTCACATATTCAATATGAGGAATATCTACGGAAACTGTAGAGAGTTTAATGTAGACCTGTACACGTGTTTCATTGATTACACCAAGGCCTCCGAAACGGTAAAACATCAACATATGTGAAACATCATGAAGGAAATTGGGTTTCCTGTGCACATTGGTCATCCCATTGAAACATTATACCAAGATCAACGAGCCGCTGACAGAGTATCTGGGCAAACATCAGATTGGTTCGCAGTACAAAAGGGAGTAAGACAGGGATGTATCCTCTCACCTTATCTATACAACATACAGGCGGAATGTATAATGAACAATGTTAGAGAAGACGAAAACATTGAAAGTGTTGATACATTTACGATTGACGGGTACTTCTTCTTCTTCTTCTGCGTACACAGTCAGACAGTAACCATTATTTTTTCGAAAAAAGCAGCGGTCATCCTGAGACTCTCGCCACTACCATACAGCTTGTCTTGCAGTTGCACTGGCAATGGCCACATCTGCTCTCTCTGATCCTCGTATGTCGGGCAGTTCTGCAGCAGATGTTCAGTGGTCATTTTACCAGTACCGCATGGGCATTCGTCGGTACACCCTATCTTCAGTTTGTTGAATAGGTGGTACCTCAGTCTGTTGTGGCCAGTGCGAAGTCTAAAGACAACGACCTGCTCTCTTCGGTTCAACTGGTAATAGGCATCGTTTTTGGTGTAACCAGTATGTTCGGTTTCCCATTTGGACATGTATCTGGCTTTGATAAGCCGTTTTGACTCTTCGTACGTCATACTGGTATCTGTTTGTGGTAGCCTTGCACCTTCTTTTGCCAGTCTGTCTGCCTCCTCGTTGCCTTGGATGTTGCAGTGTGACGGAACCCACTGTACCACCACCCTTTTTGGTGCGGACTGCTGGCACAGTTTGCAGAGTGCTGCTCTTAAGTCATTAAGCTCAGTGTTCTTCTGGCTTTTTAGCGCTGTGACTACTTCGAGAGCATCTGTCAGCAAGACTATATGGCTCTCATTTTCACTGTGTGTCACCATTTCTTCCACTGCCGCCCTCAGTGCCTCTGCCTCTGCTCTGAAATTGCTTGTGTACTTACCAGTAGCGAATGACAGTGTTATTTTTCTGCCATTTGGTAGGTTCAGGAATGCTCCTGCCCCTCCGTTCTGTGTAGTGTTTGTTACAGAGCCGTCGGTGTATGCATGGGTCCAGTCCATGCTTGGGTAGCTTTTCGTTATGAAGCTTAGGGTAGTGTCTCTCCTTTCTTTCTCACTCTGGCAGTTTTTGTTTGCAATACCTGGTATATTTTCTACCACCTCTGGAAATATATCCTGCCTCCAAGTAGGTTTTCGTACAGTAGTGATGGGTTTTGGTGTTGTTAGTGCGTTTATGGGATCTTCGTGCATCTTTGCTTTGGCTATTTCTGCAAAGTTTCTCCGCTTCAGTTTCCCATTTCCCAGATTGTTTAGTCTCTGGTACATTGGATGGTCCGTCAGTCTTCGGAGTTTCTCTGACTGCAGCTGGGCTCTGCAGTCTCTTCTATCGGTCATGGATTGCAGTCTTGTAATCTTTTCAAGTTCTACAATTGGCGTTGACTTCATGCCACCTGTTATAATTCTCATGGCTTGGTTTTGAAGTTTGTTAACTTTATCGAAGTTCGCCTTCGCTGCTGTTGTCCATGCCGCAATGCCATACTCGAGAACTGGTCTCACTCTTCCAGTGTACAGTTTCTTTAGTATGCTTTCGTCTGCTCCCCAGCTTGTGCCAGCAAGTTTCCTCATGATCGCCATTCTTTCTCTGGCTTTCATTCGGTTTCTCTCAATCTGACTTGTCCATGTCATGCGCCGATCAAATGTGACTCCCAGATAGGTTGGGTTGTCGTTTGGCTGCAGGATTTTGCCATTTAGGCTTAATTTGGTACTTTGGGGTTTTAATGAGAGCGAGAATATTGTGCACGTGGTTTTCTCTTCGTTTATTTTGACCAGCCATGAGTTCGCCCACTCTTCCAGCGATGTTAGGGCCGTTTGCATCCGATTTCTTGCTATGGTGAGATTCTTTTCAGAGGTCCACATAGCCAGATCGTCTGCAAACATTGAGCTATGGACTCTTCTTGGTATATTCTCTGTAATATCGTTTATATATACCAGAAAGAGTGTGGGTGACAGTACTCCCCCTTGGGGTACTCCCTGCTCGAGTGTCACCTTTTTGCTCATCTGCCCTTGTACTTGGACTCTGGCCGTTCTTTGTTTGAGGTAGTGGTTGATCCACTTGTACATCTTCCCACAGACATCACTTCTTCTCAGCTTGACTCTAAGTCCGTCCTTCCAGACTTTGTCAAATGCCTTTTCCAGATCCACCCAAACAGCTACTGTGTGCTTCTGTGCCTGGTAGGCATCTTCTATCTCCTGGGCTATGAGGATGACCTGGTCCTCAGTGGATCTGTGCTGTCTAAAGCCGGCTTGCTGTGGAACTAGAATTCGTTTTTCTTCCAGATGCCACATCAGTCTGGTGTTTATCATCCGTTCCATCAGCTTGCCGACACAGCTCAGTAGGCTTATGGGCCTGTATCCATTCGGATCTGTTTTATCCTTTCCTGTTTTTGGTACTGGTACCAGTATTGCATCCTTCCATGCCTGGGGTACAATACCCCTTTTCCAGCTTTGGTTCAGGACTGATAGTAGTTTTTTCTTCGCTGTTTGGCCCAGCCCCATCAGCATTTCGTTTGTTATCCCGTCTTTTCCGGGAGATTTCCTTTTCTTTAGTGTTCTCATAGCCTCTTCCATTTCGCGCATGGTTAGTTTGGCCATCATGTGCTCTTCGGGAGCCGTATTTATGTTTTCGTGTCCGTTTAGCTCTTCGCTAATGTCTGTATGCTTATCTGCAGGGACCTCGATGTGGTTTGCTCTGGCATAGTGATCGACAAAGGCGTTTGCGGCTTTCTTACCTGTGATCAAGTTCTCGCCCTGCTTGATAGTAATTTGTTTATTTGACGGGGTTTCGTCGTTCATGGCTCTGACTAGCTTCCATAGCTTGTTCCCTTCTTTGTCCAGGTTTAAACTTTCCGTTTTGTTTTTCCAACTTTCTCTTGCTGTTTGCTTGAGAGTGTGTTTGTACTTCGCCGTGGCGGCTTTGAGGGAGATGTTTGCCTCCATGGATTTTTCACGTTCTGCCACGTTCCTAGCATTTGTTACTGCATCTTCCACTTTCTGTAACTCATCATTCCAGTAGGGCTTATAGTTTTTCCTAGCTCCTCTTGGGATGGTTTCAGTGGCGGCTTGCATTATTGCCTTGCTTAGGCTCTCTACCATGGGCTTCATTTTGGTGTTTCGTGTGTTGATGGTTTCACACAGCCCATCTGTCAGGATTGCAAATCTGTCCCAGTCGGCTCGTTTGTAATTCCAACGTGGGAGCGGTTTTGTTTCCTGTGGGCCTACTTCCATGTCAATGGTTAGCCTGATCGGCCTGTGGTCGCTACCTGCCAGTTGGTTTAGCACCTGGCGGTCTATTTTATAGTGTATGTCCTGTGTGGAGAAGGCCAAATCTGGAGTCGAGGTGGTATGCCATGTTCTTGAATAGAAGCTAGGGCTATCCTCCGGCCTATTGATTAGGGAGAGATTTGCATCTATCTCCCAATCTTCCACTTCGTCACCTCTGCTGTCTGTGTCAGAGTAGCCCCATCTCTCCGAGTGGCTGTTGAAATCTCCAACTACTATGCAGTTGGAGTCTCTGACCTCCATACTCGAGAGCGATAGGTCTCTGTTTGGTGGTCCGTACAGATTGAAAATGCGGAGCTTCGTCTCTTGAGCCATTATGTCAACTCCTACAATTTCTGCTTGTCCGGTGTGATTGACAGGTACCGCGCTACTCGGTATGCTGTTTCTGGTCAGTATCAGGACCCCTCCTTTGTGGCCTTCTCTATCTAGACGGAAGGTCTAGTATCCTCTGATTGAGAATTTATGGTTACTGTTGAGGTGCGTTTCCTGGATACATGCCACGTCAATCTTACCTTCATGCAGGTGGTGTGTTAGGGAAAGTTTTTTGTTAATGACTCCCTCCGCATTCCACTGTAATATTCTGAGGGTCTTGAAGTTTTGGCCAATAGACGTTACCCCATAGCCATGTGCCTTGACTCCACGACACATGGGTGGGTGACCACCAGTAGTCAAGGGTGGGCCCCTTCGAGGCGTGAGGCCCGGCGCTATCGCTGCCTGGCGGGTCTCCTCAGGATGAGCGCCATACGTTTTTCGAATAGGTTGTACTGCCATCATACTGTGATTTACGTTGCACTGTTTTGTTAGGCTTGCGGCCCCGTGCATCCGATTTCAACAGGCGTTTCTGTAGGGATGCCCTCCTTAGCCTTTGGCTGTCCCCAGCCTATCTGCATGCAAGGCAGCAGTTGTTTACGATCAGAGTTTTCTCTCCTATGGAAGTTGTCTTACCAGACTATCGAGTCTTCACTACTCGTGTCTATAGGGTGCAATGATGATGTGATATATGAGATGGACTGGTTTACCCGGAAGAGAGGCAGTCCAGTGTGTCTGTATCCCAGGATCGTCACGTCCTGCCAGAAACGTAGCATTTGCATTTGAGTGGGGTATCTCTTTTTCCCTTTATTTTCTTGGCTTCTATGCAGGGATGGTACGCCTAGCATTCCCCGCCACCTGGGGTGTTGACACAGTGGGGCAGGTGTGCAATGTCCGCTGGTCTGCATCTCTTCTGCGTCCAGTATGATAGTTATATGGCTGATAACGTACAGAGGTAGATATCGTAGCCGGAGTGCATTCAGCCAGAGGACAAGCCTGGTAATGTCACCGAGATGTTGTTCGCCTGGTGTGCGGACAACTCTCATGGTCGATGGTTGAGTCTTGACAGTTCACAGTGAGGTGGCTGCTCTACTGTTTTCGACACCCCGACCAGGTACTAAGTCTTTGGTTGGTGTTTTTTCGCACCCCATCGCCGTATAGGGTGAGTATCAAGCAGTTGTCCGCCCGCTTTGACTTGCGGGCGGCAAGGACCTCTTACTGTGGCTCTACCTGATAGGGCTGGGGCGCAAGCCCCAGGTCCCGAGCATGTAGGAGCCTCCCATTGCAGTGGTGCTGAGATTTTGGGCGGGATTGCGGCTTACAAGGGTTCGGTCGCAATCCCCCACATGGTAGCCTCGCGCCCTTGGCTTATCAGCCTGGTACGTGAACCAAAGTGTCTGCGGCTCCTCTCGATTTGAGCTGGTTTTCCGTAGCAACGCCCAGTCATTTGTAGGGTAAAACTGACCTGTCTTCAGATGGTCTATTTCCAGCACCCGTTCACTGTTTGGTCAGACGAATTTATTGAGGGCTTTTGTTTGTCAATGACCAGGTATTTTAAATCTGCGGTTTCTGCAGAGTTAAAACACGATTTCCGTAGCGTTCTTTCATTTGAGTGTTTGAGAGCTGACTTGTCATCCGTGTGTCTAATACCAGCGTACGTTCATTATTAGACCCAAACGGCAGTGCTCTCGATTTGTCAGTTTTTCTACAGTATTGGCGTGTTCAGTCAAATTAAGCCGCAGATTCCACACCTGGTGGTGCCCTTCCGTCAATTCCCTTAGCGAGACAATCAAGTTTCTTAGAGGGTAGCCCCAAAATTTTCGAGGGTCTAATTCCAGCACATGTTCTCTATTAGACCCCGCGAAGGTGTACTTTTGATAGTCATTCTGCAGTATTGGCGTGGTAAGTTAACTTAGGTCTCAGGCTCCACTCCTGATAGTGCTCTTCCGTCAATTCCTTTATCACACACTGGATGCAGACAGAACCGAGCCACAGGGGCATAACCCCAGAATTCTGGGGGTCTAAGTCCAGCACCAGTTCCATATTAGACCCCAGAAGAGTGGTCTCGGCATGTCACTCATTTCAGTGTTGGCCGTGTTGAGTCAAATTAAGCCGCAGGCTCCACTCCTGGTGGTGCCCTTCCGTCAATTCCTTTAAGTTTCAGCTTTGCAACCATACTTCCCCGGAACCCAAACACTTTGGTTTCCCGGAAGCTGCCCGCAGAGTCATCGAAGCAACTCCTGCGGATCGCTAGTCGGCATCGTTTATGGTCAGAACTACGACGGTATCTGATCGTCTTCGCGCCTCTGACTTTCGTTCTTGATTAATGAAAACATTCTTGACAAATGCTTTCGCAGTAGCTCGTCTTGCGGCGATCCAAGAATTTCACCTCTAACGCCGCAATACGAATGCCCCCGTTTGTCCCTGTTAATCATTACCTCCAGTTCCGAAAACCAACAAAATAGAACCGAGGTCCTATTCCATTATTCCATGCACCATTATTCAGGCAGCCGAGGCCTGCTTTGAACACTCTAATTTTTTCAAAGTAAACGCGCCGGCCACCCAGGACGCTCAGCGAAGAGCACCCGTGGGAGAGAGCCGGCAGACGGTAGGGCAGGAGACAACGGGCAGTGAACCGGCGCGAGCCGGACCGCCCGCCTGCGCCTGAGATCCAACTACGAGCTTTTTAACTGCAACAACTTTAATATACGCTATTGGAGCTGGAATTACCGCGGCTGCTGGCACCAGACTTGCCCTCCAATAGATCCTCGTTAAAGGGTTTAAAGTGTACTCATTCCAATTACGGGGCCTCGAAAGAGTCCCGTATTGTTATTTTTCGTCACTACCTCCCCGTGCCGGGAGTGGGTAAGTTGCGCGCCTGCTGCCTTCCTTGGATGTGGTAGCCGTTTCTCATGCTCCCTCTCCGGAATCGAACCCTGATTCCCCGTTACCCGTTACAAACATGGTAGGCATGTCACGTACCATCGACATTTGATAGGGCAGACATTTGAAAGATGCGTCGCCGGCACATGAGGCCATGCGATCAGCACAAAGTTATCCAGAGTCACCAGTGGGGACGCCGCAACCCCGCGAGGGGAAACGACGATTGGTTTTGAACTAATAAAAGCGCTCTTTCCGCGAGGGTCGGAGCTTGGTAAGCATGTATTAGCTCTAGAATTGCCACAGTTATCCAAGTAGGATCGTGTCATCTAAGGAACCTCGACTGATTTAATGAGCCATTCGCGGTTTCACCGTGAGACAGTGTGAACTTAGACATGCATGGCTTAATCTTTGAAACAAGCATATGACTACTGGCAGGATCAACCAGATATCTGTCGGAGACGTACGTACAGCACACACCGGTCGGCGGAGGAAGGGTGTGTAAAAAGCCTTGCTGGGACGACGGCCGCAGGGACCGACTGACGGGACGGACGGTTTGTTCCACCCGTCCCTCACTCCGTCGACCTAGGACCGCCTGACAGGGGCCTTCTACACGCACCAGACGACCGACCGACCGGGCTCGCTCGAGGAGGGATGGCAGCGCTCTGTGCAGAACGGATCCCAACGACCTCGGCGACGAATTTCACTGGGACTAGAGACACCATTTGGCCTGCCCTTCTCCGTAGGGAGAGAACGGCAGGGCCTCGAGGCAACGATTCCTGCTTTCCATTTGCCGGTCACAAGCTCTTTGCGAGAGTCGGACCACCAGCGAGACGTACTGTCGAGCTCTGCTATAAGCCTTAGAGAAATCACCACGGACGGACCACGTTTCCTGATACGGACCAGACTAGGGCACCTCGGTGGAGGAGCCACTACCACAAACCGCACCCAATTCGCACTACGGGGAAAGGCAGGCGAGCGTTTTCCGCAAGCCCGCGCTATCGCTCCGCCTGGCGGGACTGAGATCGCTTTACCAACACTGGTTGAAATTGAGTCGCTGCGGCGAGACAACTACCCCAGATATTGACGGGTACGAGATTCCAGAGTTACGATACGAAGACGACACATTGATACTAACAAGAAGTACAAAAGGGCTAGAACAGCTAATTTCAGTCGTAAATGGACACATTAAAGATCAAAATCTGTTTATAAACATAAACAAAACAAAGATAATGAACACCGACAATTCACGATGTCAATATAAATTTACAGTCGGAAATAGATCAGGTAACGCATTCTGAATATCTTGGCTCCAAAATTGACAAAAATGGCGACTGCTCGAAAGAAATCAGAAGAAGACTAGCCATGGCAATGCAAAGACTGAACAGCCTGGAGAAATTATGCAGAGCACCAAGTAAATAATAAAAGTTAAAATCTTGAGAGCCTGTGTTTTTCGTGTGGCAGCAAATGGCTGCGAATCAAAGACGATTACCGAAACTTCCAAACAAAGAATCGAAACCTTTGAGTCAAAATGATACAGAAGTATCCTTAAAATACCCTGGTCAGAAAAATACAAATGTAGACATTCGGCAAGAGTTGAGCATAGAGGACAACTGGTTTATCAATTTCATTTTGGCTAGAAAATGTAAATACTTTGGTCACATCAAGAGACACAACGTGCTTGAGAGAACAGTGATGGAAGGTATGGTGCCAGGCAAAACTGGCAGAGGTAGACCAAGACGACAATGTCACCAAGATATCCAGGAATAACTGGGTGTGACTGTGGTGGAGGCAGGAGTTTTGGCAAGGGAACGAGTTTCTTTCAGACATGCGGTGATGGGAAGGGCTCTCTATAAAGGACATGATATATCATGATAATTGTCATAGATGTGTACCAGTTATGAAAATGTAATCTCTCTAGCTTATCGATAAGTGTCTTAATTGTTCAACACAGGATTCGACCCTAACTGCCAACTTAAGTTAATTAAAAGCGCCTAAAATTCGTGTTCAGTAATTGATGTTCTGTCTACGTTTACAAATTTACACGCCTCTGAGTTGTCCCTTGATGTTCTTTTAAACATAACGTCCATTGAAATATCTTGCTCATGAATTCGTTCTCTACAATTTCTCTGTTTTAGATGGTGTTCTTGAGTTTTCTCTCTTTTATTCTCTGGTTGCTTTAATTTCTTCTTATGCTATTCTTTCTCTGGTGTTCTTCGTGTCTCTCCATTATATTGTTTTATAGGGTCACAATCAAGTACACGATTGGTTATATTAGAGAATGTGTGGTTATATTTGTGAGTTATGGTTATATTAGTGAATAAATCTTTATATTAGTAAATGCAGGGTTATATTAGTGAATGTGTCGTTATGTTAGTTAAAGTGTGATTATATTAGTGAATGTATGGTAATATTTGGGAGTTATCGATATATTAGTGAATACATGATCATATTTGGGAGTTATCGTTACTTTAGGGAATGCAAGGTTCAAAAAGACGAGAACATTGAAAGTTTCGACACATTTACTATTGGCGGGTACGAGATTCTAGAGTTACGATACGCAGATGAGCATAGAGGAGAACTGGTTTATCAATTCAATTTTCGCTAGAAAATGTAAATACTTTGGTCACATCAAAAGACACAACGGTCTCGAGAGAACACTGATGGAAGGTATGGTGCCAGGCAAAAGAGGAAGGGGTAAACCAAGAAGACGATGGCATCAAGATGTCCAGGAATGCCTGTTTATGACTGTGACGGAGGCTGAAGTTTTGGCAGTGGAACGAGTTTCTTTCAGACAGACCTTGATGGGAGCGACGTTCTATAAAGGACATGCTTCATGATGATGATGATGATGCAAGGTTCAATTAGTAAATGTAGGGTTATTTTAGTAAATGTGTGGTTATATTTGTGAGTTATTGTTTTATTAGTGAATGCATGGCTACATTAGTAAATGTGCGGTTATAGTAATGAATGTGTGATTATATTAGTGAATGTACGGTTTTAATGGTGAATGTATGGTTATATGTGTGAATGTACGGTTATATTTGTGAATGTAGAGTTATATTGGTGATTGTATAGTTATATTGATGAATCTATGGTAATTTTATGGTATATATCGTATGGTTATATTAGTGCATGTACCATTATATAGACAGTTCTCTGGTTATTTCGGTGGATATGTGGTTTTATTAATGATTGTATGGTTTTTTGGTGAATGTATAGTTATATTCGAGAATATATGGTTATGTTGGTGAATATACTTTTATATTAGTGAATGTATGGTTATAATAGTGAATGTATGTATGTGCTAGTTATTTCGGTAGATATGGTTTTAATAGGAAATGTAAGGTTATATTGGTGAATGTAACATTATTTTGGTAAATGTATAGCAGCTATATTGATGAATATATGGTTATATTGGTTAATTTATAGTTATATTGGTTAATGAATGGTTATATTAGCGATTTGAAAGCAGCAGGTTTGCAGACCGTCGCTTCTTACAACCGTCAACCTATTTGGCTGTTACAAGTTTTTTGGCAAGTGTGCAGTACGTAGGTTGCCATTACTTTCCGTGCGTGGAGGAGCAAAAAAAAATAATACTTTATGCCAAACTGGACATGAGGGTGATTCGAACAGGTTGCGTTGGAATTGTGGAACGACGCTTCACCCCTACGCAACGAAGCTTTCATATTAATGAATAGTATGGTTTTTATTAGTGTATGTGTAATTATGTTGATGCTTAGCAGTTATTTTAATGGATAAATAGTTACATTCTCGCTTGGGTACGTATATTATTGAATGTCTGGTTATATTTGTAAATTTATAGGGACAATAGATATAGTATGATTATATACGTATTTTTTTCCAATGATAAGAGTATCAGGAAGACATCTCAAAATCGAAATGTATGTTTTTATTGGGTGGAGGGAAGGAGGGTGTGATAGCAAGTTAAATGTGGAAAGCAGCGACACTGGATAACACCGACGACAATTCGAGTTGAGGAGACCCATCAGCCTTAAAATGCATCAAATCTAGGAGACCTAGTATATCACCACATACCACCTGCTGCATTGCAGGTAGGCTGGGGACAATCCAATCCTAGGGAGAGTTAACCTTATCAATAAAGATCTGACGAAAGCGGATATGTCAGAGAGAAAGGTCCAGATTGGCAGCTCAGAAAGATAAGCTGTAAAATGGAGGATTAAGCACAATACGCTGAAAAAATGCCAAAGGCAACGAATAAATCTTCCTATCTGAATTATTGTTTTCCAAAGCTCTTCATTAATTTGACTGATTAGTGCAATGGTAGAGCACTCGCATTTTACCTCAAAGGTACGGGTTCAACAACCTCTACCTTCAGCTCCAGTCGACCCAGATGTAAATGGATTCCTGGCTGACGACTATGGAAGGAAAAAGACAGCGAGGAAAGGAACTGGACACCCAAACTCACTTAGCTGTGGCTTAGTACAATGACGGCTCTAACACTTCATCACCGACGGCAGTGACCGTTGTTGGGATTCGCGTTGGATGCGTGGACTTCTATTTCTCCTATTTTAATCACGATAATCTAAAGGGATGAAAGTGAGTACACGACCCAAATAGTTTAGTTTAGTAGAAGAATCAACGTCATTGCACACGGTTTAACCCATAAATACTCGGTTGTTCTTCCCCATCATTTTGGAGAATCTCAGCACAGTGCACGAACTCCGGCGAGGATCCCAGAATGGATTGGGTAAATGTGTTACATAATTTTGAATTTTTCCCGAGCAGCAACCGTTAAGCCGACTCTTTTCGATTTCTAACTGTTGAGGGATTTTTAACGTGCGTTACACTGCACACAGGCGTCCTATTTCTACTACCCAGAGATCCGGGGAAATATCAGAAAGACCACAAGAAAAAAATCCCGGACTCCGCAGTGATTTAAACCCGCGACCTCCAGCACTCGAGGCTCACGTCGTACCTCCAATAGTGCGATCTGTTAATATATAAAATGTTGGTGGATATTTGGCAGGTCATTCAAAAGATGTTAAAGATAAACATAGTGTCTCTATTTTTACTTTGTTCCTTTTAAATTTCTCGACTATTTGTCAACTGTCCCAACAGAGAGACGATTGTCTAAGAGAACAGCACTGCTCTCGTAAAAATGAAGACATTTTCCGCCGGTCGCATCTCGAGAGACATATGTCCTAAGAAGAAGATGTTAGTAAAAAGCAAGAAACGAGTCCGTGAGAAATAAAGTTTGTTGACAAAGTAATCAGTTAATCAGTTAATTTCGGGACTGGTCGTGGTCTAGTGTTTCAGCGACACGGTTCACGACCCGAAGCTGCTTGGTTCGTTCCTCAATCACAGCACCGGCCGTTACCGCGCGGAATCAAACCCTTAGAAGGGATCAAGATGATCAGCAGCGCATGAGCTGCAGTGGTCAGCGACCCATATCTGACTGCTAGCGTCAGGACCAGCGAACCAAAGCTGTCAAGACCCTTCTACACCTCCACTCGGTGATCCTGGATAACAGGCTGCAGCAGGGCAGACTGGCTAAGGAGAAGAGATCAAAGAGGGAATGCTAACCCGGTACTCAAAAAATGATTGATGAAGTTGGATGTGTTGGACCGAAAGGTGCAAATATCGCAGTCAAGCTGTAAACTACGACACAAGGCATTCCGTTCTCTGGACTACATTCTGCTACTTAAGCCCTTTCAGGGTTTGGTAGCGGGAGATTGAGAATGAACGAAGCCAAGCCAAGCCAAAACCTTAGAAAACGCAGGATGAAGCAGTACCTTACATAAATGCATGTCGAAGTCAGATGCACTGGGGAGACAGGCGCAAAATTAAAACATAGTGCCACACTCACCGTTATCTTAACTATAGCGATGTTCTTAATAAATTTTCTTAAGCAGGAAAATAAATAACATTCGTCTAATGTGCAACTATTTGAAGCATTTAGAATAAGAAGATCCGAAACAAAAAATAGCAATTAGGAACTCATCTTACTGTGAAATAACCAAACGTTAGCTCCAACAAAAAAACATGAAGTCTTACTACATAACTTTCATCGAAAATATTTGTTTTTAATATTTACTTGTTTCGAACGTTAAGCTGTGCTGTAGTTATACATGAATCTAAAATTGTATGTTTTCTGTTTCAACAAATCTTCTAAACTAGAGTAGATCATTGGAACTTCACATTTTTTGATAATTTTACATGTGGTGTCCGCGTCTTCTGTCCATTTCTAAATAGTACACGTTCAACCATTGGAGTGAAGATAGTAACGTCTTATTAGACAAAATATACTGATCAGACTATGTTAGTCAGGGTCAGGTAAAATATACTTATCAGACTATGTTAGTCAGGATCAGGTAAAATATACTGAATAGACTATGTTAGTCAGGGTCAGGTAAAATATACTGATCAGACTATGTTAGTCAGAGTCAGGTAAAATATACTTTTCAGACTATGTTAGTCAGGGTCAGGTAAAATATACTGATCAGTCTATGTTAGCCAGGATCAGGTAAAATATACTTATCAGACTATGTTAGTCAGGATCAGGTAAAATATACTGATCAGACTATGTTAGTCAGGGTCAGGTAAATTATACTGATCAGATTATGTTTGTCAGGGTCAGGTAAATATAATGATCAGACTATATTAGTCAGGATCAGGTAAAATTTACTGATCAGACTATGTTAGTCAGGGTCAGGTAAAATATACTGATTAGACTATGTTAGTCAAGGTCAGGTAAAATATACTGATCAGACTATGTTAGTCAGGGTCAGGTAAAATATACTGATTAGACTATGTTAGTCAGGGTCAGGTAAAATGTACTGATTGAGACCACACCTGACTTCCACGTAGTTCTCCTGGGAAACAGACTGTTTCAGCCTGGCTAACAAGATAGTAGTGCGCGACACAGAGAAAGCCAAACGTAGCACAACAGTCTGGAAGACCACAGTACACTTTCATCAGCATGCTCCGGATGTGAGAAAAATTACTGAAATCGGCCACTTAATGCACTTTTCTGTTCGCACAAAAGAGTAAACATTCTCATCGTGGACATTCAACAACAACAACAACAACAACAAGGTTTCGATGAGACTGCGATGAGTAAATTTACTGTGATCTGAACGCCTTCGGTGATACTAGCGCGATAGGGGGTGCAGGCTTGAGCAAGCATCTCCGCGAAGGTGACATCAATTTTGAAGCTTTTCAGAGACATTTTCAAGGAGTCTCTGTAGGGTTTTTTCTGTCGTCCTGGTGAGCGTCTGAATTGTGTGAGTTCACCGTGTTACAGTTGCTTAGGGATGCGCACGTCTGACATGCGAGCAACATGTCTCGTCCATATTTACTGATCCAATTTCAGAAGTTAATGGATGCTCAACATGTTAGTATTGTTAAGAATTTCAGAGTTAGGCATTTTGTCCTGCCACCTGATAATTAGCAGTCTACGCAGACAGCTTAAGTGAAAACGACTGTGCTGTCTGACATGTCTTCTATACACTGTCCATGTACCACAAGCATGTAGCAGAGTGGACCACACCTCAAACAATACATCCTCGTCTTGGTGGCAACACTAATGCCTTCTCGGCCCCCACAAGTTTGCTGTGAGTCTCACAAATACAGAGCGCGCTTAAGCAAATCTGTTATTGCCTTTGCAGTCAATATTCGCCTCTATAATGCAGGTACAGCTTAGATAGGTGAAGCTAGCTATTGCCTGGAGACGTTGGTTCTGTACATTCAAGATTGTTTCCATATACACCTTCCCATTGCAGGCTGGAAATGTAACTGTTCCATTAAATACGTTGTCAAACATTTAATCAGATCTGTCCAAACCTAATTCCAATTTAAATTATGCTAGTCAGTAATATATACAGAGAAAAAAATTATGAAACAGATAGAGAGGATGCCCGGGCTTGTCATTGGAGGAGTGGCAATAAATAACATTAGATATGCGGATGATTCAGTTTTGATGGCAACAAATGAGCAAGAATTTCAGGAGCTTGTGACAGCAATAACGAGACAAACATTTTGATAAGACAAATATATAAAGAAAACAAAGACTATGCTACTTTTCAAAAGTCACAAGAAACCATGATTAAAAAAGAAGAAAGAGAATAGGTATGGCCAAGATGTTAGTCAGCAACATGCGACACATACTGACATCCAAACAGATAAGTTATAATTTGAAAATGAGAATTGTCAATTGTCTTGTATACTCGTCTCTACTCTGTGGAGCAGAAACATAGGCAGTGTATAACAATTTGGAATATAATTAATATTGAAACGTTCGAAATGTAGATATACAGAAGATCGGGTCGCATTTCTTGGAACGAGAAGAAAACAAATATGGGGGTATTAAAAAAGTTGTAGGTTAAAAGAGAATTAATGACCGAAATCAAGGCTTAGACAATTACCTTATTTTGGTCATATAACCAAGACATACCTCCTTTTTGAAGACGATAGCAGACGGTAGGGTGGGAGCCAGTGGTTCAAAAGGCAGACAATGTTTTACGTTTGTGGATAGCATCAGGAGATGGACTGGATAGAAGATCTCAAATTGCACCATTACGACAAGAGATAGAGTACACTGAAGATCCATTGCAGCCGATCTTCGATGCGGAGATGACACTTAAACTAAACTTAACTGAACAGTAAGTCATTCTCTAAATGTTTAAATATTTAACTGTACTGTTATTCGTATGTTGGTCATTTGAGATATTGGCCTAGAACGGTATTTCAAGATCTAATTGAATCGTCTCCTCTCTGAAGCTCACGTTGTTTAATTCAATATATTATATATGTGTCTTATTCCAGTACAGGACAAGAGAAAAAACAAGTGAGATCGAAGTACCAATTCAGATTATAACCAACATCAGCTTGGGTACAACAACGTCCGAATATTCTCCAGAATATGCAACGCCCAACGAGACAGGTATATCAATTACATTATCCATATCGCACATGTTTTCATATTGTATACAAAAATGTACAGATGGATTAGCCACTACCTGGAAAACAGAACAGCCAGAGTTCAAGTACAAGGGCAGATGAGCAAAATGGTGACACATGAGCAGTGATTATCCAAGGGGGAGTACTGTCGCGCACACTTTTCCTGGTGCATATAAACAACATAAAAGAGAATAAACCAAAAAGAGTCCATAGCTCCATGTTTGCAGATGATCTGGCTTGTGGAACTCTAAAGCAAATTTCACCAAAGCAAACAATCGGATGCAGCAGGCTCTAACATCGCTGGAGCAATGGGTGAAATCATGGCTGGTCAAAATAAATGAGAAACAAAAAACATGTACGATATTCTTTCATTCAAATAAACTACAGAACACCAAAATAGGTCGTACTGGTAAATGTCTGCGGCTGAGCGACAACCCAAACTACTTGGGCATCACATTTTCATCGGCGAATGACATGGAAAACTCAGATCGATAGAAACTGAATGAGAGCAAGACAAAGAATGGCAATCATGAGGAAACTTGCTGGCACAAGCTGGGGAGCAGATGAGAGAATACTAAAGAAACTGTACACTGGAAGATTGAGACCAATTCCCGGGTGTGGCATTGCGGCATGGGCAGCAAAGGTGAACTTTGATCAAATCAACAGACCTCAAAACCAAGCCATGAGAATTATAACAGGAGGCATGAAGTCAACGCCGATTGAAGAACTTGAAAAGATTACAAATCTGCATCAATGAACAATAGAAGAGACAGCAAAGCCCAGCAGCAAGCAGAGGAACTAAGAAGACTGACAGATCATCCAATGTACCATGGACTAAATCGATATATTAAAGGGAGACTAAAGCGGAGAAACTTTGTAGACATAGCCAAAACATAGATGATAGAAGACGCTATGAACACCAAAGCCCATCCCTACTTTACGCAAACCCATCTGGAAGCAGCAGATATTTCCAGAGGTGATATCTTCTTCTTCTTCTTCTTCTTACTTACACTGTCAGACGTCGACCTTTATTTTTTCGAAAAAAGCAGCGGTCATCCTGAGGCTGTCTACACTGCCATAGAGCTTGTCTAGTGTTGCCACTGGTGATGGCCACATCTGCTCTCTCTGGTCCTCGTATGTGGGGCAGTTTTGCAGAAAATGCTCAGCGGTCATTTTCCCTATACCACACGAGCATTCGTCAGTGCCACCTGTCTTCAATTTGTTGAATAGGTGGTACCTCAGTCTATTATGGCCAGTGCGAAGTCTGAAGACCACGACCTGGGGCTGGTCTCTCGCCGCGCGATTGACTCCTATCAAGTATTCGTACAGCGATCTCAGTCCCGTAAGACAGAGTGATAGCGCGTGCTTGCCGAAAACGCTCGCCGCATCTCCCCGGCCATGTAGCGGGACAAAATTTGTGGCGTCGTACCGCTGGCAACGGTGCGTTACTGTGGACAGTATAGAGAAACTTTGTCAGTCAGTGGTGGTTATTCGATGGCTTATAGCAGACCTCGACAGTTCGTCTCGCTGGTGGTCATGCTCTCGCAAAGAGCATGTGACCGGCAAATGGAAAGTAGAAATCGTGCCTAAAGGCCCTGTTCTCGCCCGACCAACCCTTGAGAGAAGGGCAGGCCGGCAGGCAAAAATCGTCTCCAGTCCCTGTGAAATTCATAATCGGGGCCGTTGGGATCCGTTCTGTACAGAGCGCTGCCATCCCTCCCCGAGTGAGCCCGGTCGGTCGGTCAAAGGTGATTAAAATATATCAGGTATCGGATACAAGAACAGCCAGACTGAAAAGGAAAGCAGAGACATAACCCTGAGATGCATAAAGGAAAAACTACCCAAGCACAGACTGGACCCATGCATACACTGACGGTTCTGTAACAAACACAACACAGAATGGAGCAGAAGGAGTATTCCTGAGACTAACAAACGGAAGAAAGATAACACTGTCCGTGGCAACTGGAAAATCCTAAAGCAATTTTAGAGTAGAGGCTGAGGCATTGAAGGCTGCAGTAGATGCAATTCTGACAATCAAAAGCAATGAAAGTCTGATAGTCTTGTTTACAGAAGTCCTGTCCGTGGTTACAGCGGTAACAAGCCAGAAAAATACAGAACTAAATTACTTAAGACCAGTACTCTGTCAACTATGTCAGCAGACCACGCACAAAAGAATCGTGGTACAGTGGGTTCCATCCCACTGTAACATTCAAGTAAACGAGGAGGCAGACAGACTGGCAAAAGAAGGTGCAAGATTACCACAAACAGATACTAGTGTGACATACGAAGAGTAAAAAAGGCTTTTTAGGTCCAGATACAAGGACTAATGGGAAACAGAACATACTGGCTATACACAAAAACGATGCCTATTACCAGTTGAACAGAAGAGGGCAGGTGGGGGCCTTCCGACTCCGCACATGCCACAACAGACTGAAGTACCATCTATTCAATAAACTGAAGATAGGTGCTACTGACGAATGAACCTGTGGTACAGGGAAAATGACCGCTGAACATCTGCTGAAATATTTCCCGACATACGAAGACCAGAAAAAGCACATGTGACCATCACCAGTGCCTAAACTAGACATGCTCTATGGTGGTGTCTACAGCCTCAGGATGACAGCTGCTTTCTTCGAACAAATTCAAGTTAACGTCTGACAGCGTATGAAGAAGAAGAAAAAGAAGATATTGTAGAAAGTGGCAGAAGATACAGCAAGGAATGAGCTCACTGCAGCGGCTAGCATCAGGGTCAGTGACTAATAGCTTAAGAAGACCTAATCCACATCTAAGCGGCGACCCTGGAAACAGACTGCAACTTTGCAGTCTTGCTAAGAGAATAGTAATTGAAGAGGAACGGCAAACCTGGTCACAGAAATGTCGTGCTAAAATCAGATGTTTCTAGCCAAAGGGCGCATATATTGCAAAGATGCTGTATACAACGTCGCAAACGTGCTTTGCAGAACGAACACCGAAGAAGAAGAAGAAGAAGAAGAAGAAGAAGAAGAAGAAAAAGAAGAAGAAGAAAAAGAAGAAGAAGAAGAAAAAGAAGAAGAAGAAGAAGAAGAAGAAGAAAAAGAAGAAGAAGAAGAAGAAGAAGAAGAAGAAGAAGAAGAAACAGAAGAAGAAGAAGAAAAGGAAGAAGAAGAAGAAGAAGAAGAAAAAGAAGAAGAAGAAGAAAAAGAAGAAGAAGAAGAAAAAGAAGAAGAAGAAGAAGAAGAAGAAGAAGAAGAAGAGGAAGAAGAAGAAAAAGAAGAAGCGGGATAACAAGGTGAAGAAGAAGAAGAAGAAGAAAAAGAAGAAGAAGAAGAAGAAGAAGAAGAAGAAGAAGAAGAAGAAGAAGAAGAAGAAGAAGAAAAAGAAGAAGAAGAAGAAGAAGAAGAAGAAGAAGAAGAAGAAGAAGAAGAAGAAGAAGAAGAAGAAGAAGAAGAAGAAGACGAAGAAGAAGAAGAAATAGAAAAAGAAGAAAAAGAAGAAGAAGAAGAAGAGGAAGAAGAGGAATACTTACAAGATGACTGGCGAAGATGTGTCAGACTATTATGGGATATTTTTTTTTTTTTTTTTTTTTTGCGTTCGCCTTATTTCTCTATTCCCCAAGGCGGGTGTGCGTTGAACTGTGGTTTTTATTTTGCGCCTGTCGGCCCAGTGCATCCGATTTCAGCATGCATTTTATGTAAGGGTCTGCTTCCTCCTGCATTTTCTAAGGGTTTGCTTCCCCGAGGTAACGGCCGGTGCTGTGATGGGGATCGAACCCAGCACCTACGAATTGGGAGTCGTGCCACTAAACCACTAGGCCACGCCGTCCCCTATTATGCCATTAACATCTTTAATAGCAGCATAAAACTCCCTCCACTTCGCCGTGGGCATCTAACTGATATTTATCTCGATTCTCACAGCAAAAGTACAAGATATTGTCAATAATTCCCCTTCGACCCAGCCGGGAGTTAGTGCCTGGTCTACTGTTAGATAAGGAACTGGATATCTCTACCTTACAGAAAACGTAGGTATAATACAGTGAGGTTTCGAACACTTCATCCCCGACAGCAGTGTTTGCTTTGAGATTACAGTTACCCTTTAGCTGAATTTGGGTGCTGGACGGGGTGAAGTGTAATTTCAGGGTCAGGTGAAACATTCTGATCAAGACACCACACATGGCAAGGTATAACACGCTGATCAAGACTCCACACATGGCCAGATATAACATGTTGATCAAGACTTCACACGTGGCCAGGTATAACACGTTGTTCAAGACTGCACCTTTCTTTAGGTGATACGTGTTGATCAAGACGCCACCTATCGCCTGATGAGACATTGGTCGGAACCTCACCTATTGTCAGGTGATACATACTGATCAAGACGTTACCAGTTGTCAGGTAAAACATATTGATCATGGCAGCTCCTATATGCAGGTGAAAACCTGAAAACCTTATTTTGTTGAAAACCTTATCTAATGACAGGTGGAACATTGATCATAATCCCCACTTATTGTCAGGTGAAACCTATTCATCAAAACCCTCACCTATTGTCAAGTGAAACATATTGTTGAAGCCCCTATCTAATGCCAGGTGAAACATATTGATCATGACCACCCTCTAACCGATGTTCATTTCGGGATAATCGGAGGTAAGAAAACACAAAAAACGAACGAATTAACCAGTCCAAGTTGAAAACAACGACACGTTTCAGTGAACACAAGTGTAAGTCATCGACTAGTATGAATTACAGGCACATCCGTGCCCTCGCGGCATCCATAATGAACTAAAAAAACCAGAGCAATGTAGACCCGTAGCCTGTACGGCGCCAAGTTTGCTGCTCTTCCGTATAGAAACTGGCGATATAATGAAAGACTATCGCACAGTTATCAGTACTATCACCAGGACAGGCAGGGAGTAGTGCAGCGGCAACGGTCTTTTTAAGGTTTAACAGCTTGTTTTGTCATATCCGTCTTATCCACTTGTGTCATGAGGCGGCTTTGGGAGCCATAGTTTTCTGTCCACCGTATGACGCGTCACCCAAGTAGTCCTAATCCCATGATGATTTAGAATATGCACAACATTACGTATCCATCTGGTTCGCTGTGGTTTTTCAGAGTTGCCAAAACTCAATCGCCGTGCATTATAAGTGTACAGGGGTAGTCGGTCAGGTTACATTCACGTTAGGATTCCGAACCACGTAGTTTAACAGCTGATGGGCGATACTACTCGAGGCAAGGATGTTCCTATATGCTGATGAATTATTTTGTATTGTGAGAAATCACGATAAAGCTTCAGCGGGTTGTTGCCGAGCGGAGGCGAGTATGATCACCATCATTATCAAGTGACATCTCTGCAGTGAAGATTGGCTGTAATGGATCTTCTGCTGCCTCTGTCCCGTGGTAGGTTTATACACTCCGCCAAACAGTGTCCCTACCACATCTTAATGTTGTCTGTCCATCAGTACACTCAGTCAGACTGTGTCCCTACCACATCTTAATGTTGTCTGTCCATCTGTTCACTCAGTCAGACTGTGTCCCTACCACATCTTAATGTTGTCTGTCCATATGTACACTCAGTCAGACGGTGTCCCAGCCACATCTTAATGTTGTCTGTCCATATGTACACTCAGTCAGACTGTGTCCCTACCACATCTTAATGTTGTCTGTCCATCTGTTCACTCAGTCAGACTGTGTCCCAGCCACATCTTAATGTTGTCTGTCCATCTGTTCACTCAGTCAGACTGTGTCCCAGCCACATCTTAATGTTGTCTGTCCATCTGTTCACTCAGTCAGACTGTGTCCCAGCCACATCTTAATGTTGTCTGTCCATCTGTTCACTCAGTCAGACTGTGTCCCTACCACATCTTAATGTTGTCTGTCCATCTGTTCACTCAGTCAGACTGTGTCCCTACCACATCTTAATGTTGTCTGTCCATATGTTCACTCAGTCAGACTGTGTCCCTACCACATCTTAATGTTGTCTGTCCATATGTTCACTCAGTCAGACTGTGTCCCAGCCACATCTTAATGGTGTCTGTCCATCTGTTCACTCAGTCAGACTGTGTCCCTACCACATCTTTATGTTGTCTGTCCATCTGTTCACTCAGTCAGACTGTGTCCCTACCACATCTTTATGTTGTCTGTCCATCTGTTCACTCAGTCAGACTGTGTCCCTACCACATCTTTATGTTGTCTGTCCATCTGTTCACTCAGTCAGACTGTGTCCCTACCACATCTTAATGTTGTCTGTCCATCTGTTCACTCAGTCAGACTGTGTCCCTACCACATCTTTATGTTGTCTGTCCATCTGTTCACTCAGTCAGACTGTGTCCCAGCCACATCTTAATGTTGTCTGTCCATCTGTTCACTCAGTCAGACTGTGTCCCTACCACATCTTTATGTTGTCTGTCCATCTGTTCACTCAGTCAGACTGTGTCCCTACCACATCTTAATGTTGTCTGTCCATCTGTTCACTCAGTCAGACTGTGTCCCTACCACATCTTAATGTTGTCTGTCCATCTGTTCACTCAGTCAGACTGTGTCCCTACCACATCTTAATGTTGTCTGTCCATCTGTTCACTCAGTCAGACTGTGTCCCTACCACATCTTAATGTTGTCTGTCCATCTGTTCACTCAGTCAGACTGTGTCCCTACCACATCTTAATGTTGTCTGTCCATCTGTTCACTCAGTCAGACTGTGTCCCTACCACATCTTAATGTTGTCTGTCCATCTGTTCACTCAGTCAGACTGTGTCCCTACCACATCTTAATGTTGTCTGTCCATCTGTTCACTCAGTCAGACTGTGTCCCTACCACATCTTAATGTTGTCTGTCCATCTGTTCACTCAGTCAGACTGTGTCCCTACCACATCTTAATGTTGTCTGTCCATCTGTATCTCTGACGCCATATAGCTTTCTTTCCCTCCACTCTTTCCTCCAATATAGCTTTCAGCAGGCTCTCATATCTCTTGATATAACTAAAATATTATGTTTGTCTGCTTTCTTATTTTCTTCAGAAACATCTTCTCCCCGGTGAGTTGTCTCAAAACTTCACTGTTTGTTTTCCTGTATTTCGAAAAAAAATCGTCCACGTCTTCTGAACACTCACATTTTAAATCCTTCAATCCTCTTTTCTATAATGTTATTCTCTTTGTCAAGGTCCAGGTTTATACTCCATAAAACTGAATGCAAATAGCATTTCATTATTCTTGTTTCTAGATTCAGAGATATGTACTTTAAGATAAGTGTATGTCTCAGGCTGTTAAATGTAGTATTCGCCATTGCAATTCTCTGAATGATCTCCCTTTCGCGCGTGTTATCCTTCGTTATTATCTGGCCAAGATATAAATAAATAGCTTCACGTTGTTTCAGACTTTCTCCATTTATATGGATGTCTCTTGTTGAATGTTTTTCCTTTTGGTGAACACCATTTACATGAACACAACGCCAAGTATGAGAATGATGCTTGAGGACATATGTCAGCTCTGAAGTGCTAATCTGAGACGCCAGTGATAGGGACTGTCATTGTGTGACTTTTAATCCTTCCTGTTGTTCTTGTTTCGAATGCCCACAATGAGTAGGTTACTCTTATTTGCGCCCTGAAGAGGGTATTAAGTGACGAGTTACTCACATTTATAGCGTGCTGGTGAAGGTTTACCAAGGTCCTCCAGGAGGTTGTGCTATGCTTGGCTTCATCTGCGTGTCGCAGATATGATATGAAATTATGAAACAGAACTGGAGAGGCGCCGACGACACAGTGACCACGATAAACGACTCATTGCTGACTGCTTGCGTCAGGGTCAGAGAACCAGAACTTTCTAAGAGCCATTCTCGCTTCTAAAAGCTGGCCCTGGAAACAAGCTGTACCTATAAGGCCTATTTGACAAAATGGAAATCAAAGAGGGAAGGAAAACCTGGTTCCTAAAATGTGCGATGCAAAAACTAAATGTGTAGCCGAAAGGTGGATATACCAACATCGATGTATACGAGACAATGCGACAAAACGTACTTCTGGGGACGAAAAATTAAAAAATAGATGGAAAGTTTGGGCCCTCTTCAAAAGATGGTTTCAGACCAGGCGTATTAGAAAGGGTTTGTTGCTGCCTTAAAGGGGTGTTCAGCAACATGCTTATGCGATCTATGAAGAATTTAGTTAGGGCATAACTGATAAAAGCAAACGAAGACTGCTTTTGGCGCCCTCTCTCATAGCAAAGGGCAACCACCCAACAGTACACACTAAGATTGCTACATCACTAAACAATGTATATATAAATAGGTGTGTTCTAAAAGTATCATGCATTAATTGTTTTCGTGGAAACAAATGAAGCATGGGTGTTGTCCTTCAGCAGAGAGGTATAAGGATCCGTCATGAACGTGAACTTTCCTGCGTGAACATTTTACCGCCCTAAGTATCAGTCAGTCAGGTGGTGTGGGTTCGATTCCGGACTCCGCCGTCTCTTTCACGGGTGTTTGATGCGGAGTCCCCTACATCTCGTAGTAACCCCCTAGTCGTCTTGTCCTTGACTAGCCACTGGGGTCGGGCGGCTCGAGACGAGAGATTGAGGATAACAAGTATCGCTAGCAAAATTAACTATACCATAATCGTATACTATGGACGCCGGCCTTTGCCTTTATGTATGTGTGTGTGTGTGTAATTGTGTGTGTGTGTATGTGTGTGTATGTGTGTGTGTGTGTATGTGTGTGTATGTGTGTGTATGTGTGTGTGTGTATATGTGTGTATGTGTGTGTATGTGTGTGTATGTGTGTGTGGGTGTGTGTATGTGTGTATGTGTATGTGTGTGTGTATGTGTATGTATATGTGTGTGTATGTGTGTGTATGTGTGTCTATGTGTGTGTGTGTGTATGTGTGTGTATGTATGTGTGTGTATGGGTGTGTATGTATGTGTGTGTATGTATGTGTGTATGTATGTGTGTGTATGTATGTGTGTGTATGTGTGTGTATGTGTGTGTATGTGTGTGTGTGATTGTGTGTGTGTGATTGTGTGTGTATGTGTGTATATGTGTGTATGTGTATGTGTATATGTGAGTGTATGTGTGTGTGCGCTTATGCGTCTGTGCATGCATATATGTATGTATCTATGTGATGATGTTCGTCCATCACAAGTGATGAAGACCACTCTCTTTGTTCAGCCGTCTGGACAGTCTTTTCTCTTGCTGTGTCCATGATGTTCATCGATCACAAGTGATGAAGACCACTCTCTTTGTTCAGCCTTGTGGACAGTCTTTTTTCATGCTGTGTCCATGATGTTCATCCATCAAAGTGTGTGTGTATGTGTGTATATGTGTGTATGTGTATGTGTATATGTGAGTGTATGTGTGTGTGCGCTTATGCGTCTGTGCATGCATATATGTATGTATCTATGTGATGATGTTCGTCCATCACAAGTGATAAAGACCACTCTCTTTGTTCAGCCGTCTGGACAGTCTTTTCTCTTGCTGTGTCCATGATGTTCATCGATCACAAGTGATGAAGACCACTCTCTTTGTTCAGCCGTGTGGACAGTCTTTTTTCATGCTGTGTCCATGATGTTCATCCATCAAAGTGATGAAGACCACTCTCTTTGTTCAGCCGTGTGGACAGTCTTTTCTCTTGCTGTGTCCATGATTTCGTCCATCACAAGTGATGAAGACCACTCTCTTTGTTCAGCCGTCTGGACAGTCTTTTCTCTTGCTGTGTCCATGATGTTCATCCATCACAAGTGATGAAGACCACTCTCTTTGTTCAGCCGTGTGGACAGTCTTTTCTCTTGCTGTGTCCATGATGTTCATCCATCACAAGTGATGAAGACCACTCTCTTTGTTCAGCCGTGTGGACAGTCTTTTCTCTTGCTGTGTCCATGATGTTCATCCATCACAAGTGATGAAGACCACTCTCTTTGTTCAGCCGTGTGGACAGTCTTTTCTCTTGCTGTGTCCATGATGTTCGTCTATCACAAGTGATGAAGACCACTCTCTTTGTTCAGCTGTGTGGACAGTCTTTTCTCTTGCTGTGTCCATGATGTTCATCCATCACAAGTGATGAAGACCACTCTCTTTGTTCAGAAGTGTGGACAGTCTTTTCTTTTGCTGTGTCCATGATGTTCGTCCATCACAAGTGATGAAGACCACTCTCTTTGTTCAGCTGTGTGGACAGTCTTTTCTCTTGCTGTGTCCATGATGTTCATCCATCACAAGTGATGAAGACCACTCTCTTTGTTCAGAAGTGTGGACAGTCTTTTCTTTTGCTGTGTCCATGATGTTCGTCCATCACAAGTAATGAAGACCACTCTCTTTGTTCAGCCGTGTGGACAGTCTTTTCTCTTGCTGTGTCCATGATGTTCGTCCATCACATGTGATGAACACCACTCTCTTTGTTCAGCTGTGTGGACAGTCTTTTCTCTTGCTGTGTCCATGATGTTCGTCCATCACATGGATGAAGACCACTCTCTTTGTTCAGCCGTGTGGACAGTCTTTTCTCTTGCTGTGTCCGCTGAAATGGGTGACCATCGCGGTGATTTGGGTTAAAATGAGGAAGAAACTGTACCTTTTGTCAACCTCTCTTTTTGGTCATGAGCTACCTTTGGCCAGTGGCAAGATATCTATCGAGACTACTGGACATAGCATAGGATGCATACTTTTCCTCAGGGTTTACTCCCGAGTTCTTTCCCGTAAACATGTATTCCGCACGGCAACGGGGGGGGGGGATGACATCCAACCTTGTGTGTCGTGCCTTTTCCATAACCACAAAAGGTCGTAGGGACATCACTCAGCGTGTGAGTGTGTCTGGCATCTTTACCCGACTGTGTTCAGTTCATTGTAGTAGTGTCTAGTTTTCTCACACGCGTGATGAATTCGTGAAGCTCAGCCGTGTGAACTAGGCCGTGAAATATGACACAGGTTTACGCGTAGTGCAATTCATATAGCCGATGTCCAGACCAAGATAATCGGACGGAAGAAATCACAAAACAACAAACGAATTAACCAGTCCAAACGGAAAACAACACCCCGTTTTCCTAAACACAAGTGTAAGTCGTCGACTAGTGTGAATTTCAGGCAAATCCATGGTATGGCGGCATACATAATGAACTAAAATAGCAGAGCAATGTAGGACCGCAGCCAGTTACGGCGCCATTTTTGCTGCTTTGTTATACATCTATGTAAAGTAATAGGCGCAGTGGTTAGTAAACTGACTTCCCAGCTTCCCGGCCAAGTGATCAGAGTTTAATACCCAGTTGGTGCGGGATTTTATGGTTTGCCCTGCTACAAAAAATCCCAGTACCAGAGCAATCTCGGTAGTAAAGGTGGCCGGGATGACGCTTACAACACCACCAGTTAATGTGCCATTAGTCACCAATTTATATAGGTCAAATAAAATATTTCCTATTTGCCGCTTTGCCCGAAACAGAATCTTTCCTTTTTTTAAAGATATATATATATATATATATATATATATATATATTTATATATATATATATGTATATATATATATATATATATAGAGAGAGAGAGAGAGAGAGAGAGAGAAAGAGAGAGAGAGACCAACACATACAGTGTAGCATAATTAGACCAGTGCATATACAGACAGTGATTTGCTGTTGTGTTGACTGAATGATTGATTGATTGGTTGATTGATTCATTGATTCATTGATAGATACAAATATTGCGCCACATGGAAACTATCTTCCTAGTGACAATAAAGAACAAAACAAACTTAAAGAACCTGGTACAGCCAGAGCCAACGCGCTGGACATCTTTACATTCTCTATCATGTTTTAATCGGTATTTTTGATTGATTGATTGATCGATCGATAGAAATGAATATGATATATGAAAACTCATTCCACAGTAACAATGGAGAAACAGACTGTGATTGAACTGAAAGATGTTGAGACAGTCAAACCAAACTTGTTGAGCAATTTTACCTTCTACTTTATGTTCTTTTCTCTTTGATGTCATTATTTATTGATTAATTGATTGATATGTTTATTGATTGATTGATTTATCGATTAATTGATTTACATTAAAATATGGAAACTCACTCTCCAGTGACAATGGAGAAACTGACTGTGACTGAACTATAAAATGTTGGGACAGTCAAACCCAACTTGTTGGGCAATTTTACCTTCTCTATCATTTTCTTTTTTCGCGATGTCATTATTGATTGATTGATTGAGTGATTGATTGATTGATTGATCGATTGATTGATTTACATCACTAAATGGAAACTCACTCCCTAGTGACAATGGAGAAACAGATTATGATTGAACTGAAATATGTTGGGACAGTCAAACCCAACTTGTTAGACATCTTTACCTTCTCAGTCAATATTCTTTCCTCTTGTATGTCATTTTTGATTGATTGATGGATTAATTAATTTACATCAATATATGAAAACTCACTCCCCAGTAACAATGGAGAAACAGACTGTGATAGAACTGAAAGATGTTGGAACTGGCAAACCTAACGTATTGGGCATCGTGACCTTCGCTATCCTGTTCGGTGTCATGCTGGGCAGGATGGGCGAGAGAGGCAAACCAGTTCTGGAGTTCTGTAATTGTCTGGTCGAGGTCACCATGAAACTATTCACGATATTCCTGTGGTGAGTATACAACATGACACTTAACTAGAACAAGATTTTCAAATTATGGGATGGCAGATCTTCCGATCAAGTGCGACGCGACTTCGTTTCTGTATAGTGAACTGAACTCCGCTGTGACATTTTAGAAAATGTAAATTTATAGACGACAACAATCGCCAAAAACTGGAGAACGATGTTTAACGAAGAACGTGAGTTAGCGAAAGATCTTCCAAGACCAGATCATGCGCATTTTGTTCCGTTAACTCACGTCCATCTTTAAACATCGCTGTCCAGTTCTTCAATGTCGTATTCGACACACTTTTGTCACCATACACTGCCTGCACTATGCGATGAATGTCAACTGGTCGACATCCTTCAGCTGTTAGATACCGTCTCAACCCTCGCTGATCAACTCTGGACGGATTCCGTATCACACTCGTTATGTTTTCAACGGTCTGCTGAGGAAACTATGAGTTCGAGGATAATGGAATGTTGCATATTTGACGGTTAGCATGTGCTGTTTTACCAGAAGCGACGTCATCATGCGCATCGTAACTATGTTCACTTGTTGCAGTTTGGTCCGGTTTCATTTGCACACGCCTTGTATATTACAATATTACACGTAGTCTGAATACATACGTGGAGTGATAAAACAATTACCGGCTCGCTATCATAATTCTTTAATTCTTGAACGGTGTGGCAAATGAACCCATAATGTGCATGTAAGCTAAATGTCTGTTTCGCCTATCTGGTTTGCTTGCATTAGTGCTTTGGCCTTACGTGTGTGAACATCATTCGTTCCATTTACAGGGTGGGTAAAAAATCGATCAAAGATTTGCATTAGATTTTGTTTTTAAACACTTCGTTTTTTTTTTTACCTTATGCTGTTAAATGCTGTAGGAAGCATGAGTCGTCTGTCCTGCGCCGAGTGCGCTGCGTCGGTCAATAGAATGTCGTTTCACAATCACTCTAGTGGTATCCATATATCTGCTACGCGGCCACCACCTTAACCTTGTATCGAAATCTACCAGCATTGTAAGTCATTAATGAAGGATGATGAGGGTGTACTTTAATTAGATGACCTAACCCTGGAAATGCCCTCAGCACAAGACGTAGTGCCGACCATACAAAGAATGTCGTCGTTTTGAATTCTGTCTTTCCTGGTAACACCATTGACCTTCTTTAAAGACTTCATTTCACAGGTCGAAAGTCTGGTACCACAGAGTCTACATAAATATACTGTTTATCAGCTTTTGCCAAACTAATGCTCGAATGCCTAAGCAGTGGTGACAGTTGATAAATCACCGCAGATGCTTTCTAACATCTAGTCTGGATTTCCCTGTCGAGCTTACTGTCTGCCAAAAACATATTGTCCAAATACTTCAACTGATGGGCTTTTTGAAGAGCAGTATTCTTTACACTTATGTCGAGTGTCCAATGTCTTCTACTGAACCTAGAATCATTTACACTTATGTCGAGTGTCCAATGTCTTCTACTGATCCTAGTATCCTTTACACTTACGTCGAGTGTCCAATGTCTTCTACTGATCCTAATAGTTTATGTTTTCTTCTCATTAATGTGCATATTGTATTTTCCACAAAACTTGACGAAACACGTGAAGACACATTGGAGACTGAGTGGTCTCGAGGCAATCCGTCGGCCTCGGGTGTGAAGGTCGCGAATTTAAATGACGGCGGAGACAGAAATTTTCTGTTATTTCCCCGGATCTGGGTTGTAGAGATCGGGCGCTCGTGTTCAGTTTCGGGCACGTTAAAAATTCATCTGCAGGTGAAAATCGAAAAGAGTAGGCTTATGGAAAAATTTAAAATTATGTTAAAAAATCTACCCAATCTTTAACGAGATCCTCGCCGGTGATACGGAGTCCGTGCATTGTGCTGATATACTCCAAAAAATATGGAGAAGAACAAAGCACTTATGGGTTAAACCATGGCCTATTTTAGATAAGCCGTCTGACTCACGGAGAAAACGTTTCATTACACCGCTGGCTAAATAACGGATCTCATATTATGGCAAAGTTTATAATCAATCCACGCTCTTCACGGAGGAATAAAACAAATTCACGTACAAAACCCAATAAATCACCGTTGAGAGTGATCCTTTCACAGAGTCATGCCCTAAAACCAACTGCATATCCATCTTTGTTTACAGAAAACGCTGTTATAGTTGCACTGATAGCCGTTATATGCAAGTTTCGATAATTAGTCAACCCTGGAATATGATGTTTCAAAGGGTTTTCTCGGTAATTCAGAATGCCTATATCTGCAGTAGGCTGTGGTTAAACCATGAGCAATGACGTTGATTCTTCGACTAAACTAAATTTAACTAAAAACAACATAAAGTTACACGACGTCTTGCGGAGGACGTTATGAGTAATACACACGTTTATGAGTTGTATTAACTTTTCAAAGATGGGCATGAAAGTGTTGATAGTGATGAACGTTCTACGAATCCCGCAACGAGCAAAAAGGTTTCAATTTGAAAGGATTCGAGCATCATTAATAGAGGCGCTTCATCAGGTTCCTGCAACTGCGTTGATCAGAGGTTTTGTTTGATCGCGAACAAGGAAGACAAAGGAACGCAGTCTGTCCAACAGATTAAAAAACTGGATGGACACACAGACAGACAGCTCTTTGCTGACATTTAAGGTGTTTTTAGGGTTGTTTTATTTGTTTGCGTTCTCTATTTTCTCTAATCTCCAAGGCTATGTGCGTTGCGTTATGTTTATATTTTGCGCCTGATGGTCCAGTGCATCCGAGTTCGACATGCATTTTATGTAAGAGTCTGCTTCCGTCTGCATTTTCTAAAGATTTGCTTCCCCGGAGTAGCGATCGCTGCTGTCATGGGGATCGAATCTAGCACCTTTGGGTTGTGAGCCATGTCACTTAACCATTAGCCCACGCTGTCCCCAAAAATTGTGGGTTTGAATTTGTACGATGAAGTCACAGATATCGGTCGACCTGTATAAGTCAGGTCTAACCAACCGTTAGATAGTATAGGAGGAAAAGAAGAGACTATTTGGATAGATTGAAAACACATTGAGGACGGACGCTGGGATACTTCTACCTTACAGTGTCTGCAATGAAACGGGGATATGAGACTAACGTCTGGTCAGGCAAAACATACTAGTCTGACATATTAGTCAGGTCGGACAAAACATGCTGGTTGGACATGTTAGTCAGGGGCAGGTAAAATATATGGGTCAAACACCACCCCCCACCCCCATTCCCTTATTTCCACACATGGAAACATACTCGTTAATGACAGACTGGATAACGAGGGGTGAGGAAAGAGGGGGGGGGGGTTGACGTGATCCATGTGATGGGGATAGTGAGCGGCCCACAGATGAAACCAAACATAGCACAGCCGCCTGATAGACCCGGTCACGTTCGTTAATACCGGAGGTTACACAAGGTCGCGAATTCAAATGACGGCGGAGACAGAAATGTTCTGGTATTTCCCCGGATCTGGGTTGTAGAGATCGGGCGCTCGTGTTCAGTTTCGGGCACGTTAAAAATTCATCTGCAGGTGAAAATCGAAAAGAGTAGGCTTATGGAAAAATTTAAAATTATGTTAAAAAATCTACCCAATCTTTAACGAGATCCTCGCCGGTGATACGGAGTCCGTGCATTGTGCTGATATACTCCAAAAAATATGGAGAAGAACAAAGCACTTATGGGTTAAACCATGGCCTATTTTAGATAAGCCGTCTGACTCACGGAGAAAACGTTTCATTACACCGCTGGCTAAATAACGGATCTCATATTATGGCAAAGTTTATAATCAATCCACGCTCTTCACGGAGGAATAAAACAAATTCACGTACAAAACCCAATAAATCACCGTTGAGAGTGATCCTTTCACAGAGTCATGCCCTAAAACCAACTGCATATCCATCTTTGTTTACAGAAAACGCTGTTATAGTTGCACTGATAGCTGTTACATGCAAGTTTCGATAATTAGTCAACCCTGGAATATGATGTTTCAAAGGGTTTTCTCGGTAATTCAGAATGCCTATATCTGCAGTAGGCTGTGGTTAAACCATGAGCAATGACGTTGATTCTTCGACTAAACTAAATTTAACTAAAAACAACATAAAGTTGCACGACGTCTTGCGGAGGACGTTATGAGTAATACACACGTTTATGAGTTGTATTAACTTTTCAAAGATGGGCATGAAAGTGTTGATAGTGATGAACGTTCTACGAATCCCGCAACGAGCAAAAATGTTTCAATTTGAAAGGATTCGAGCATCATTAATAGAGGCGCTTCATCAGGTTCCTGCAACTGCGTTGATCAGAGGTTTTGTTTGATCGCGAACAAGGAAGACAAAGGAACGCAGTCTGTCCAACAGATTAAAAAACTGGATGGACACACAGACAGACAGCTCTTTGCTGACATTTAAGGTGTTTTTAGGGTTGTTTTATTTGTTTGCGTTCTCTATTTTCTCTAATCTCCAAGGCTATGTGCGTTGCGTTATGTTTATATTTTGCGCCTGATGGTCCAGTGCATCCGAGTTCGACATGCATTTTATGTAAGAGTCTGCTTCCGTCTGCATTTTCTAAAGATTTGCTTCCCCGGAGTAGCGATCGCTGCTGTCATGGGGATCGAATCTAGCACCTTTGGATTGTGAGCCATGTCACTTAACCATTAGCCCCCGCTGTCCCCAAAAATTGTGGGTTTGAATTTGTACGATGAAGTCACAGATATCGGTCGACCTGTAAGTCAGGTCTAACCAACCGTTAGATAGTATAGGAGGAAAAGAAGAGACTATTTGGATAGATTGAAAACACATTGAGGACGGACGCTGGGATACTTCTACCTTACAGTGTCTGCAATGAAACGGGGATATGAGACTAACGTCTGGTCAGGCAAAACATACTAGTCTGACATATTAGTCAGGTCGGACAAAACATGCTGGTTGGACATGTTAGTCAGGGGCAGGTAAAATATATGGGTCAAACACCACCCCCCACCCCCATTCCCTTATTTTCACACATGGAAACATACTCGTTAATGACAGACTGGATAACGAGGGGTGAGAAAATATGGGGGGGGGGGGTTGACGTGATCCATGTGATGGGGATAGTGAGCGGCCCACAGATGAAACCAAACATAGCACAGCCGCCTGATAGACCCGGTCACGTTCGTTAATACCGGAGGTTACACAATACCTCTCCCAACCCCGTATTATCAGCACAGCAAGGGTCACGCTGACTGAATGTGGATACAATCCAGAGGTCTAGGAGTTGGAACACGAAAAAAACAGGTAACAGACACAGAAAGCCTGACACAAACATTGGTCTAACACATTCTCCTCACGGCCTTCATCCTGAGGCAGCGGAGTACTCGGCTCTTCCTGGGGAGTCTGTAGAGATTTTTATGGACACGTTACACGTGAACAAGGCTTCAGCGGTTGGACATGGTAGTGGTCGTTCGAAGCAACGGGCCTTTGACGCCTAAGCGAACATTTTTAATTATAGGAGCAAAGCTATTGCAGCCCACCACTTAACGCCCTTTTAAGGGCCCATAAAGTGGGCATTCATTGAACAACATTGGGATTCTGCGTGAAAGAGAAAGCGAGGTAGACCTCGACACATTGGAGACGGAAAGTCGAGGTGAACAGAGGGAGAGATAGGGCACTGGCCGGTCGTGGTTAGAGGTTGAGTCGCCGGATGCTGATTGAAGCTCATGAGGAGTCCTTTTTTTTTTGAGGACCTATGCTCAGCACCAGATTGGCAGATTTTGATTGATTGGTGGAATATGAAACCATTCGCACTGAGCTAACTTAATTCTTAGCGTTTCTCTGGTACTAAGTTCCAGTGGCTCTTCTTATATCCGGAGGGCTACATGAGATGGTGGTTCAAGGTCCTTCTGGCTATAGTATAGTGCAGGATTTCTCAGTGAGTAAATTTCTATGGGGATCACAGTGTTGATTTACAAACAGAAGAACACATCGGAGTACTACAGTGACTTATTTGCCCATTTGAGACTTATTTCAGAGATTCACTTAATGGCGATTAAAGAGTATTTGAGAGATTGACTTTATCTTAATAACAAAACATTTGAGAGATATATTTAATAGCGATGTGAAAACATTTTCGATATACACTTTAAGGCGCACAAATAACATATAAGAGAAATATTTTGTCTATCAGATAACATATAAGAAATACACTTTATAGCGATCATAGAAAATTTGAGAGAGACACTTTATGGCGATCATAGAATACTTTAGACATACACTTTATGGCGATCAGAAAACATTTAAAAGATTCAATTAATTACATTGAGGGTACATTTGAAAGATTCAGTTTATGGCGATGAAGGAAAATTTGAGAGATTCAGTTTATGGCGATCAGAGAACATTTGAGAGTTACACTTTACGGCGATCAGAGAACATTTGAAAGATACACTTTACGGCGATCAGAGAATATTTGAAAGATACACTTTATGGCGATCAGAGAACATTTGAAAGATACACTTTACGGCGATCAGAGAAAAGTTAAAGGATACACTTTATGTCGATGATTGAAGCCTGGGGCCGATTTCTAATGTAATAATTTCACGGTAAACAACGACATTCCCTCACAACCACAACCAAATGCAAAATTAAATGGGTATACTTAATTGTCACTGAAATAGGTACTGAGGATATGCATATAAAAATAAAATACAGATTATGAGGGAGGAGCGGGGGAGGGGGTGGAGGAGTAAGGACCTAACCACAGCCAGGTTGCACTAGGAGACAAAAAGGTGGTGAATAGTGGACATCGGAGATAATAATAGAGATATCAGATTGAGAATACAAAAGGTGAAAGTGACTTTTACTATATATGGAAATTTGTGAAAAACTATAGAAATAAAGTGTACCACAAATATACATATTTTCAATTCCAATATAGTCCGTGATATTGTAGGGTCATGTGGCAGGGTGAAGTACACATATTGTGGGGTCATGTGGCGGGGTGAAGTCCGTCATATTGAAGGGTCATGAGGCGGGGTGAAGTCCGTCATTTTGTAGGGTCATGTGGCGGGGTTAAGTACACATATTGTAGGGGCATGTGGCGTGGTGATGTCCGTCATATTGAAGGGTCATGTGGCGGAGGGAAGTACACATATTGTGGGGTCATGTGGCGGGGTGAAGTCCGTCATATTGTAGGGTCATGTGGCGTGGTGAAGTACACATATTGTCTGGTCATGCGGCGGGGTGAAGTACACATACTGTAAGGTCATGTGGCAGGGTGAAGTCCGTCATACTGTAGGGTCATGAGCGGGGTGAAGTCCTTCATATTGTAGGATCATGTGGCGGGGTTAAGTACACATATTGTAGGGTCATGTGGCGGGGTTAAGCACACATATTGTAGGGTCATGTGGCGTGGTGAAGTCCGTCATATTGTAGGGTCATGTGGCTGGGTAAAGTACACATATTGTAGGGTCATGTGCCGGGATGAAGTACAACTAAAAATGTCCAAGGATCCATCAATACGTACTTACTTACTTACTTACTTACTCTTTGTGTCCGGCAACCTCAAATAGTTTTCACCCAAAAACCAGCCACTGTCAATGCTCTTTTATTTGTCACCATCAGGTCCTCCATTGCTCAGGATTCCTGCATCTTAGTATATATAATCAGGTGTTCCAGGTCCTGGACGGCCCTACATTCGCAATATTCATCGCCTTCAAATCCCGACTTTTTTCAGATTAGACCCACATCTGGACACGCCTGTTCTTATCCTGTTTAGAGATATCCATTTGGCAATTATTGTCCTGGTGCAAGTTGTTATTTTATCACTACCCAACCTTTACCATTCATATTACGAGTTTCATAGATATATGCTTGCGATGAATAGAAGAAACATAATCGTATAATATAGTCACTAATTAGAACTGTGATAAAGAACCAGATAAATGCTAGTTGAACTATACATAAAGAGAAGGTGAATGGATAGTACACACATTATGTAAACCAGCTAATAACATTACCAGGCAATAACTGTTCTGGAATCCTCTGGAAATGACGAACAGGGGGCATACCTTAACACTCAAGAAGAACGAAGGTCGAAATAAACTAACAAAATTATCAAGAGATATTTGAGAGAAACTGGAAATGGCGTACAACTGGGAGACTTGGCGAGTATTTTGTGCGAACCTATGCTCCATAGGGAAGTGAAGGGTGTTGATGGATTGAACCAAAAGCTGGTTACTGGTGTCAGCGCCAGCTACTGAGATCTGACAAGACCCATCTACACCTCTTTGCGGCGATCCTGTTTAACAGGCTGCAGCACGGCAGACTGGTTAAGGAGAGGGGTTCGAAGAGGGGAGGTTAACCCAATACTCAAAAATGCGATATTGAAGCTGGATGTGTTGGATAGAAAGGTACAAATATCGCAATCAAGTTGTAAACTACGACACAACGCATTCCGTTCTCCGGTCTACATGATGCTACTTTTCGATTCACGTGAACCACACGGACACAACTAAAATAGATCCCTTTACAGAAAATATATAAAGGGCCATTTACAGTAACGATTTTGATAACATTCATTGGACATGAGAATGTTGATAGCCCCAAACACTTCACACTTTCTCCGACACACTTGGATTGTTATAGTGGTCTTTTTCTTGTCAACCTGATTACCTCTACAGTTAGTCGTATTAAATTAAAATAAAGGTAAACTAAACAAACAATATATTTAGATGTTTTGTTTTTCTCTTCCATGCCAGGTATTCACCAATCGGTATCGCTTTCCTAATTGCGGCCAAAATCGTAGGTATGGAAGACTTCTCAGTTCTACTTGGCAAGGTCGGATTGTACTTCATCACAGTCCTGATCGGGCTGGCCATTCACGGCTCAATTGTTCTTCCGTTCCTCTACTTTATTATGGTTAGGAAGAATCCATATACCTTCATATACGGCATTTCACAAGCGTTGGCCACTGCATTTGGGACATCATCTAGGTAAGTAGTAGCAGTCGTAAAGATTCGTTAACACGCCATTATGGCATATTGGGAATATGCTGTTATGCCCATATTTTTCTTGAATAATAGCACATTAGGTGGAACGTGTCAAACTTTACGTCAACGGACTTTACTTTTTCAGATTATTATTATACCGAATTTGTGAGGCTGAGTCGATCTCGGGAGCCCTTTTGTGATCAACACAAACTGGGGAACGAACTCCGATCGCTCAGCTGAGAAACCAGTGCACTAACTACTGCATTACCTTCAGGTAAGCATATGTTTTTTTCTTCTCGGTTTTTCCGGATTATAAGGTTGCTGCAATTGGAGTTAAAAGAGGGGAGAAATACTTTCAGGATTTTCAGATGTGGTGTTACCGAAAGATGAATAAATTGAGCTTGCCAGAGAGAAAACCAAAGGTGTGTTGGCGGATGTGGGAGAGGAAAGAAAGCTGTTACAAGAGATACACAAATAATAACTGGTCCGACTGTTCCACAACCTCTGTTAGGAGGGGCCCAGTGAAGAAAGTCTTGGAAAATAGAACACAATAAAAGAGAGAAAGAGGCAGGCTAAGAAATACCTTTGTGACGCAAGCATGCAACGTCATGACGGTGAAGACTTAAGCTGACATGAAGACGGTCGCAGATGATATCCTCAAATGAAAAACTTGTAAAACAATCCTAAGACTGAATAACTTAGTGATAGTCCATACTATTCAAAATGCTCCTTTAGAGTAAGGCATTCTTGGAGAAGATTGCGCAATCCATATGCACAATCAGAGGTGTATCCTGGACATCCAATACCATTACTACATCCACAACGTGCAGGTCTCTACTAAAACAGGTCTCCACTCAATCTCGGACACACTAGCATTCCGCCTAGTCACTTTGTTCGGTGATGTTCATACGGCTGGACCAGGAAACCCTGACCTACCGCCTAGTCTCTTTGTTCGGTCATGTTCATACGGCTGGACCAGGAAACCCTGACCTACCGCCTAGTCTCTTTGTTCGGTCATGTTCATACGACTGGACCAGGAAACCCTGACCTACCGCCTAGTTTCTTTGTTCGATCATGTTCATACGGCTGGACCAGGAAACCCTGACCTACCGCCAAGTTTCTTTGTTCGGTCATGTTTATATGGCTGGACGAGGAAACACTGGCCTACTGCCTAGTTTCTTTGTTCGGTCATATTCATACGGTTGGACCAGGAAACCCTGACCTACAGCCTAGTTTCTTTATTCGGTCATGTTCATACGGCTGGACAAGGAAACCTTGACCTACCGCCTAGTTTCTTTTTTCGGTGATGATCATATGGCTGGACCAGGAAACCCTGACCTACCGCCTAGTCTCTTTGTTCAGTCATGTTCATACGGCTGGACCAGGAAACCTGGACGTACCGCCTAGTTTCTTTGTTCGGTCATGTTCATATGGCTGGACCAGGAAACACTGACCTACCGCCTAGTTTTTTTGTTCGGTCATGTTCATACGGCTGGACCAGGAAACACTGACCTACCGCCTAGTCTCTTTGTTCGGTCATGTTCATACGGCTGCACCAGGAAACCCTGGCCTACCGCCTAGTATCTTTGTTCGGTCATGTTCATACGGCGGGACCAGGAAACCCTGACCTACCGCCTAGTTTCTTTGTTCGGTCATGTTCATACGGCTGGACCAGGAAACCCTGGCCTACCGCCTAGTTTCATTGTTCGGTCATGTTCATACGGCGGGACCAGGAAACCCTGACCTACTGCTTAGTTTCTTTGTTCGGTCATGTCCATACGGCTGGACCAGGAAACACTGACCTACCACCTAGTTTCTTTGTTCAGTCATGTTCATACGGCTGGACCAGGAAACCCGGACCTACCGCCTAGTTTCTTTGTTCGGTCATGTTCATACGGCTGGACCAGGAAACCATGGCCTACCGCCTAGTTTTTTTTTTTGGTCATGTTCATACAGCTGGATCAGGAAACCCTGACCACCAGATACCACAAGTCGTTCCTCCCCGCCAAAAGACTTCCCTCGGTCGGCTATTGAAGTGGCCGTCTCCGCACTGTATGGTTCTAACTAGCAGCCTCTCCCGTTGCCGTCTGGGATGAGCTGTTAGAGGTCTTATTTGACTAATGTATTACGTTGTATTCATATTTACCAATAAACACGAAAGTGATCATAGTACAGACATTGCTGTCTGAGATGGAGTGTTAGATATTTCATTTTATTATGTTCAACATTGTGTTTATTTTTAAGGTAACCATTTCGCTTTTCTCGACTGCCGCTAACTTTAAACCAGGTACCCATTTACATTTGAGGTGCGGTATCTTCGCTACGTGAAACAAGATATCTAATCATTCTGCTATTGAAACACTAAATTCTATTTTACATAATGTTGTATAAAATAATTGTTGTGGGTTCTGTATGGGGCTAGAAATCTCATCATGTTAAAACCATGACTACCGCAACACGTATTTGCTTTGGTGCTTACATTCTGGAACACTGCAGTGGTGACTCCATGGTGCTTCTGGTGAAAAAAGTGAAGAGGCATATGATAATATTGAAGAGAAGCGATGATTAATAGTGGGAAAAGGAGAGACGTGTGATATACGTGTAAGAGGAGAGACGTGTGATAATAGTGGAATATGAGGGAGTTGTGATATACGTGTAGGAGGAGAGACGTGTGATATACGTGTAAGAGGAGAGACGTGTGATATACGTGTAAGAGGAGAGACGTGTGATAATAGTGGAATATGAGGGAGTTGTGATAAACGTGTAGGAGGAGAGACTTGTGATATACGTGTAAGAGGAGAGACGTGTGATAATAGGGGAATATGAGGGAGTTGTGATAAACGTGTAGGAGGAGAGACGTGTGATATACGTGTAAGAGGAGAGACGGGTGATATACGTGTAAGAGGAGAGACGTGTGATAATAGTGGAATATGAGGGAGTTGTGATAAACGTGTAGGAGGAGAGACGTGTGATATACGTGTAAGAGGAGAGACGTGTGATAATAGTGGAATATGAGGGAGTTGTGATAAACGTGTAGGAGGAGAGACGTGTGATATACGTGTAAGAGGAGAGACGTGTGATAATAGTGGAATATGAGGGAGTTGTGATATACGTGTAGGAGGAGAGACGTGTGATATACGTGTAAGAGGAGAGACGTGTGATATACGTGTAAGAGGAGAGACGTGTGATAATAGTGGAATATGAGGGAGTTGTGATATACGTGTAGGAGGAGAGACGTGTGATATACGTGTAAGAGGAGAGACGTGTGATATACGTGTAAGAGGAGAAACGTGTGATAATAGTGGCAGATGAGGGACGTGTGATATACGTGTAAGAGGAGAGACGTGTGATAATAGTGGAAGATGCGGGACGTGTGATATACGTGTAAGAGGAGAGACGTGTGATATACGTGTAAGAGGAGAGACGTGTGATATACGTGTAAGAGGAGAGACGTGTGATAATAGTGGAAGATGAGGGAAGTGTGATAATAGTGTAAGAGGAGAGACGTGTGATAATAGTGTAGGAGAAGAGACGTGTGATAACAGTGGAAGAAGAGAGACGTGTGAAAATAGTGTAGGAGAAGAGACGTGTGATAATAGTGGAAGAAGAGAGGCGTGTGATAAAAGTGTAGGAGGAGAGACGTGTGATAATAGTGTAGGAGAAGAGACGTGTGATAATAGTGTAGGAGGAGAGACGTGTGAAAATAGTGTAGGAGGAGAGACGTGTGATAATAGTGTAGGAGGAGAGACGTATGATAATAGGGGCGGATGAGGGATGTGTGATAATAGGGGAAGATGAGGGACGTGTGGTAATAGTATAGGAGGAGAGACGTGTGATAATAGTGTAAGAATAGTGACGTGTGATAATAGTCGAGGCGAGGGACGTGTGATAAAAGTGTAAGAAGAGTGGCGTATGATAATAGCGTCAGTGAAATCATGCACGATAATATCAAAGAGAAATGACATGATATTATTGGAAGAGCAATGATAATAGGGAAAAAGAAATGAAATAGTTTAGAAGTCTCAAAAACGTGAAATTCTTTCGAAAAAAAATTATATCTTGAATTATTTTTTTGTCTCCACTTCCAACCATATCTGTTGTAGCCTGCTCATGCAATACGTAATTCTTTCCCACAATGGTTAATTCCTAAACTTTATCAATCAACACTTTCTTTGTCTTCGTCTTATAATAATGACATACTGTCTAGTTTGATAGGTTTTTGAGTATTCTTGTTATATCGTCAACCCATTTAATTATCTGTCTGGCAATTTTCTCAACGCAGGGAGCCGTTCACATGTGCGGTGGCATGTTTTAAGATTTGTGTGCACCCATTTTATCCAGCTGTAAATTGGTACAAGGTTTACTGTCAGGAAAGAAAAAGCAGTCACGAAGATAGTTGGTCATACCCTCTCTCCCTCTTTCCTTCTCCTCAATTTCACATCCCCTCATAAACAAACGTTAGACTAGTACAGTGAATTATTAAACACTTCATTCCCGTAAGCAGCAATGTCTGCTGTAGAAGTGCCATTACTTTACCTTTTACCAAAGTGATCACTAATATTGATTGTGTTTACAAACACTAAACACCTATTGTTCTTCGATCTCAGCTCAGCGACGATGCCGGTCACACTAAGATGCTTGGAGCACATAAACCACGTGGACGCTCGCGTGGCATCCTTTGTGATACCTGTGGGAGCGACTATTAACATGGACGGCACCGCCCTCTACGAGGCTGTCGCTGCACTCTTCATAGCTCAAGTCAACAACCAATACATGAACTTTGGGCAGATCATTACCATCAGGTAGGTGAAACAACCATTGTACGTTGTTATACCCACTCGCTGTCTCACTCAATACCGCCGCTGATTTCCCATTACTACTTTTAAACAATTCATTCATTCATTTACGTCCCAGTCTCTGTAGACCATGCCCGTGGCGCGCTGTGAGGTTTTCTCCAGCTCTGTCTCCTGTATATCGACACTGTCTGCTATGACTCTAAAGGCCTATCTGCGAGTGACAGTCCTTGCTACATATCGTACAACACTGCTGAGGCGGCTGACTTGCCGAGGTGTTTCTTGATCTCTTTAGTCTGTATCTTTCCTCTGCAACCACAAGGCCTCTACGAGTGTCGGCAGCCACTATGCCTGACTGTTTCTAAACAGCTGGTTGCTGAGCAATTGTTTCCCGGTCTTGGATTGCATGTTTCTCTTGCATACGTCCTTGAATCGCAGTGTGGTACAGCAGATTATTCTAGCTTCAAGGGCTAGCTGTCCAAAGATGATATCATGTGGCAGTCTTTCATCTTCCATACTGTAAACATGCCCCAACAATCAAAGACGTCGCTGACTTAACAACGGGCACCCGGTGTGAGTGTTTGCTCGCTGTAAGACCACATTATATGGCACTCTCTCATGCCACCTAGTCCCCAATATACGTCATATGCACCTCGTGTGGAAGGTGCTGAGCCGCAGTTCCTGCTTACTAATATAGAGTATGTTCATTTTTTCTGCAATATATTCTGATTTCCAAATTAGTTTCGTCATGCCAAGGGCAGTCCAGTCCTTATCTAATTGGAATTTGAAGTCCTCTTTCATAATTCCTTGGAGTGATACCACACTTCCGAGATAAGTCAATTGTTCCATATTCTCCAATTATCTCTCGTTTATTCATGTCTGAATAGAAAAGGTAGAGGCATCATCAGTTTCTGCTTCTAAGAATTGTGCAGGTTATGGATGCTGAAAATCTCTGTAGCTCGCTGGTTGTGCACTCTCCTGCTCCGTCCTCTATTCCACCCCACTCGGCTCGAACCTCGTTTGATGTCGAAACTTTGCTGTGGATTGCCGATGCTTCTAATTCTGTTCTCTTCTTTGGAGCTTGGGAAAAAAGACATCATCAAAGACAGATAAATACTCATCAAACAAAGCTTTGTTTATGGCACAGTCATCTTCTGTCAAATCGTCAGAGAATACTAGCAATACTCCAAGAAACAAGCCAGGTAGTTGTCCATAACTTGAAAAGCAAAAAAAAACAATACATACTCGACACTTTATGCCAACAAGACAAAACTGTTGCTGAAAATTATCTCGTTGACAACATGAATTCCTAAATTGATCTCGGGCAAGAATTTACAAACTGTTTTGCCTTTTTCGTGCTGCAAAGTCGTTCAGAAAGTTCACAAAAAAACGGCCGTTCTAAAAGGCTAACAACAGACAGGCTGTTGAATGTATTCTCAAGAATTTGTAGGCTGATAAATTGAACTTTTTAGTTCTTAGTGGACCTGTACTTCTTCAGGGGTAGATGCCCCTGTGCAGGCCCCAGCTCTGGTATTAGCTAGATTTAGCCGGGAGAAGGATTTGCTGCTTAGCGGGCTAGGCTTGAGCAGCTTAATATTCCGCTGCGTTGGGTGTTAGCAGATGTGCGAGTTCGTCTTAATAGACTCAAACACTAGAGCAAAGTAGACCCTCAGCCTGCTAGGCGCCATCTGTGCTGCTCTAAACAAACCACCTAACCATGGCCGGTGTTATGCCATGTCACTTAAAGTATAGTGATCCATAGCATTACTGCCGTAGGGGTGTGAGATGTTAACGATCTCACATTTCATTTGTTAAATATATATATACATTCCTCTCCTCAATTTACTGACATAACAAGTAGGAACATTGGAGATGATCAGGTCAGTCAATTTGAGATAGAGAAAAAATGAAATTAGAGCACAAAGTTGTGTCATAGTAAAAAGCTTTCCTCAAATGTCTACATTGTTGTTTGTTTCTCAGGAGCATAGGAGAATATGTATTTACGGGCCAGGTTAAGGTTAAAGGTCAAAGAGTTAAGGTATTCAACCAAAAATAAAATTAGTCCCAATTGGCCAAACCTTACAAAATACAAACAGAGTTCAATCCATTAAAATATTTGCGGACACAATTACTTTCTAACTTCCCTTGTCAGTGTAGTGTGGTCTCATTAGTTTATGATCTATTGCAAATATTTCCCAGAATTCTGCTCTTGGCGGTGATATGGTAACTTGCGGCGGCAAGAAGTGGCGTTACAATCCTGCGCATACAAAAAAAAATATTACACTGGTTTGTTTCGTAGACACTCGCTTGACACTTCAAGGACCACATTTTTAGAACTACTGATCTGTAACATCATCAAGTGAAAGGCTACGGTTACCTTGTTTGTTTGTTATTATTTTGTGTAACGTAATCTAATATTACACAAAATAGACATGCTATCTTTTTGAGCAGACCAAAATGTCCTCGGTCCCATTCCGACTGGTGTCCTCTATTCTGATAACTCAAATATTGGACTTGGTGGTCTCGCGGTAAGATGTCGGTCTCGATTGCTAGAGGTCGCGGGTTCTTCATCGTACGCAGTCAGACATTCACCTTTATTTTTTCGAAAAAAGCAGCGGTCATCCTGAGGCTGTCGACACTGCCATAGAGCTTGTCTAGTGTTGCCACTGGCGATGGCCACATCTGCTCTCTCTGATCCTCGTATGTCGGGCAGTTTTGCAGCAAATGCTTAGCGATCATTTTCCCGGTACCACACGGGCATTCGTCAGTGCCACCTATCTTCAGTTTGTTGAATAGGTGGTACCTCAGTCTATTGTGGCCAGTGCGAGGTCTGAAGATCACGACCTGCTCTCTTCTGTTCAACTGGTAATAGGCATCGTTTTTTGTGTAGCCAGTATGTTCTGTTTCCCATTTGGTCATGTATCCAGCTCTAATAAGCCGTTTTGACTCTTCGTATGTCATACTAGTATCGGTCGCGGGTTCAAATCACGGTGTAGATCGGAATTTTTTTCAGGTAGACCTTCTGGTATTTCCCCAGATCTCTGGTTAGTAGAAATCGGACGCCCGTGTGCAGTATGTCGCATGTTAAAAATCCCTTGGTAGTTGGAAATCGAAAAGAGTAGGTCGCTGCCAGGGCACAATTCCAAATAATGTTAAAAACTTAACCAAACTAGTACGGGGTCCTCGCCGGTGCTACGGAGTTGGTGCATTTGGGGCTGAGATTCTCCATAATATGGAGAAGAACTGATCACTTATGGGTTAGACCGTGTGCAATGAAGTGGATTCTTTGACTAAACTAAACTAACTCTAATAATCATTGGGCGAAACACACTAAACATGTAGGGACAAAACAGAAGTAATGTGGAAGAACAAAACACACGTAATGTGGAAGAACAAAACAGAAGTAATTTGTAAGAACAAAACACACGTAATGTGGAAGAACAAAACAGACGTCATGTGGAAGAACAAAACAGACGTAATGTGGAAGAACAAAACCGACGTAATATGAAAGAACAAAACAGACGTAATATGGAAGATCAAAACACACGTAATGTAGAAGAACAAAACACACCTTGTGTGAAAGAACAAAACACACGTAATGTGGAAGAACAAAACAGACGTAATATGGAAGAACAAAACACACATAATGTAGAAGAACAAAACACACCTTATGTAGAAGAACAAAACACACGTAATGTGGAAGAACAAAACACAGGTAATTGGAGGGACAAAACACATGTAATGTGGAAGAACAAAACACATGTTATGTGGAAGAACAAAACACAGGTAAATGGAGGGACAAAACACACGTAGTGGGGAAGAACAAAACATACTTAACGTAGAGGGACAAAACACACGTAATGTGGAAGAACAAAACACACGTTAACATAAAGGGACAAAACACGTAACATAAATGGAAAAACATACCTAACGTAGAGGAAAAAAGCACCTAAGGTAGAATGGAAAAACACACAAAACGTATCAGCAAAGGACAGAGAGAAATACAACGTAGATGGGAAAAAAATTAGATGAAAACAAAAGCGTAACAGGGGATTAAAACGTTTTGTATAGAGACGGTCAGCGGGATGGGCCGTCTGTTGTCTATGTGTATTACTTGACTTGACTTGTGGCTGCCTTTCCTTATCTAACTGTAATCCATGTACCCATTCATATCCGTGTCACCTGAAGCGTGCCGATAACTGGGGTTGAACCTAGTACTTTTCCCTTAGAAACGAGCGCTCTAGCACTGTCCTACTAAAGCGAAAAACAGGGAATCAATATTGACGTCAAACCAGTGATGACATTAGCGGATTACATAGCACAACAGGTCGAACAATGCCGGATCAATGAAAGCCGTAGGGGTATAGTATTATGAATAATGATAAGAATTTAATGGACAGCTTATCCGTCTGGAGAGAATGTGAGGATAAATGGGCAGTGGGAGATTGTAACGTACATCCCACACAAACTGTTCGCATTCGTGGGTCGTCAATAAGCAATGAAGGTTAAACCAGCTTGTGATGAGAAAGAAGAAGGAAAAATAGAAAAGGCGCATCGTAGGAAGAAAGGAGTCCGATATTTTATCGTTACAGACCTGGAAGAATGGCGCCATTTTGTTAACACTTCAGCCCCACTAAGAATGGAACCATTCAATTTAACATAACAGCATGGATATAAGGGGTCAGATATTAAATATCATATCATGTAAAGGAAGTGCCAGACATGTACATTGCAACATGTAAAGGAAGTGCCAGACATGTACATTGCAACATGGAAAGGAGGGTTCAAACATGTTAGCATCACACCATAAAAAGAAGGGGCCAGAGATTTTAACATTGCAAGATGGAAAGGAATGGACAGACGTGCTAACATTGCAGCAAAGAAAGGAGTTTCCAGACATTTTAACATCGCAGCAAGGAAAGGAGTTTCCAGACATTTTAACATCGCAGCAAGGAAAGGAGTGGCCAGACATTTTAACATCGCAGCAAGGAAAGGAGTTTCCAGACATTTTAACATCGCAGCAAGGAAAGGAGTTTCCAGACATTTTAACATCGCAGCAAGGAAAGGAGTTTCCAGACATTTTAACATCGCAGCAAGGAAAGGAGTGGCCAGACATTTTAACATCGCAGCAAGGAAAGGAGTGGCCAGACATTTTAACATCGCAGCAAGGAAAGGAGTGGCCAGACATTTTAACATCGCAGCAAAGAAAGGAGTTTCCAGACATTTTAACATCGCAGCAGGGAAAGGAGTTTCCAGACATTTTAACATCGCAGCAAGGAAAGGAGTGGCCAGACATTTTAACATCGCAGCAAGGAAAGGAGTGGCCAGACATTTTAACATCGCAGCAAGGAAAGGAGTGGCCAGACATTTTAACATCGCAGCAAAGAACGGAGTTTCCAGACATTTTAACATCGCAGCAAGGAAAGGAGTGGCCAGACATTTTAACATCGCAGCAAAGAAAAGAATGGCCAGACATTTCTACTTTAAGGTTAGTAGCATGTCTGTTGCAGAACGTGGCTTCTTACAACTGCCACTTATATGGCTGTTTTAAGTTTCTTGGCAAGTGCGCAGCACGGTAGGTTGCCTTTACTTTCCGTACGTAGATTACCATCGCAACATGTACAGTAAGGACCATACATTTTAACATTCCAGCATAGAAACGAGTGTCCAGACATTTTAACATTCCAGCATGGAATGGATTGGCCAGACATTTTAACATTCCAGAATAGAAAGGAGTGGCCAGACATTTAAAGCTTGCAGCATGGAAATAAATTGGCAGGCATGCTAACATTGCAGCCAAGAAAAGAGTGCTCAGACATTTTAACATTCCAGTATGAAAATGAGTGGCCAGACATTTTACATTAAGGTAAGTAGCATGCCCTTTGCGGGACTATGCTTTTTACAACCGACAACCTATTTAGCTGTCATAAGTTTCTTGGCTAGTGTGCAGTACGGTAGGTTGTCATTACTTTCCGTACGTGAATTAAATTCGCAACATGGACAGTAAGGAACATACATTTTAACATGCCAGTATGGAAAGGGGCTGCCAGATATTTTAACATTGCAGCATGGAAAGGAGTGCCATAAATTTTAACACCAGGACATTCAAAATAGTGGCCATACATTTTAACATTGGGGCATTCAAAATAGTGGCCATACATTTTAACATTGGGGCATTCAAAATATTGGTCATACATTTTAACATCGAGGCATCAAAAATAGGGGCCATACATTTTTACATCGCAACATAGAAAGGAGTGGTCAGAGATTTTAATATCACATCATAGAAATAAAGAGCGTGGCATTTTTACAGCGCAAAATGGAAATGAATGGACAGCCATTTTAGCCTCCCGTCATAGAAATATGAGGTCAGACATTTTAATATACCAGCATGGAAAGAAGGCGCCAGGCATTTTAATACCGCAGCGTATATGAGATGGTCCGATTTTGAAAATGTGATTTCATATCGCTGGTAGACAAGGACCTTTGCAAAGGCAACATACGAAATGTCATAATATGAAATAAGATGCGTGTGCCATTAGCATTAGAACATGTTCTTAGAAACATTGATACATGACAGAACGGACAAAGCCATGTTAGCTTAAATAGATTTACAGAGACATAAATGGATTTGACATACGACAAGAGTGCATCAAAATCCTCCGCGATTCGAGCTAATAACATCAAGCAAAAGGGCATTTTAGCAAAAGAAATACCAAGAAAACTTTGATTGATAGCGTTAAAATAATTCTCGTTGTCACGGATGAAGTGCTAGACACTTCATGTGTGCAGGTCTTAGTAGTTGTATAAGGTGGGAAGGCCAGTTCCCATTCTCTTTGCCTTTCCTTCCTTAACACTAAACCAGAAACGTATTTATAACTGTGTCAACTGGAGTATGTAGATACCAGTGTTCAAACCCCATACCTTTTCTTTGAGAAGAGAGCGATCTACAACTACGCCTACTCATACGCTACAATAAAGATAAACAATGCCTGACATAAGCGAAGATGGCGATAACCTCAGACTTAAGCTGCTAGATGCAATCGTATATGAATGTAAAAACCAATCCTAGCACGGCAGACCGCCCTCCAAACAGGGAACACACATTAAGTGCTGACTGTGGGACAGTTGTACGCTCTGTTGTTTTTTAATCGAGCAAATTGCTTTCTGTGATCTTCGGCGATAGAATTTCCCTACAAAAAAATAATAATAATAAAATACACCACGAAAGCAAGAATTGAAAATAACGACCACTCAGAACATATACGAAATTAAATTGGATCTGTCATTGCCATCTAATGACATTAATGGAAATAATAAATTAGATCATTTTATTTCAAAAATTTAATTTTTTCGTAGTTCTTTAGAAACTAGGAATTAACTTTAAAATCCCGAAACAAGTAATTAATGATGTCCCGGTTTTATTAACTCTTATGTCTTCTGTTGTTCTCGTCAAGTACTTGTATGCAATTTTCCAGAGAAATTTGATCCATACTTCTTCAATGTTTTTGTTTGTACTCCAATTGGATAGGCATGTATTGTAATTTTTAAATATTTGTTGAAGAGTTTGAGTTGTTGTGACATCTGTCTAGTTCGTCAAAAGGGTTCTGTTCGTACCCCAAGTTCCTCACACACAAGTCTCAACCAATCAAAGCGTTATCAGTTTCTCGTGAAGCAATTTTCTTGAACAAATACTCGTCAAGTCCTCTTATGTGCTATATGTTTCATCGTGCGCTCTCTCCCTCTATCTCTCTCTCCTTTTTTCATTCTTTCCTTCCCACACGTTCTCTCTCTACGGCATCCATGTTATGTCTTTCTGAAGTTCTCTTTTTCGTGTTTTTTGTTGTTGTTATTCCTCGCTTCTTCTTGCCCTGAGGATTCCCGAAGACTTCCTTGTACTGCCATAACCTGGCATCTTTAATGTATGTCGTATTCAATACTTATTAGTTCTCATTGTCTCATGTTCCATCGTTGTTTTCATTGTGTTTCTTTGAACATTTCCACATTAGTCAACTTATCATTCCATACCAATCTGTGTTCACTGACATGTTACCCGTTCACGAAACTGTTCTTTCTTTGCTCTTTACATTTCAACGTCATACATTATGGGGAACCCATTGGTCTCGAGGTAAGGTGTACTGGAGGTCGCGGGTTCAAATCCCGGTGGAAACACCTTGATTTTTTCACGTGGATCATCCGGTAAATATTTCTCCTGATCTCTGAGTAGTGAGATCAGACACCCGTGTGCAGTGACGTTAAAAATACCTTAGCAGTCGAAAAAGAGTAGTCCTAACGGCCGCTGCTCGGGCAAAATTCAAGTTAAAATTATTTTAGGGATTCGCGCCAGAGGATTTTCACCTGCCACAAAAATATGAAACAAAGGAGGTCTCACCTCCCCACGGCGTCTAACGAAATAAGTGGATTGAAGATAGATATGTAAATATATGGACATTATCACTGAATTGGAGCCGAAGATGAGGCACATCGTATGAGCTGACATCAAACAGCTACTCATTGTTGACTGCTTCCCCCAGAGGCAACACACCCCAGATGACCAAGACCCCACTCCATCTCCAAGCCACGGTCCTGGAAACACGTGCACTAGCGTAGACTGGCTAAGAGAAGATTGATCTCACAGTGTGAAACTGGATGTGTTGTGCCAAAAGGCGCAGATGTCGCAGCCTCGCTGTACATTACGATACAACGTCCGTTTCAGGACGAACCCCGATGGAGAAGACTTTGTAAATGAAGTTGTACCATTTTATTGATGTATTGAGCTTGCTTACTTTATCTCTTCTTCCTTTTCTTCTTCTAGTTTCTCCTCTTCTTCTTCTTTCACCTTCGGCGCTTATCCTAAAAAGGAAGGTGTGACGTTGTGTGGTAGCTTACAGTCGAGCCACGATATCTGCACATTTCGGCACAACACTTACGGTTTTAGAACGGAATTTGTGATACCGGATCTCCCTTCCGTTTTCCATTCTATTCCCTTACCCAGGCCGACATGCTGCAGTCTATTTCCAGGACCGTCACTTGTAGTCTTACTTAATAAATTTCAGTGTCCTGTGTGCACGTCAGGCACCACTTTGTGTGTGTGTGTGTGCATGCGTGCGTACCTGTTTATATGTGTGTGTATTTATGTATGTATGTATGTATGTTATATGTGTGTATGTATGTATGTATGTATGTATGTATGTTGTATGGGTGTATGTATGTATGTATGCAACTGTGTATGTATGTATGTATATATGAATGTATGTATGTATGTGTGTGTAAGTATGTATGTATGTATGTGTGTGTGTGGGGGCAAGCGTGCGAGCGTATGTGTGTGCCTGTATACACACATGAGCGTGTGTGGATTGTATGTATTAGGTATTTATATATACACACATTTACATATATATATATATATATATAAATTCCGAAATTATTACTCTCTGTGTGAAGCAGAAATCCCCAAAGACATGCTCTCTATGTTGATTAAAAAAAACGTATAAATTATACTGGTTGAAACAACCATCGAGTGGACATATTTTACGAACAATCCATTCTGTGATCTCCAAAAGTGACATCCAGAAATCACCATCAGCGCTAAGATTGCTCTTCTTTATCAACTTAAGAGAGCTAACTCCGCAGGACTGCCACTCAAACTTCAAGACCTCTTTAGCTTTTCAAAAGGAAAAGCCAATTAAGAACGTTAACATTAGATTGAACACTGCAGCAGTTTTAAATCCTAAATAAATCTCTGCGTATTGCTAAGCATAGTTCCTTAATTAAATTTATATTTTTAAAATAATTCTCTTGATTAGTGCAGCGTTAGAGCACTCGTTTTAGTGGCAGATGGGAAGGACTCAACTTCTACGACAGGCACGTTCTAGTCGGCCAAGCTGTAAAGTGGCACCTGACACACGATTAAGGAAGTAAAAATTCAGCGAAGAAAGGAACTGGACACACTACCTCATTCAAGCAGACGCTTAGTATACTGGAGTCTCTAACAACTTCAATCCAGACAGTAAGGTAACTAATAGACCTTTACTTCACCGTAACTTAACTTGTATACGTCTTTATTCTGATTTAATGGACTCTGCAGAGTCTGTATACAACTAGTTTCTTGGAGGGTAGTTTTCTTTTACTGATGTGCGAGTCCATCTTAACAGACTCAAACACTAGAGTTAAGTAGACCCCCAGCTAGTTAGGCTGCCATCTATAGCTGCTCTTAACAAACCACCAGGGAAAAGGTACAAATAACTTGGGTAGATTTTGAATTTGAATTTTGTCTGGCCAGCGGCCGTTAAGCCTACTATTTTCGATTTCCAACTGCCAAGGAACTTTTAACGTGCTCCACACTAAACACGGGATTCCGATCTCACTATCAGAGATCAGGGGAATTTTGACCAGAAGATGCACGTGAAATAAAACTCCCCGGTCACCACCGTGATTCGAACACGCGACCTCCAGACCATCTAGTCCCCCCCCCCCCCCCCCCCCATTCCCCGTGATAATGAACAGAATAAAAATAGGACAGGTTAAACTTGTTTTCCCCACAAAGGTAACACTGGTTACAATAAATGAGAAAATACACCTTCATTAAATTGGAGGATAAGGTAGAGGACATGTATTTCAACATAGAAAAAAATTGCACATGTTGTAATGTTAAATACAAAAGTATAAACAATGGCTGTCATAAAAAATATTTAAAACCTATTTTAAATAAGATAGTAATAATACTCATTATCTTTTTCATCATATTCTTTTTCTTCGGCCTCTTTTTCTTCGTCTTCGTCCTCGTCGTCTATGTTCATGCTTAGGTCAAGGTCTTGTTTTTTTATTTCAATGACATTGCTATTTTATCACCGTACATCCTTTGTATCTCACCTGTCTCGCGAGGTCAGTTTTGCTTTCCTCCTTCCTGTTTGAGCGAGCAACTCTGTAGGATGTGTTCTACGGTCCGTGTATGCTCACCACATACATGTAATGTGTTTCAATCCTCATTTTGCTGCAGAGAATCTATTATGCCCAGTTCTGGGTATGAAGATGACGACTTGCTCTTCTCTTGATAAATCATAATAGTCTTGCAGGACATGCTCCGGGATCTTGATTTCTGTTGCCCTTGAGTATGCGTTTGTGAAGGATGTCTTAACCAGTAGAGATACCCAGTAGTCTACAGTAGCTTGTTCTCAGGCGGAACAAAGCAGTTTGTTGGTGTGTTTTTTTTATTTAGTGGATTTGTTATTGTTGTTGTTTGCGAATGCTCATAATGAGTTGGTTTACTCTTTTGTCGACCCTGAAAAGGACGTTAAGTTGTGGGTTGCAATAGTTTCCTTACATGCCGAGCGTGCTGATAAAGGTAGAACGGGGCTCTCCAGGTGGGTGTGCTATGCTTAGCTTCATCTGCGTGCCACTCACTACTACTGAGATCACGTCGATCTGATACCTTGTTAGCCAGGCTGCCATGAAAACAACCCGTTTCTAGGGTGGGCTAAGAGATAACCGGGGTGAGGGTGTTGGTCAGTATATGTTGCCTTACCCTGACAAACATATCTGATCAGTATATTTTGCCTTACCAAACGTAAGTCTTGCTCCCCTTTTGTTGGATTTGGTCTTTCACATTCATCTCTTTCTCCCATAGGTTGTTGTAATGGTTGTGAATGATAGTTATGGTCTCTCGATATGACATATCTTGGATTTTGGCAGCTCTGAATGGCTGCACCTGTATAAAGCTGTCAGGTTTGGGTCGCTGACCGCTATAGCTGAGGCACTGCTCAGCATCTTGATCTCAAAGGTCTTGTCATTCCCCCTCAGCATATCATCCATATAATATGTTTCCAGAAGGCTTGGGTAGATCATCATGTTCTTCATGCATCGTGATAAACCAGATCGGAGTAAAATTAGTGACGTCCATGTGGCGTTAGGCAAGTGGTGTCCAAATGCAGGTTCATCCCGCGATTTGATTCAGAAGACCTGCGTCAGTCCATTCCATTTCTCGGTTGCGGCATTTTCCAGGACTAATCTTTATGAGCTGTGTTGTATAAAATGTTGATTTTGGTCTTGCACACTACACATGGTGTCCGAACACAGAGAAGCTTGAGTGGCGGATTCAATTTCCATGGAGTTATCAATGACAAGAGCAGTCATCGTACTCTCAATCCTTGCTTCGGAATATAAAGAAGGGCGAGTGAAGGCAAGAGTGGATAGAAGACATAGTGACCTAAACTTTCGGGGGTGGGGTAGGGAGGGATGGTTTTGTGGATCTACTGTTTTGGACATACTAGGCCAAAAGAAAAGAAAGACTCCAGGAGCCTGCTCCAAGCCATCGCAAGCCCCAAACAGTATAAACTCTTACATGAAATAAAATATAACATCGTGTTTAAGTCAAGTCAAAACAAGTCAAGTCAAGTCATCCCGTAACCGGTGAGGTCGTTGGGGCACACATGAAGACATTCCCATAACCCACGCTACTCTTTATGTCAGCGGCCGCTGCCTGTGTCTCTTCTGGTCGGAGATTGGTCCATTCTGTTACATTGTTGTACCATCTCTTTTTGGGGGATGCGCTCTTCGTCCTCCGCCTTGCATCTTTCCGTTCAGGATCGTATTTGTCAGACCGTTTGATTTCGATATATGACCTTACCAAGTGAGTTTCCGTCTTTTGACTGTTGCTAATATGTCTTCAAAAGGCCATATCGCTGTTTTAATTCTTTCTCGTGTTTCCTAATTTGTAACTCGAGTTACATCGGGTTGTTGTCCCGAAAAGACATATTTAGTCTTACAGTGAATTCTGGCCCATTGTAAGATCCTTGGAAACGAGAAGGCAACAATCGCAAAAGCCGGGAGTCGCGGAACGCAGAATCATCCATAAAACTATAGAGAAGTAAATACACTCATAAAACAATCCATGGGAATGGAATGGGTAGAACAACATAAAGAATACAAGTCAGAAAATAACAGCATAAACATACTTGGAAGAGATCGGCAGACACAGATATTCAGACTCAGAACTGGACATTGCAGATAAGGACAACCTTCACAGAATGACTCTTAGAGACACAGCCACGTGAGATTGCTGAGCTGCGTAGCAAAAACGAGAACATATCCCGCAGGACTGCCCCACTTATGCAAACCAAAGAGAGGCAGTCTGGCCCGAAGGAGTGACCAAGCTAGAAAAGCTGTGATTGACCAGCGAAAACCTGTGACGCACAGTCTCGTTCATGAAACTCACCGGGTTAGAAACATAGCAACACATTTATCGAAGAAGAATAAGGTCACACTGGGGTTTATGACAATGAAGGATCTAGTGTCCTTACTTCAAAGTCGTTCATGCTAGAGTCTTTGGGTATGGATAGTCGTGACCGTTTGAGGTCAATCAATGACCACCTATTGCATGCTGACACAGCAACATATCAACGTGTATCCATACACCGAAATATTCTTAAATACGTCACCTATAGGAGGCAACTAATTTGTCTTCTTCTTCTTCGTCTTCAATCAACTGATGCTATGCTTCTAGCCCAGTGTGGTTCACGAAGAAGACTGCGTTTCAGATCTTCGCCGGTCCCACACAGCTCTTCGAGGAGGGTTGCTCGCCGGGTCAAGAATGCTTCTCGTTGGTCTGCATGTCTTCCAGCAAATGTTCTGGTGTTTGCTTGGGTGCTCAGCAATCGCATGTAGCCGTGTCTCTAAGACTCATTTTGTAGAGGTGGGCCTAGAGTCTGCAATGACCCGTTCAGAGTCTGAAAATTGTTGTCATACCATCTCTGTCAAGTGTGGCTATGCTGTTATTTTCTGGCTTGTATTCTTTGGTTTGGTCTATCCCTTCCGTTCTCATGGATCGTTCGATGATTGTCTGTGGTTCTCTATAGATCTGCCAATGACGAGTCTGAGTGATCCCATTTTCTGCTTTTACTAGCCCATCTACCTTCTAGTTTCCGATGAGCCAACAGTGGGCCGGAATCAACTGTATCTGCTTTTTGTTATTTTTTATTTCGTATGAGATTCTATCTTGTTTGGGGATTGAGATGGCTTGGAGTTCGCTCCTGGATTCTGTTAGAATGTCTGTTCTGCTTGTAGTTGTGTTTTGATTGGTAAGAATAGCTGAGTTGCTGAAAGGAGACAACAATATCTACACATGTGCATTTAACGTCATACGTAAAAGACTGCAGTTGACTATTTCTTTCACACATATGCCCTAGAGAGTGAAGTGTATGACTGCCCATCTTGAAATAGAATCGCTAAATTGTATTTTAATCATAATATGTGTTCATCAGTGAGCAAACTCCCTCAAATCGTGTAGCATGCCAGGCCAGGAATGAAACTACGGAGTTACATAACTTACTTCACCTTCAGAACAATTTTGTACCTTTTTTTTTGGCGTCTTTTTATATAATTCTGCTACTTTGCGAAGACATCACACGTAGAGTCTGTCATTGATTTCATATCCACAGCAAATCGAGAATAAAATTGTTCTGACACTTGGTCAGAATCGCTGTAAATTGACAACCAGCTCCCGGTGATCTGCCGTCGATATTTCAGTTATTTGTCCAAGTTTCTGGAAATATAAAGTAGGGCCATATTGAGTTAGAAACTGCTAGTTATGGGATTCAACAAGAATTTATACGTGTGTATGCACAGTGTGGAAACCGTCAAACTTGCATATGATTGAATTAGATATTTAATAAAACATTTCAAACTCATAGACTTACAAATAAGTTTTTTTTTAAACAATTTAAACTCGCAGACTTACAAATAAGTAAGAAAGCAATGGAAACTCACAGACTTACATTTAAGTAAGAAAGCAATGGAAACTCACAGACTTACAAATAAGTAAGAAAGCAATGGAAACTCACAGACTTACATTAAAGTAAGAAAGCAATGCAAACTCACAGACTTACATTTAAGTAAGAAGGCAATGGAAACTCACAGACTTACAAATAAGTAAGAAAGCAATGGAAACTCACAGACTTACATTTAAGTAAGAAGGCAATGGAAACTCACAGACTTACAAATAAGTAAGAAAGCAATGGAAACTCACAGACTTACAAATAAGTAAGAAAGCAATGGAAACTCACAGACTTACAAATAAGTAAGAAGGCAATGGAAACTCACAGACTTACAAATAAGTAAGAAGGCAATGGAAACTCACAGACTTACATTTAAGTAAGAAAGCAATGGAAACTCACAGACTTACAAATAAGTAAGAAAGCAATGGAAACTCACAGACTTACAAATAAGTAAGAAGGCAATGGAAACTCACAGACTTACAAATAAGTAAGAAGGCAATGGAAACTCACAGACTTACATTTAAGTGAGAAAGCAATGGAAACTCACAGACTTACATTAAAGTAAGAAAGCAATGCAAACTCACAGACTTACATTTAAGTAAGAAGGCAATGGAAACTCACAGACTTACAAATAAGTAAGAAAGCAATGGAAACTCACAGACTTACAAATAAGTAAGAAAGCAATGGAAACTCACAGACTTACATTTAAGTAAGAAAGCAATGGAAACTCACAGACTTACAAATAAGTAAGAAAGCAATGGAAACTCACAGACTTACATTAAAGTAAGAAAGCAATGCAAACTCACAGACTTACATTTAAGTAAGAAGGCAATGGAAACTCACAGACTTACAAATAAGTAAGAAAGCAATGGAAACTCACAGACTTACATTTAAGTAAGAAGGCAATGGAAACTCACAGACTTACAAATAAGTAAGAAAGCAATGGAAACTCACAGACTTACAAATAAGTAAGAAAGCAATGGAAACTCACAGACTTACAAATAAGTAAGAAGGCAATGGAAACTCACAGACTTACAAATAAGTAAGAAGGCAATGGAAACTCACAGACTTACATTTAAGTAAGAAAGCAATGGAAACTCACAGACTTACAAATAAGTAAGAAAGCAATGGAAACTCACAGACTTACAAATAAGTAAGAAGGCAATGGAAACTCACAGACTTACAAATAAGTAAGAAGGCAATGGAAACTCACAGACTTACATTTAAGTGAGAAAGCAATGGAAACTCACAGACTTACATTAAAGTAAGAAAGCAATGCAAACTCACAGACTTACATTTAAGTAAGAAGGCAATGGAAACTCACAGACTTACAAATAAGTAAGAAAGCAATGGAAACTCACAGACTTACTAATAAGTAAGAAAGCAATGGAAACTCACAGACTTACATTTAAGTAAGAAAGCAATGGAAACTCACAGACTTACTAATAAGTAAGAAAGCAATGGAAACTCGCAGACTTACAAATAAGTAAGAGAGCAATGGAAACTCACAGACTTACAAATAAGTAAGAAAGCAATGGAAACTCACAGACTTACATGTAAGTAAGAATAAAATGGAGACTCAGAGACTTGCAAATAAGTAACATCGCAATTGAAATACACAGACTTGCAAATAAATAATAAATTACAACTCAAAGCCATGCATATCAGTAAGAAAACAATTGCAATTCACAGATTTGAAATTAAATAAGAAATGAAAACAGCAAAATCCTTCCAGATCAGAAAGAAAAAAAATTGAAACTCACAGACTTACAAGCATGTGCAAAAAAACAATTGTAACTCACATGTTTATAAATAAGTGAGAAAATAATTGTAACTCACATGCATGCAAAAAGTTAAAAACAAAATAACTGTAACTCACATGCATGCAACTATGTAAACAAAAGAAGTGCACCTCACAGGCTTGCAAATATGTTTAAAAGACACTTGTGCCTCACATTTTTTGCAAGTAAATAAGAAAACAATTGAGACTTACAGGCTTGCAAATATGTTTAAAAGACACTTGTGCCTCACATTTTTTGCAAGTAAATAAGAAAACAATTGACACTCACAGGCTTACAAATATGTTTAAAAGACACTTGTGCCTCACATTTTTTGCAAGTAAATAAGAAAACAATTGAGACTTACAGGCTTGCAAATATGTTTAAAAGGCACTTGTGCCTCACATTTTTTGCAAGTAAATAAGAAAACAATTGAGACTTACAGGCTTGCAAATATGTTTAAAAGACACTTGTGCCTCACATTTTTTGCAAGTAAATAAGAAAACAATTGAGACTTACAGGCTTGCAAATATGTTTAAAAGACACTTGTGCCTCACATTTTTTGCAAGTAAATAAGAAAACAATTGAGACTCACAGGCTTGCAAATATGTTTAAAAGACACTTGTGCCTCACATTTTTTGCAAGTAAATAAGAAAACAATTGAGACTCACAGGCTTGCAAATATGTTTAAAAGACACTTGTGCCTCACATTTTTTGCAAGTAAATAAGAAAACAATTGAGACTCACAGGCTTGCAAATATGTTTAAAAGACACTTGTGCCTCACATTTTTTGCAAGTAAATAAGAAAACAATTGAGACTCACAGGCTTGCAAATATGTTTAAAAGACACTTGGGCCTCACATTTTTTGCAAGTAAATAAGAAAACAATTGAGACTCACAGGCTTGCAAATATGTTTAAAAGACACTTGTGCCTCACATTTTTTGCAAGTAAATAAGAAAACAATTGAGACTTACAGGCTTGCAAATATGTTTAAAAGACACTTGTGCCTCACATTTTTTGCAAGTAAATAAGAAAACAATTGAGACTTACAGGCTTGCAAATATGTTTAAAAGACACTTGTGCCTCACATTTTTTGCAAGTAAATAAGAAAACAATTGAGACTCACAGGCTTGCAAATATGTTTAAAAGACACTTGTGCCTCACATTTTTTGCAAGTAAATAAGAAAACAATTGAGACTCACAGGCTTGCAAATATGTTTAAAAGACACTTGTGCCTCACATTTTTTGCAAGTAAATAAGAAAACAATTGAGACTCACAGGCTTGCAAATATGTTTAAAAGACACTTGGGCCTCACATTTTTTGCAAGTAAATAAGAAAACAATTGAGACTCACGGGCTTGCAAATATGTTTAAAAGACACTTGTGCCTCACATTTTTTGCAAGTAAATAAGAAAACAATTGAGACTCACAGGCTTGCAAATATGTTTAAAAGACACTTGTGCCTCACATTTTTTGCAAGTAAATAAGAAAACAATTGAGACTCACAGGCTTGCATTTGACATGACCGGACAGGGAACCGTATGACATGACCGGAGAGGGCGCCGTTTGACATGACCGGACAGGGAACCGTATGACATGACCGGAGAGGGCGCCGTTTGACATGACCGGAGAGGGCGCCGTTTGACATGACCGGGCAGGGAGCCGTTTGACATGACCGGGCAGGGAACCGTATGACATGACCGGGCAGGGAACCGTATGACATGACCGGGAAGGGAGCCGTATGACATGACCCGAGAGGGTGCCGTTTGACATGACCGGGAAGGGAGCCGTATGACATGACCGGAGAGGGCGCCGTTTGACATGACCGGGAAGGGAGCCGTATGACATGACCCGAGAGGACGCCGTATGACCTGGCCGAGCAGGGAACCGTATGACTTGACTGGAGAGGACGTCGTATAAAATAACCGAGCAGGGAGCCGTATGACATGTCCGGGCAGGGAGCTGTATGGCATGACCGATCAGGGAGCCGTATGACATGGCCGGGTAAGGAGCAGTATAACATGACCGAGCAGGGAGCCGTATGACATGACCGATCAGGGAGCCGTATGACATGACCTGGCAGGGAGCCGTATGACATGACCGGGCAAGGAGTAGTATAACATGACCGAGCAGGGAGCCGTATGACATGACCTGGCAGGGAGCCGTATCACATGACCGGGCAAGGAGTAGTATAACATGACCGAGCAGGGAGCTGTATGACATGACCGATCAGGGAGCCGTATGACATGACCTGGCAGGGAGCCGTATGACATGACCGGGCAGGGAGTAGTATGACATGACTGGGCAGGGAGTAGTATAACATGACCGAGCAGGGAGCCGTATGACATGACCGGGCAGGGAGCTGTATGACATGACCGAGCAGGGAGCCGTATGACATGACCGGGCAGGGAGCCGTATGACTTGACTGAGAGGACGTCGTATGACATGGACGGACAGGGAGCCGTATAACATGACCGGAGAGGGTGCCGTTTGTCATGACCGGGCAGGGAGCAGTGTGACATGACCGGGCAGGGAGCCGTGTGACATGACCGGGCAGGGATCCGTATCGTCTTCTTCTTCTTCTTCGTACGCTGTCAGACGTCAACTTTAATTTGTTCAAAGAAAGCAGCTGTCATCCTGAGGCTGTGGACACTGCCATAGAGCGTGTCTAGTGTTACCACTGGTGATGGCCACATGTGCTTTCTCTGGTCCTCGTACGGGTGGCAATTTTGCAGCAGATGTTCAGCTGTCATTTTCCCTGTGCCACACGAGCATTCGTCAGTACCACCTATCTTCAATTTATTGAATAGAGGGTACCTCAGTCTGTTGTGGCCTGTGCGGAGTCTGACCACCACGACCTGCTCTCTTCTGTTCAGCTGCTAGTAGGCGTCATTTTTTGTGTAGCCAGTGTGTTCTGTTTCCCATTTGGCCATGTATCTGGCCCTAATAAGCCTTTTGGACTTTTCGTAGATCAGACTAGAATCTGGCAGTGGTAGTCTTGCACCTTTGTTTGCCAGTCTATCTGCCTCCTCGTTGCCTTGGATGTTATAGTGGGATGGAACCCACTGTACCACTACTCTTTTTGGTGCGGACTGCTGGCATAGTGGACAGAGTACTGCTCTTAAATCATTAAGTTCAGTATTTTCCTGGCTTTTTAGTGCTGTGACTACGGTCAGGGCATCTGTGAACAGGACTATATGGCTTTCATTGCTTTCGCCTGTGAGCATTGCTTCTACTGCGGCCGTCAGTGCCTCTGCCTCCGCTCTGAAATTGATTGAGAGTTTTCCAGTTGCCACTGACAGTGTTACTTTTCTACCATTTGGTAAGCTCAGGAATACCCCAGCCCCTCCATTCTGTGTTCTGTTTGTTACAGAACCGTCGGTGTATGCATGGGTCCAGTCCATGCTTGGGTATTTTTCCGCTATGTACCTCAGGGTTATGTCTCTTCTTTCTTTTTCCGTCTGGCTGTTCTTTTTTCCAATACCTGGTATATTTTCTACCACCTCCGGAGCGATATGCTGCTTTCATGTGGGTTTGCGTTCAGTAGAGATTGGCTTTGGTGTTGTTCCGGTGTTCATAGGGTCTTCGCTCATCTTTGCTTTGGCTATTTCTGCAAAGTTTCTCCGCTTTAGTTTCCCATTTCCGAATCTATTTAGTCTCTGATGCATTGGATGGTCAGTCAGTCTTCTGAGTTTCTCTGCTTGCTGCTGGGCTCTGCAGTCTCTTCTGTCGGCCATGGATTGCAGATTTTTAATCTTTTCGAGTGCTACAATTGGCGTTGACTTCATGCCTCCTGTTATAACTCTCATGGGAGCAGTATGACATGACCGGACAGGGAGCCGTGTGACATGACCGGGCAAGGAGCCGTGTGACATGACCGGGCAGGGAGCCGTATAACATGACCGAGCAGGGAGCCGTATAACATGACCGAGCAGGGAGCCGTATGACATGACCGGGCAGGGAGCCGTATGACATGACCGGGCAGAGAACCCATTACATGACCGGGCAGAGAACCGTATGACATGACCGGGCAGGGAGTCGTATGACATGACCGGGCAGGGAGCCGTATGACATGCCCGAACAGGGACACTTGGTGACGGTCCACATTTTTACAAATTAATTGGAGGCATGTTTTAGCAGAGACTTGTTCTTTATAGATGTAGTCATGTCATCGGATGTCCAGAAGGTGCTTCTGATTATACATGTGAAAGGACTCTATTCTTAATATATCTTAGTCTGAGTCGACTTGTACAGAGGCAGATGCCCATGTACAGGTCCCAGCTCTGGTGTGAGCTGGATGTAGCCGGGAAGGAGGATTTTCTGCTTTGCGGGCTAACCTTGAGCAGCTTATTACTCCGCTACGTTTTTATAAAAGTATCGTTGGGATAGTTAACTGATGTGGGAGTCCATCTTAATTGACTCAAACACTAAAGCAAAGTGGACCCGCAGCCTGTTTAGAGCCTTCTGTGCTGGTCTTAGCAAACCACCTAACTATGGCCAGCGTTATGCCATGTCCCACAATTAGTCGCCTTTTACGACATGCTCTCTGTGGGATAGTGGTGCTATTATTGTCCTTGTCCTTCACAAAGACCAAGGCTGACCACTCGGGACTTTATATATCATATTTGAGTAATGTCCAGTTTTCAGCAGCAGCGTAAGTAAACATATTTTCTTTACACACAAAACACACAACAGACGACGTAAAAGAAAATTAAACTTCAGACAACCATGAATCAAACAATAGATCTTAAACTGACGGATGCGGCTTGTTGCAAGAAAGACATAAATTAAGGGACTACGTGAATCCGATTGGTTTAATGGTCATTGTGTTGTTCAAAATAGCGACAGGATTTACGCCAAGAAGTAAACGTCAGGACAACAAAACAAAACACGGACAGGATATACGTCAAGAAGTAAACGCCAGAAAAAAAAACAACAACAACGACAGGATATACGCCAAGAAGCAAACGCCAGGAAAACAAAACAAAACAAAACAACGGCAGGATATACGCCAAGAAGCAAACGCCAGGAAAACAAAACAAAACGACAGGATATACGCCAAAAAGTAAACGCCAGGAAAACAAAACAAAACGACAGGATATACGCCAAGAAGCAAACGCCAGGAAAACAAAACAAAACGACAGGATATACGCCAAGAAGCAAACGCAAGGAAAACAAAACAAAACAACGACAAGGATGAAACATATAACAGAAGTGGTTTAATCATGACAGAACGTGTCTCGAAATGTTAAGAAGGGTCTCTAAACTTGCATCAGTCTGACAGCGACAACGCAAAAATAAAGAGACAAACAATTTAGATTAGAAAGAGGATGCAATGGATAGTTAGAAAATAACGGCATTTTCGCATCAGAGTAATTAATTTGATTTTGCTAAAGGTTCAGATTCTTATGTACCTCATATGGTCCACATTGGAGAAGAAAGAATAGACGGGACTCACCCTACGATACTAGCTCGCTTTGGTAGAAGACTTCCTAAGACGTTGTAGAATACACACGGTAAAGTGAAGTTTTCTTAGATTTGATACATAGACATAGACAGTCGGTCGGTGCAACACTGTGCATGGAATACATAGAAAGACAGAGAATAAAACGGTTCGGATGCCTGCCAAGAATGCAACCAAAGTTACCAGTTGCTCGTATCTACAATACCATACATAGCAAGAGATAGAAGATTACAAAAACACGGATATATGGTGTCAGTGAGATACTGAAGAAATACGGAATAATCACAATATCGGCGACAAAGATGGCACACAAAAGAAAATCTACATCTCCTCTAATCACACAAGTTGATAGAAGATTATAATGCTGATGATACATAATTTTAGAAGCACATCAATTAATCAATTGATCAATTAATCACTCAAAAAATCAAAGCCGTCGCTCCTTTCGGTGCAAAGTCCACTGACCACATCCAGCCTGCATACACGGTACTGGGCTACACTTAATTCTTCTCTGCATATTTTATCATTCAATCATCGTTCCGTCTCACATTCTCTTCCCCATGTATTTCTCGGCCCACTCCTCTTTCTCTTCTACTGCAATTCCATGTTAGAACCCGTCTTGGCTACCCTGCCCGGTGCTTTCCTCATCGTGTGTTCCATCTAGCCCCACTATCTAGCCCCCACTATCCAGACCATCAACCAGCCCCACTATCCAGCCCCCACTATCCAGCCCCACTATCCAGCCCCACTATCATGACCTACTATCCAGCCCCACTATCCAGCCTCACTATCCAGCCCCCACTATCCAGCCCCACTATCCAGCCCCACTATCCAGCCCCGCTATCTAGCCCTACTACCCAGACCAACTATCCAGCCCCCATTATCCAGCCTTCACTATCCAGCCCCCACTATCCAGCCCCCACTACCCAGCCCAACTATTCAGTCCCACTATCCAGCCCCACTATCCAGTCCCACTATCCAGCTCCACTATCCAGCCCCACCATCCAGCACCACCATCCAGCCCAACTATCCAGCCCCACTATGCAGCCCTACTATCCAGCCCCACTATCCAGCCCTACTTCCCAGCCCCACTATCCAGCCCCACTATCCAGCCCCACTATCCAGCCCTACTACCCAGCCCCACTACCCAGCCCCACTATCCAGCCCCACTATCCAGCCCCACTATCCAGCCCCCATTATACAGCCTTTACTATCCAGCCCACACTATCCAGCCCCCACTATCCTGCCTCACTATCCAGCCCCACCATTCAGCCCCACTATCCAACCCCACTATCCTGCCTCACTATCCAGCTCCATTATCCAGCACTGACTTGACACTGGCGTTGAATTGTCTAACATTAGTATGAATTTTGATTTCTCTGGATTTCCATGTTGTTTAGTGTCAGTAATGGTCCTCTTCTTTTTGCAATGATGCGTTCGTTATATCTGAATCTGTACTGTCCGACGTCACAATTGTGCTGCCAAAATAGGTAAAGATACTCACCTTTTCAAACGACTCTCTCCTGCACGATTGGCTCTTTGCAGCTCGAGATAATTCCAAGACGTTTGCTTTCTTCGCGTTGATATCCAGTCCCCATTTGGCTGATTGTTCTCTCACTTGTATAAATTGTTCAACCGCTCCTGCGTTCAGCTCTCACCCTATCCAACCGCTCTTCCATTCGCTCTCCATATCATCAACATCTCCAGCATTCAGCTCTCACGATCTCCAACCTCTTCAGCATTCTACTCTCAACCTGTCCAACCGCTCCTCCGTTCAGCTCTCACTCTATCCAACCTCTCCTACATTCAGCTCTCACCTGTCCAACCTCTCCCGCATTCAACTATCACCTGTCCAACCTCTCCCGCATTCAACTCTCACCTGTCCAACCTCTCCTGCATTCAGCTCTCACCTGTCCAACCTCTCCTGCAATCAGCTCTCACATGTCCAACCTCTCCTGCATTCAGCTCTCACCTGTCCAACATCTCCAGCATTCAGCTCTCAAGATCTCCAACCTCTCCAGCATTCTACTCTCACCCTGTCCAACTGCTCCTGCGTTCAGCTCTTACTCTATCCAACCTCTCCTGCAATCAGCTCTCACCTGTCCAACCTCTCCTGTATTCAACTCTCACCTGTCCAACCTTTCCCACATTCAACTCTCACCTGTCCAACCTCTCAAGCATTCAGCACTCACGATGTCCAACCTCTCCTGCATTCAGCACTCACGATGTCCAACCTATCCCGCATTCAACTCTCACCTATCTCACTTATCGGATGAGAACATAGTCAACTTCAGCGATTTCCTTGTGCTCCCACAGGATTGGAAGAGAACATAGCTAAATGTTAGCGGTGGCCTTGTGCTCCCACAGGATTGAAAGAGAACATAGCTAAATGTTAGCGGTTGCCTTGTGCTCCCACAAGATTGAAAGAGAACATAGCTAAATGTTAGCGGTTGCCTTGTGCTCCCACAGGATTGAAAGAGAACATAGCTAAATGTTAGCGGTTACCTTGTGCTTCCACAGGATTGAAAGAGAACATAGCTAAATGTTAGCGGTTGCCTTGTGCTCCAACAGGATTGAAAGAGAACATAGCTAAATGTTAGCGGTTTGCTTGTGCTCCCACAGGATTGAAAGAGAACATAGTCAACTTTAGCGGTTGCCTTGTGCCCCTACACGATTGAAAGAGAACATATGATGATACTGACTGTACAAATTTGCACAGAACTTACTATCACTTGATTCATTCAAACACGAGTCAGCTCCCTAATGATTGGTTAACCACCATTTGTTATTCCGACCACGACGCTAAATGTGTTGGCTCCAATGCTTGTGAAGATTCAACAGAACATTGTGGTTGGCACAAAACAAAGTGAATTTAATTCATTTAAGTTTAGTTCTCAAATCACAGATTTCCCCACGTTTGAAGGTGTTCAAACGGTTATAACGTCGGAAGAAGTGGAAAATCGATTCTGAAATCAGAAAATTGGAAGCCCTCTTCAGATCTAAGCAAACATCGATGGGTGTTTGAAAGCCATTGAATGGAAACTGGTTCCGGAAATGAAGGCAGTGGGAGTTGTGTTCCCTTACAACAGCCTGTAATATCGATTAGAACAGGGATTCTAGACCAGGTGTCCAAGGCACATTGGTTTGCCGCGAAATTGGGTGTGTGTCGAACATTTTCAGAAGTAAGTTGCGAAAATGTTGAGGGGTATTGTAAACATCCAAAGTGTGCTGCGGAATTCGGTGATGTTTCACAGCAATGTTTTAAAGCGTCACAACTTTCCAGTGTGTGCAACACAAATTTTTGAAATGAACGCGAAATTTCCCTTTTTGTGCTGCGAAATTTCATGTCTGTTCTGCAAAATTGTCCACGCGTAATGCGAATTTTTGCAAGTGGGTCACGAATTATTTCGAAATGAGCTACTTAATTTCTAAAGCGTACCATACATTTTCCGAATTGTGCACGAAATGTTCGAAGTGAATAGCTTACCCTCTCATGTGTACAACACAAATTCAGAAGCATGCAATCATATTTTATAAGCAAACGAAATGGGAACGATTTTCGAGACAAGTCAATTTGTAAAAACAAAGTGTAAGTCAATCCCAGAGGCACTTAAATGGGTCGTCCTGTAAGTATTCGGTCTGATGTACTTTCTAGACAAGTATAAAAGATGAATTCACATTGATTAATTAATTTTAAATCTACATTTCACGTTTCAGAAACAAAATTCTTCCATTCCACACAAATATGTATTTTTTTACAAAAACATAATTTGTCAATATCTTTTTTCTTTTCATGTCTTGTGTCTTTCGTGGAAATGTGTCGAAGTTTACGGACAGACTGCGATATATGAGCATTTCAGCCGACACGTCCTGTTTCAGCACGTCATGTTTAGGGCCGGATTTGTCTATTCTCCTAGACAGACTACTCAAATGCTGCCTGTTTCCAAGGCTGTTACTTGGAAGCGGAATAATTTACTGATTATATATAGTCCAATGGCCATGAAGCAAGCAGGCAGCTTTGAGTCATTAGCTAATGTCAGCTGATTCACTGCTGCACCTTCATCCCCCATAGGTGTCAAAATGATGACTGTTCTAACAGATTGTCATAATTGTACTTCAAGTAGATCAATAAGTAAAATGTACTTCCAGAAAATCAATAGGTAAACTACCGTTCGAACAGATCAATAGTTACACTGTACTTCAAGCAGATCAATAAGTAAAATGTACTTCCAGAAAATCAATAGGTAAACTACCGTTCTAACAGATCAATAATTACACTGTACTTTGAGCAGATCAATAAATAAACTGCACTTTGAACAGATCAATAAGTAAACTGCACTTCAAAACTTCAAACAGATAAATACATAAACTACATTTTTTGAGTAGATCAATAAGTAACCTGCACTTTAAAAAGATCAATAAGTAAACTGCCCCTGGAGCAGATCAATAAGTAAACTGTACTTTGAAAAAAAAATCAATAAGTAAACTGCACTTTGAAAAAAATCATTAAAAGTAAACTGCACTATGCGAAAAATCAATAAGTAAACTGTACTTAAAACAGATCGATAAGTAAACCGCACCTGGAGTAGATCAATAAGTAAACCGCACCTGGAGCAGATCTATATATAAACTACACTTTTAACAGATCAATACGTACTTTCTCTCACAGCAAGAGTCGAAGAATGTCGATACTGACGATTCATGTAGTTCGCTAAATGCACACACTTCTGCTTCCCGCTTTCAGACCAACCTTGTTTCGACTAAAATCTGATTCTAAATTTCTTTAGTCTGTGGATTTCTGGCTTACCTATCGCAATGGCATCGCCTAAAAGGAACTTTTTTACTTGATGTGTTCTGGGCACAAATTAATCAAGCGTGTTTGCAATATTTAATTCCCTTGTTCTTCCCTAGCAAAAATGACGCCTAACATGCCGTGGGTTTAACTTTGCTCTGGTATTTTAGTCTATCATGGGTGACGGGATTGCACTCTAGTTGACGACCTACACTTGTGTCTACAGAAACGTATTGCTGTTTTCCATTTGGATTAGTTAGTTCGTTCATTTGGTGGTGTTTTTTTGCATCCGATTACCCTGGCACGGTCATCGGTTATATGCAGTAGTATTTCGGTTACACTGTGTTGTATTTCTACTGTCTAGTAAACACATATGAACTTGACGAGATTGACCCCTCTCGCCCTATTCGCAGTTCAATTTGATCAAAGTGTCAATTTTGGTGTGGCTGTAACATGCAGACATGGGACAATAATTGACTTAAACACATCGACCAAACGAGATTGGACCCTGTCCGTTTAGTAAAATGACCCAAGACACATCGCTCACATGTCGAGTAATGCCACTACGACCTCTTGCGATTACAGGAAAGACAAGACAAAGACTGGTAGTATACAGACTTTGTATACAGCTTTTTAAACCAGTATAACAATGTTATGTTCACATATCGTTCATAATACATGCTTCCAAAAGTTATAGATAGATCATTAGGTGATATGTACCTTGTGTAGAGAATCCTTTGATGTTGAATTAAATCGACATTTTAACGATCCATGACGATTCAGTATTGCAAAGACTGACCGATTGAAAAGTCGTTTCCAGGGTACGTCCGATTGCTGTGGTAATTGCAATCTACTTGGTGGCTCCTTCAGTGGCAACCCTCTCCCCCCCACCCCCCCACCCCCACCTTCCCCATCCCAAGCTGGTATTTATTCATGAGGTACGTATACCACCTCTCTATATCTTATTGTCTTGACTGATTGATTTTGAGTACATTTTTTATACTATGATAAAAGCGTGTCCAGTACAATGGACCCATGGAATGTGTAGGGATACTACGTTGGTCATAATCATCATAATCACCATCATCATCATCATCACCATCATCATCATTATCATCATCATCACCATCACCATCATCATCACCATCATCATCACCATCATCATCACCATCATCATCATCACCAGCATCATCACCATCATCATCACCATCATCATCATCACCAGCATCATCACCATCAGCATCACCATCATCATCATCATCACCATTACCATCATCATCACCATCATCATCATCATTATCATCATCATCATCATCACCATCATCATCACCATCACCATCATCATCATCAACATCATCATTACCATCATCATCATTATCATCATCATCACCAGCATCACCATCTTCCCCACCATTATAATCACCATCATCATCACCAGGCGCACCATCTTCCCCACCATCACCATCATCATCATCATCACCATCACCATCATCATCACCATCATCATCACCATTATCATCATCATCATCATCACCATCATCATCACCATCATCATCATCAACATCATCATTACCATCATCATCATTATCACCAGCATCACCATCTTCCCCACCATTATAATCACCATCATCATCACCAGGCGCACCATCTTCCCCACCATCACCATCACCATCATCATCACCAACATCATCATTACCATCATTATCATCACCATCACCATCATCATCACCATCATCATCACTATCATCATAATCATCATCACCATCATCATCATCAACATCATCATCACCATCATCATCACTATCATCATAATCATCATCACCATCATCATCACCACCATCATCACCATCATCACCATTTATCCAGCTTGTTACTCTTCGGTCATAGGTCAGCAACTTCCTTACCTCACTGTTAGTCAAGTTAATTGTACAGCTCAGTTGGTGTTGTTGCTATTGCTACTCGTATTTGACGACTATAGTGGTCAATTACATTAACTCTCCTCATATCTTGAGGCGTACTAGAGGTTTGACCACGGTCCTCCGTGATGTAGTGTAACGCGAAACTCCTCAGTAAGGTTTCCACTATAGCCTATTCCCATTTCATTAGCCAAACTGCCCCTAAATATCATGCTTCCAGGGAAAACAATTTGGAAGTGAGCTGGGGTATTGATCAATATATTTCACATTCTCCTGACTAACATAGTCTGATCAGTGTGGTTTACCTGACACGGGCTAACATAGTCTGATCAGTAGATTTCACATGGCTGACTAGCCTAGACTGATCAGTATGTCTCACCTGACTTTGACTAACATATCTGATCAGTGTGTTTTACCTGACACCATCTAACATTGTCTAATCAGTGTGTTTTACCAGACACCATCTAACATAGTCTGATCATCGTGTTTTACCTGACACGGGCTAACATAGTCTGATCAGTGTGTTTTACCTGACAACGCTTAACATAGTCTGATCAGTGTGTTTTACCTGACACCGGCTAACATAGTCTGATCAGTGTGTTTTACCTGACACCGCTTAACATAGTCTGATCAGTGTGTTTTACCTGACACGGGCTAACATAGTCTGATCAGTGTGTTTTACCTGACACCGGCTAACATAGTCTGATCAGTGTGTTTTACCTGACATCGGCTAACATAGACTGACCCTGACTAATATAGTCTGACCATTATGACCATTTGCCTGACGGGACATTAGTCTGATCTACCCTTATAACTCCATTTGAACCCAGTCTCTTAGCAGCGAGAGATTAACACACTAATCTGTCGCTGAGGTGCTCATTTTAATGGAATACGTTTTAGGACTTCAGTCGGGTTATAGAGCTGGCTCTACAAGGATTCACATGTCTTAACATGCTGGGTCGTCTGTAGCGTGACGGCCGTGGGAGTTGAACCCTGTACCTTTTCCGTGAAAAGCTAATGTTCTACCAGTAAGATAATCAGACGATATATAACTATCTACCAGACTTACAATTAAGGAAGGAACGGGAGCGCGTGAAGAAACTAGCCACACACAAACACATTGCGACCTTTAACAATGAAGTTTCTAATACTTCATCCTCCACGCGGTAATGGCTTGGCTTGGCTTCGTTCATTCTCAATCTCCCGCTACCAAACACTGAAAGGGCATTAGTAGCAGAATGTAGTCCAGAGAACGGGATGCGTTGCGTCGTAGTTTACAGCTTGGCTGCTATATTTGCACCTTTCGGTCCAACACATCCGACTTCAGCAAGCATTTTTTGAGTACCGGGTTAGCATTCCCTCTTCGATCCCTTCTCCTTAGCCAGTTTGCCCTGCTGCAGCCTATCCAGGATCACCGCGTGGAGGTGTAGAAGGGTCTTGGCAGCTCTGGTTCGCTGGCCCTGACGCTAATAGTCAGCAATGAGTCGCTGACTACTACAGCTCATGCGCTGCTCAGCATCTTGATCCCCTTCACGGTAATGACTTCAATGGGACGACCTTCGTCTAACTTTTTATTAATCATAGGCATGTAGGTTTCCTCCCTTTTCACGATGACTACAGGAGTAGAAACTCTTTACTTAGTTGTTGGTTTCTTTGTTTCTTTATCACGTTGTATTTTCTCTTCGTGCTGCAAAAATTTCTTCTTCTCACCTAGTTGGCACTTCAGAGTGCCCTTCCACTTAAATCAGTATGCTCTTTCGTCTTACCAAGGTGTCAGACTTACGGTCATTGCTTTCATGTCCCGTTTACACGCGACCTTGAACCTAGGCGTTGGTCTGACGACAACCATCTTCTGATATAAACTACATGTCAATAGAGAAAATTTTTGAAGATGGCATCGTCTTCCATGCGTCAAACATGTCCAAGCCATCGCAGTTTTCGCTGCTTCAGGAGAGTATGCATGTTTCTTATTATCCTGCATGGGATATTCAGCATCATCATTGGCGTCGCAGTTCTGAAAACAATTAGCGTAGCGAGTTTTGTCCAGATTGTAGAAAATAGAGGCTGGAGTGGCCTCTCCTCGGCGGAAATCTGTAAACTGAATATGGAGACGTTGGGCTGTCCAGACTTCAAGATCCCTCTCTCAGCCTCATAGGTGTAATCCAGAGGAATGCAAATCATGACAATTTAGCACTAGCTCAGCTACAGGAGTTGTCAGAATAAGTTCGCAATTGTAAACCATCCGCCTTAAGCGTTGCTGCTCCTAATTTTCTGTCTGGGTTTACTCCCGTAGCCATAGCCTCTCCCGAGGTTTCTACAGTGCAGTGGAGTCATTGTTCGTGACTGGTGACGTGAATGTTAGCTACTCGAGGCGTCCAATGATGCTCTCATCGTCCCAGGACAAGCCAGCACTCCCTTTCACTTGTGGGTTTGATATCAGAGTTCCATCTTTCCTATGCAAACTGCCGGAACAGACTAACAAGCTTCGTCTACACTGGTTTAGCAATGATTTTGCATGACGGTGTTGCTAGCTTCATGCACAATTCTCTCTAACAACCTTTAATGACATACTTGATATTTTTGAATATTTCTTTTTTCCATCTTCGGGTACCACTCGAGTTTGGTTTTTTTTAAATGTCAATTGCAAGTTTAATCAGTCACTAGTCACTATCGCGTGGCGACTATAGAGTCAAGCGGCATATATTGCATTGTCCTGTAAAGCCGTCTTGTGACCATCATCAAGGAGAATAAACGTTGTAACTGTAGTTATGTGTTAGATTTTCTAGCCTGGCTATAATATAAAATGTAGTGTTCAAAGGAAAATATAAAATGTAATGCTCAGAGGACTATAAAATGTAGTAGTCAGTTGATAATATAAAATGTAATGCTCAGAGGACTATAAAAATGTATTGTTCAGAGGACTTCTATATGTGGAGTTCAGTGCACTATAGAAAGTGTTCAGCATAATTGAAAGCAGAATAATATAAAATCTAGTGTTCATTCAGACGACTATAAAATTAGTAGTCAGAGGTCTATAAAAATGTAATTTACAGAATACTATAAAATGTAGTATTTAGAAGAATTTAGAATGTAATGTTTAAAGGACAATAAAATGTGGTTTTTAGAGGACAATAAAATGTAGTGGTCTGAGGACTTTAAAATGCAGTGTTCTGGTTGTAAAATAAAATGCAATGTTCATAGGACTATAAAATGTAGTGTTCAGAGGACTTCAAAATGTAATGATCATAGAACTAGTAACGTAGTGTTGAGATGACAAAAAAATGTACCGTTCACAGAGATATAGGATGTTCAGAAGACTCATCATTATCATCATCATCAGTCCCGTAACCTGAAATGTTATTAAGGCATCAATTCGGCAGATTGTTCGACCAGTTCCCGCCACCCTACTCTGTTTTGTGCCAGGATATTTGTTCTAGCTATAGACATTCCCGTCCACTCTCTGATGTTGTCTTCCCATCTCTTTTGTTCTGCCCCCTAACTCCCCCTCTCTCTCTCTCTCTCTCTATCTCTCTCTCTCTCTCGCTTCCCGGGCACAGGACCGTCCTGTTATACCCAGACTATCTTGAAACATGCCCATACCATGTGAACGTGCGTGTTTTTAGTCAGTAGGTCTTTATAATGGCCGACATCTCTCTTAACGATGTCCCGAACAGGCCTATTCGTGACGTGGTCTAGATACGAAATCCAGATAATTCGAAGCAGACATCTCACCTACATCGCAGAAATTATCCGTTCAATGAGAGCTGTCAGATTCCAAGTTTCGCATGCGTAAAGGTACACGGAATTGACAAGTGCATACACTAAACTCAACTTGGATTTCAGGTTGATGCTTTTGTCCCTCCATGTCGACCTCAATTTGATCAGTGCAGTCTGGTCATCGATGTTCTTGTCTGAATCTTAGTTCTTTCGCATCCATCAGTTCTCTCGTGTATTTAAACTGTTTAACAATTTGCAATGGTCCGCCTTTGATCACGATCCGACTTGTTAGGCCCTCTGGAACTTTGACCAGGATTTTGCTTTTCTCTGCACTAATTTCCATTCCAAACTTTTAAGCGGCATTGTCAAGGTTTGAGATTGGATTCGCACGTTCTATCTCCTTTCCAGCCAGCCCCGTAATGTTATCAGCAAACCTGAGATTAGTGAGTGAACGTATGCTGACAGTATCCGCGTGAACCTTCAGAGCTTCAGATATGATACATTCAAGATAAGCGTGGAAGAAGATTATAAAATGTAATTTTTAGAGGTAAGACACATTCAAGATAAGCGTTGAAGAAGATTATAAAATGTAATTTTTAGAGGTAAGACACATTCAAGATAAGCGTTGAAGAAGATTATAAAATGTAATGTTTAAAGGTATGACACATTCAAGATAAGCGTTGAAGAAGATTATAAAATGTAATGTTTAAAGGTATGACACATTCAAGATAAGCGTTGAAGAAGATTATAAAATGTAATGTTCAAAGGTATGACACATTCAAGATAAGCGTTGAAGAAGATTATAAAATGTAAAGTTTAAAGGTATGACACATTCAAGATAAGCGTTGAAGAAGATTATAAAATGTAATATTTAGAGGACTATAACATGTAGTTATTAGAAGATTATAACATGTTGTGTTCAGTGGACTATAGAATGTCGCGTTCAGAGAATAATATAAAATTTAGTGTTACCAGGATTCCAAATATTCAAAGTTATTGAGAGACATTATACTTGCATTTAATAAGTATGACAATTTTTGAAGACACTTTACCAGCTCTGTAAGCATTGGAAGAATGTTTATAAGCCAATATAGCGGCTCTGCGGATGAATTAGTTAAACAAATCTGAGCATAGTTAAATTTAAGGACGTGATATGCATTTGTCGAATACATATTCTCAATGGCGGACCTACATTTTCGAGGCCCTGAGGCTTGCTTAAACTTTTACGGGGTCCATTCGAAGCTAGCGTCTTTCTGAGGAAAGGTCTGTTTCGTTTACGGTTAGACTGCATGCTATTTTAATAACCTTTAATTGTAACTATTGTTTTGTATAGAACTAAGATATTAATTAATATTTCTATTTAACAAAGTAACATAAACGATCCCATACAGCAGACGACATTATTAAGCAATTTGCACCACATTCGCTTCTAGGGCCATTTCTCGATTAGGGACAATGAAGCTTAAGTTTCATAGTAGATCAGCCAATTGTTGGGCTCTATAGCGAGGTGGAAAGGTTATATGTGGTGTTGCGTTTAGAAGAGTCACTTTCTTCAACCAAGTGGTGCCCCAAAACGTTCAACAACCAAGTGGTGCCCCTAAACGTTCAACAAAAAAGTGACGCTCCAAAACGTTTAACAGCCAAGTGTTGTCCCAGAACGTTCAACAACCAAGTGATGCTCCAAAACGTTTAACAACCAAGTGATTCTCCAAAACGTTCAACAACCAAGTGATGCCTCAAAACGTTCAATGTCCAAGTGGTGCCCCTAAACGTTCAACAAAAAAGTAACGCTCCAAAACGTTCAACAACCAAGTGATGCCCAGAACGTTCAACAACCAAGTGATGCCCCAAAACGTTCAACAACGAAGTGATGCCCAGAACGTTCAACAACCACGTGAAGCCCCAAAACGATCAACAACGAAGTGATGCTCAGAACGTTCAACAAGCAAGTGTTGTCCCAGAACGTTCAACAACCAAGTGATGCCCAAAAACGTTCAACAACCAAGTGATGTCCCAGAACGTTCAACAACCAAGTGATGTCCCAGAACGTTCAACAACTAAGTGATGTCCCAGAACCTTCAACAACCAAGTGATGTCCCAGAACGTTCAACAACCAAGTGTTGTCCCAGAACGTTCAACAACCAAGTGTTGACCCAGAACGTTCAACAACCAAGTGTTGTCCCAGAACGTTCAACAACCAAGTGATGTCCCAGAACGTTCAACAACCAAGTGTTGTCCCAGAACGTTCAACAACCAAGTGATTCCTCCCACTGTCTGGAAAGTTTTGTTTGTGATGGATTTAAGGAAAATCAGATTTTTGTAAAAACAACTGCTGCTCCCTTTAAAAAATAAATAAATAAATAAACTGACAAGTTTTGTTCGTGAATTGTTGATTTTGTTTGCGAATACCCACAATGAGTAGGTTTACTCTTTGTGCCCCCTGAAAAGGACGTTAAGTGGCGGGTTGCAGTAGCTTTCCTCACATCCCGAGCGTGCTGATGAAGGTAGACATGGGTCCTCCATGCGTTTGTGCTATGCTTCGTTTTATCTGTGTATCGCTCACAACTAGGAGGATCACGTCGATGGCTCATCTTGTTAGCCATGCTGTCATGAAAACATTACGTTTCCAGGAAGGCCAACGAGGAAGCCAAGGTGATGGTCTTGGCCACTATATTTTGCCTGACCACATGTAAATCTTCCTTCCCCTTTGTGAACAATGAATAGGACGTTTAGTGACAGATTGCAGTAGCTTTTTTCACATTCCAAGCGTGCTGATGAAGGTAGACCAGTGTCCTCCAGACGGTTGTGCTATGCTTTGCTTCATCTGCGTGTCGCTCACAACTACAGGGATCATGCCCCTCCCTTCCCACACCTTTGTTAGCCAGACTGTCCAGAAGAATCGCCCATTCCCCGGGAGGGCTGCGAGGAAGACGAGGTGAAGGTCTTGGCCAGTATATTTTATCTGACCCTGACTAACGTGTCTGATCAGTATGTTGTGCCTGACCCTGACTAACGTGTCTGATCAGTATGTTGTGCCTGACCCTGACTAACATGCCCGACCAGTATATTTTTCCTGACCCTGACTAACATGTCTGATCAGTATGGTGTGCCAATACTGACTAACATGTCTGATCCGTATTTTGTGCCTGACCCTGACTAACGTGTATGATCAATATGTTGGGCCTGACCCTGACTAACATGACTGATCAGTTTGTTGTGTTTAACGAGATGATATCCTTCCTCTCCTTGTGATTGATTTTGAGAAAATATTTTGTTTTACAACTAAACCCTTCCCCCCCCTCCCCATCCCCTACCCCCATCCCGCCGACATGGTGTGAAGGTATGCCACGCTGCCACTCAGATCTTTCATTTTGTCTGTTTTTGATAAACAACAAGAAACGGGCAAAGAGAATAGATACAAGAACAACAATGACAAAAAAATCAACAATAACAAGAAACGAACACAAAGAATAGATACCAGAACAATATTGACAAGAATAGCAATAACAAAAACCGAACAAAACAGATTAGATACAAGAACATTATTGACAAGAAAAGGAACACCAAAAATGACAACATGAAACGAACACAAAGAATAAAAATAATAAGAGTAATAACTGGAATAATAAGAATAACAATAAAATCAATAAAAAGAAGAGAAAAACGAGCAAGGAAATACCTGGAAAGGTTTGATAGTTTGTGAGTTTAGAGGAGTAGTTTTCTACGACCAAGTTCTGCCCCCAAAGCTGGTCAAGTTTTGGAATGCCTGGATTAGTGTGATGGGATGCCAGGCAGATCTCTCATTTTATCTGTTACTGATTCTGGGTCCGTGCCACTTAATGAGATTCGTCTGCTCCAGGCTTTGGTACAGGAAGGAAGCTTAACTGGGCTCTAATGGAGGATAGAAGGAGAGCGATTGTTTTCTGACACGTTAGAACGCACTGCTGGAGATTACTCTAGATTCTGCCGGTGTTCTGTGAAAATATTGGGAAACCAGTTGAAGCTGTAGCGTGACAGTCAGTAAATTGTAATTTACAGAAAGCAAAACGTGATTTGAAATTTATTGAAAGTAGAACTTGGTTTGAAATTTATAGAATGTAGAACTTGATTTGACATTTTTAGAAAGTAGGACGGGATTTGTAATTTATAGAAAGTAGAACGGGATTTCTAATTCATAGAAAGTAAAACGTGATTTGAAATTTATCAAAAGTGATACGTGATTTGAAATTTATATAAATTAAAACGTGATTTGAAATTTATGGAAATTAAATAGTGAGATGGAATGTATAGAAAGAAACGCGTTATTTTAAATTTATAGAAAGTCAAACTTGATTTGAAATTTATTGATAAAAAATTTTAAAAATTATTGGAAATTTTTTGGAAGTAAATATTATATTAACATTTTTATGTGAAAAAAATAAAAGCAACTGCGGAAGATATTAAGAAACAGGAAATCTTTGACAAGTAATAGGAAATATTTAAAAAGTAACAGTTGTTGACAACAAATAAAAATATGAAATGTCAAAAGTAAAGAATAATATATAGAAAGTGATAGAAAATCAATTGAAAATTACAAGGATATAGAGAAAGAAGGGATAGAAAATGTAAAGTAGAAACCATACACAAATATAAATAATATAGACAGAGACAGTCTTTATAAATAAAATAAATAGATAGAAAATATAATGTAGAAACCACAAACAAATATAAATATAATAGACAGAAACAGTCTATATAAAGAAAAAATAGATAGAAAATGTAAAGTAGAAACCATAAACAAATACAAATAATATAGACAAAGATAGTCTATATAAAGAACAAAATTGATAAAAAATCAACAGAAAGCAGAAACCACCAACAAATTTTGAGAACGTAGCAACTAATCTATAGAATGCGGTAGAAAATCCATAGAATGCAGAATGTGACAGTAATCTGTTGAATGTAGACAGTGACAAGAATCTATATTAGGAAGACATTGACCGAAAATCCTTAGAAAGTAGAAACAGATTGAAAATGTATTGAAAGTTGAAGCTCCATAAAATCAATTGAGAGTTTAACTTTATACTCCTTTCTGATGGTGTCGTATATGCTTTTAAAATTACTACCGGCTTGAGACAGAGGTGTATGTTTTCCCCTATGCTGTTTAACATCTACATGGGAAATGTCACTTTAGAAACTAATCAAACTGAGGCATATGAAACAGAACCCAACTCAATACACGAATGGCTTTTTACAGATAATCAATGTCTATTGTACGTCGATGAAAATAAACTGCAAAATTATATGAACACGCTTGCGAATATCTGTGTTGAATATTATATGCGAATTAAGGAGAAGAAAATATAACCTATGAGGATTTGTAAAACATCTGGGCCACTCAACATAAGTGTAAATGATATTGTTTTTCTACAACCCCTTGAGTTCAAGTATTTGGGCAGTAGTTTTTTGGCACCCGGTAGGCTGGACAGGGAAATCGATATTAGATGTCAGAAAGCATCTGCAGGGACTTATCAGCTATCACCACTGTTTAGGCAATGCTTAGTTTGGCAGCAAAGCAACAGCTGATGATCAGTAAGTTTATACCGACTCTGTGATACCAGTGCCAGACATGGCCTCTGTCCAAGGCTTGTGAGAGCAAGATTTCGACGTGTGAAATGAGGTGTTTGAGGAAGATCATCGGTGTTACCAGGACATACAGAATGCGAAACGACGACATTCGCAGTATGGTCGGCACTAAGTTTTGTACAGAATACATTTCCATACATACAATACGTTGGTGTGGTTATCTCATGAAAATGCACCCTCATAAACGTCCACTGATGGCTTACAACACTGGTAGATCTGGCTACAGGACACGGAAAGCGACCGCGAGGCAGGTGGATAGATGACATTGTAATAATTGTGCAACCACACGCGCAACAATGGCCGACGAAACATACTTGGAGCAGGACGGACAATTTGAGTTCCCCCCCCCCCCCCCTCGGCGTTCAACAGAGAAGTGGAAAGACAAAGTAACTAGCATCATCGCCTTTTCATGTATGTTGGTGTTCTATAGTTGATCATAGTTTATGTTTTGTTCTCGTTAATCATGTTGTGTTTAGCACAGGTAGTCGCAAGCGCGTTCATGTGATTATGCAGTTTGTTTCCATCGTTGTACTGCAAACGCTGATCATCTGTAAAGAGTAACTCGTGTACTGAGTTCTGTTCTGCTTCAGATATCTCAATTTGACTGGACTCTGATGCGATTTTGTCCATCTAGATGATAAAGAGATGATATGCGAAGATTAGAGTGATCTGGGCTGTTCGTCCCGCTCGTTAAGGGAAAATGAAACGGCTATTATATCCTCTCCTTTCCAGGTGTAGAGATTGCCGCTGGATTCACTGTTTGGGTTGTCGGACAGGACTTTCGCCGCTGGATTCACTGTTTGGGTTGTCGGACAGGATTTTCCATGCCAATAGTCTCTCCTACATTAGTGTGTCCCCAGCAGCACCTTTATGCCGGGCCCCCTGTTTCTTACAGAGCCTGCTGTGGGGCGCGACCGAGTACCCGGTAATATTAATGGGCGGGCAGATTGGGCTCATTAGCCTTGATTGGGAGCCAATTTAAGAGAAGGCAAACTCTGATTATAAACCCGGGTAGACGAAGCTCGTTAGTCTGTTCAGGCAGTTCGTCTGGGAGAGGTGAAACTCTGATTATAAACCCAAAAGTTCCAGAGAGTGCTGGCTAGTCTTAGGACGTTGAGAGTATCATCGGAAGTCTAGAGTAACCAGCATATGTGGACAACGATTCCACTGCATTATGGAAACCTCGAGAAAGGTTAGGGCTATGGAAGTAAATCCAAACAGAAAGTCCGGAGTGGTAGCACTTAAGGCGGATGGTTTCAAAATTGCCAACTCATTCCGGCAGTTTCTGCAGCTGAGCTGGTGCCAAATTGTCCTTCTTTTGATTACACCAGCGAGGCCGAGAGTAGAATTCTGCAGTTTGGGCAGCCCATGGTATCCATATTCATAGACCAGGCTTGCGCCAAGGAGAAGCTACTCGCAGGGCACCACGCGCATAGTCTACAGAGACTGAGATGCCTATGTCGTGGTGTAAATCCTGTCAATGCGTGAGCGTCGTGTATCTTCAACGTTTGGCAATCGATTCTACCAGTGGACACCGAACATGTCCTTTTGGCTACGTTTGGCAATCGATTCTACCAGTGGACATCGAACATGTCCTTCTGGCTACGTTTGGCAATCGATTCTACCAGTGGACACCAAACATGTCATTCTGGCTACGTTTGGCTATCGATTCTACCAGTAGACAACGAACATGTACTTCTGGCTACGTTTGGCAATCGATTCTACCAGTGGACACCGAACATGTCCTTCTGGCTACGTTTGGCAATCGATTCTACCAGTGGACACCGAACCTGTCCTTCTGGCTACGCATCTCGACAATTTGCCATCTACACATCGAAGATCGACCGCAATGCATCTTAAAGATCCAATATATCTTGCCTGGATGGCATAAGTGAAGTGAAAACGTGGTTAATTCTGTCGCTATATTTGTTCATACATTATGCATTTGACTTTCTGGGGCAATATTTTGTTCAATCTATCCATTATCTACTCGTTGTTCGGTACCTATTTGTCATTAACTTTCCGAACGCCCCGACTAACTTTAGCAATTGATAAAACAATAATTTACATTTCATAAACGATGAATACATGGCTAAATTGCTTTTTGTACCAGACGACTTGCATGAAATACACACATTATAGCACCATAAGAATATGAATTGTAACTCTAGAAAAACGAAGGACATGAATAGTCACTCTAGACGAACACGCCTTCTAACTCTATATTAACGGATATTCTAGCTATAAAGGTCAGGGGTCAGGTTAGCAATAACATCCAAAATGACATATTCTAACGCTAAAAGGAGACGTATTGTAACTTCAAATTGACATGCATTCTTGCTTCAAGATGACATGTATTCTTGCTTCACAGGACAGAGTGGCCAAAAGCATGTACGATTTCAATTTATATTACTCTCTCAAAGAAAGGCAACCTATGCAAAAATAATCCAGTTCTTCGAGTTGAAATGTTATAGAAAGGTATTCAGAATACAAAGGACCGGGGAAAAAAGAGGAATGCAGATATTTGACAACAGTTAAGCATATATAACCTCCGACGTGTTTGGAGTAACGTTAAGATCTCAATTTAAACAAAAATTCGCATCTACCAGTCACACGTGGACCCAGTCCTGATGAACGACTCAGAAACCTGGACACTGCTAAAACATGTCGAGACTGGAGGCCTTCCACATATGCAGCCAGTGGCGTATCCAGAGTATCCGATGGCATGACTACATCCGCAACGTGGAGGTCTCTGCTAAGACAGACCTTCTCCCAATTTCAGAAACACTTGATCGCCGCCGAGTTTTTTTGTTCGGTCATGTTGTACGGCTGAGCCAAGAAACCCCGGTCCACAAGGTACTACAAAAACGTTCCTTAGAGACGAAAGTCATCCCCCGACCGATTGGAGGCACAGAAGTGGTCATGCTCGCACAGTATGACTCCAGCAGATAGCAACCCCTACCTCCGCTCTAGACGAGGCCTGGAACCACGTGCAGCAGTGGGTAATGGATGTGGCCGACCGACGCAACCGGTCTCAGACGCCTAAGCGAACATTATTATTATTATATTATGAGCATAGCGGAGAACTGGTTCATAAATCTCATCATAAACAGAAAATTGACATACGTTGGCCCCATCAAAAGTCACAACGGTCCTGAAAGAACAGTATTGGAATGCATGTTGCAGGACAAGAGAGGTACAGGCATACCAAGAAGACGATAACACAAAGATGTCAAGGAATGCATGGGCATGGTTCTGGAGCCGGATGAAGATGTGGCAAGAGATCGAGTTTTTTTCAGACGGGATGTGATTGGAGCGACGTTCTGCAAAGAACATGCCACATGATGATGTGTACTGGACAGCGAATGCTGGTACAGGTGACGTGCATACTCAGCCCTATAGGTCCCCGCCTCACCCACCCCCTACCTTTTCCAGCCGACCCAGTAATGAGGAAAACACTTTAATGATTGTGTACTTTCTTTCTTTGTTTTGTGTTTACACAACCGCTAGACATTATTTTTAACAACAATGGCTGATTCTGCTGACGCAGCTTCTGGTCCAGTAATCCGTTCTTAAAAGGAATTTGCTCTTTTTTGTGTGTATCAGTTTTTTTTTAACGAAATAGCCACACAATTCGCGGATACAAAGATTGATGACGGTAATCAAGGAAAATGTTGAATACTTACACACTATGTAATTAAAGATACTTACACACTATGTAATTAAAGATACTTACACACTATGTAATTAAAGATACTTACACACTTTGTAATTATAGATAAATTACACACTATGTAATTAAAGATACTTACACACTATGTAATTAAAGATATTTACACACTATGTAATTAAAGATACTTACACACTATGTAATTAAAGATATTTACACACAATGTAATTAAATATACTTACATACTATGTAATTAAAGATACTTACACACTATGTAATTAAAGATACTTACACACTGTGTAAGATACTTACACACTATCTAATTAAAGATACTTACACACTATGTAAGATACTTCCACAATATGTAAGATACTTACACACTATGTAAGATACTTACACACTATGTAATTAAAGATACTTACATACTATGTAATTAAAGATACTTACGCACTATGTAAGATACGTACACAATATGTAAGATACTTACACCCTATGTAAGATACTTACACACTATGTAATTAAAGATACACACTATGTAAGATACTTACACACTATGTAAGATACTTACACACTATGCAATTAAAGATACTTACACACCATGTAAGATACTTCCACAATATGTAAGATACTTACACACTATGTAATGAAAGATACTTACACACTTCGTAAGATACTTACACACTATGCAATTAAAGATACTTACATACTATGTTAGATACTTACACACTATGTAATTAAAGATACTTACACACTATGTAAGATACTTTCACAATATGTAACATACTTACACACTATGTAAGATACTTACACACTATGCAATTAAAGATACTTACATACTATGTTAGATACTTACACACTATGTAATTAAAGATACTTACACACTATGTAAGATACTTACACACTATGTAACATACTTACACACTATGTAACATACTTACACACTATGTAATTAAAGATACACACTATGTAAGATACTTACACACTATGCAATTAAAGATACTTACACACCATGTAAGATACTTCCACAATATGTAAGATACTTACACACTATGTAATTAAAGATACTTACACACTACGTAAGATACTTACACACTATGCAATTAAAGATACTTACATACTATGTTAGATACTTACACACTATGTAATTAAAGATACTTACACACTATGTAAGATACTTTCACAATATGTAACATACTTACACACTATGTAAGATACTTACACACTATGCAATTAAAGATACTTACATACTATGTAAGATACTTTCACAATATGTAAGATACTTACACACTATGTAATTAAAAACAGTCAATTGATAAGAGGATAGGGACTGAATCAGCAGTACATATTATGATGATGATGATGGTAATTGTGATGATGAAGTTAAAGATGGTTATAATATGGATGATAATGACAAGGATTACCATGTTGATAATAATGATGATGTTAGTGATCATGATGGATAGTGATGATAGTAATGGTGACAGGGTTGTTGATCAGTTACGATAGGCTTGATGAGTGGTGATGATAGAATCGGTGACAGATGATGTTGTTGATAGGGTTGGTGATGGAGAAGGTTGTTAATTAGATTGGTGATGGATGATGTAATTGATGGAATCGGTGATGGATGATATAATTGATAGAATTGGTGATGGATGATATAATTGATAGAATTGGTGATGGATGATGTAATTGATAGAATTGGTGATGGATGATGTAATTGATAGAATTGGTGATGGAGGATGTTTTTTTATTGGATTGCTGATGGAGAATGTTGTTGATTGGACTGTGATAGAGAATGTTGTTGAGTGGATTGTGATAAAGAATGATGATTGGATTGTGATAGAGAATGTTGTTGATTGGATTGGTGATGGAGGAGGTTGTTGATTGGATTGGCCTTGAATGATGTTGTTAATAGAGTTGGTTGATGGATGATGCTGCTGATGATGCTGATGTTGATTGGTGTGTTAGTGTTATGGATGATGTTGAATCTGTGATTCAGATGATGAAGCTAGTAGAAATAGTGATAAGGACGACGACAGTGGTACGGATACTAAAAGGATAGTGATGATTATGAAAGTGATGTTTTGTTAGGGTGATAAACAGATAATCATAATGCTGCTCCGATGAAGACGCTTTGGTAATGCCGACGCTGATGCTGATTAAGACACGAATGATGATGATGAAGATAATTATAATATTGATTATTGCAACAAGAACTATCTTGATGTTGATTACAGTCAATTTAATAATGATAATAATAATGATGAGATGGACGATGATAATGATAAAGAATTATAACATGAGTATGATAACGAACATAACTATGGTGATGATGATATGGTAAGTTTGTATTCAATAAATACTGCCGTTAGTCCATAACATTACCACTTCGAATATGAAAAATCGTTGCTACGCGACAATACATTCAATCTTGAATAAACCAATTTGTTTCCATCTACGGCCGCCGTAACTTGATGACAGCACTCCATACGTCTAACCACATTTGATTCTTGTAAATGGGGAAAATGCCCTTATGGGCAAGATCTTTAAAGACGCATGTAAATGCATTATTCTAACGGAGTAATTGAAGTCGATCTATATTAACAGTTCGTTATTCAGAAATTTCTCAGGATGGCACCAACAAACACCCAGGGAAGAGGATCAGGACTTGGTGATGTGATCATATCTTTGAAACGTTATGTGTAGAATAGATCGTTATATTGTTTTGGCATTGATGAAATGCACAAATGGATAACTCCACTGAGAATTACAAGGCAAAAGTCGGTAAAAGTCCGCAGTAGAAGCCAATCAAATGATGCAGCTACAAGATGGACAGGGCAAGAAAGCGGGTATGGAGATGAATGTGTAAGACCAAAGTCTTGCGCAATCGCTTCACCACATGTGATCCAGTCTTCCTTGTCGAAGAACGATTAGAGGATGTCAACGATTACATTTATCTTGCACATCTTCTCAATAGAGAGAATAACCTGGAGCCTGAACTGATAAGACGTCGCCGCGTGGGTTGGTCAGCTCTCTCTTCTATTAACACAGTCCTGGACGGTTGTCATGACCAAAACCTACGAGTCTCCGTCTTCAATTTCACTTTACTCCCTGTGCTACGCTGCCGAGACTTGGAAACTAACAGAATCACTAGAGGACAAATTGAGAGTAATCCTGGCCTCCTTTGAGAGACGCTTGGTCGGAATTACTCTCCGGGACCAACATATGCAAGGTCTCCACAATTCTGACATAGACGATTACACCTGGTAAATGATGCGGTAATCCATGCAGACAAGGTAAAACATAGATGGGTAGGTCACATGATGCGGTAATCCATGCAGACAAGGTAAAACATAGATGGGCAGGTCACATGATGCGGTAATCCACGCAGACAAGGTAAAACATAGATGGGCAGGTCACATGATTCGACGAAACGATGGTCGATGGAGCACAGCGACAGCAGTCTTTTCCCCCCGAGGTAAGAAGAAACCGCGGGGCAGACCTTCGATGCGTTGGTCAGACTCACTTGCTGTACTCTACAACATCCGAGATGCCTTTAGAGGAGCACTTACCACGCACTGGGTTTTCCGTGGTCTTAGACAGTGTCCGCAGGAGAGGAAGTTGGGACTCGCAGCTACGCTGAGGAACAGATCATCAAGACGTCGGTAAGTAGGTCACAAACTTACATGGGTAATTTTAAAGTTGCCATTATATGACAGCAATTTCTAACGTTGTTATTGCTGTAGGCGGCACACACTCGGTGTCACATCCACTTGCGCTGCCCACAAACAAAATAATGCCAAAATTCACAGCGTGCACAATAATGCAACAGTGATCTGGTGTGCGTTTTTTAAACACGGGCACATTAAATTGCTTCTATTAATGATATTATTATTATTATTTAAACCGTAGCTCCATTGAAGAGATCACAGGTTTGACACTATAATCAGACTGATCTTGTCTATTGAAGAGATCACATGTTTGACACTATAATCAGACTGATCTTGTCTATTGAAGAGATCACAGGTTTGACACTATAATCAGACTTATCTTGTCTATTGAAGAGATCACAGGTTTGACACTATAATCAGACTGATCTTGTCTTGCTTTTGAAAATATCTTTAGTCATTTGTTTGCGGTGTTGTTTTTGTGCACGCGAGATTTCTAGTCTTATCACAACAACTTGTCGTCTTTCCTTACCATCCATGAAAGAAACGCCTGTGATTTACCAAAGGAGGTACTTGAAAGGGGGAAATGCTCTCGGGCAACGGATATATTGATCGCCTGATCGAATAAATCAAAATAGTTGCTTCCCAACAGCACGCATCGACTGTTCGATGATGTTACTACTCCCAATGATCACTATTGAAGATTTTGACCGTATTCTTGACGTTACCCATTACAAACATGATACGTATGCCACTTACTAACGACGTATGTTACATGAGAGTCACTAATTAGACAACGAGGCATTTGGCTACCTTAAGAAAGTCATATACTCCCACCGTTTACCAGTTGCTTAAATTAAAGCAAATTTAGGTCGACATGTCGCTATCGTTAATTTGTCTTTTTAATTTATAACAATTAATTTACATATAAAAATATAAATATATAAATTTTAATTTTAAGAATTAAACGCAAAATGAGACTGTTAATAATCCGGTATCAAAATAGCGAATGAAAGCTTACTAGTAAAATCATTCAAGAGGTGTCAAGTATAGATGACAGAAGGCATACTATTAAAAATGGTGGAAAGAAACAAGGCCAAGATTAGCCCATCAAGTTATCCCATGCTATACAATTATTAATAGAAACATTCACAGAATGTGTAGACTATCGAAAGAAAAGTGGATGGAGGGAAGATGCAATGTAATAGAGAAAAGGATATAGCGAATAGACATAGAAGGTATGCTCTGCGGGAGGAAATTAGGATCATGTCAAATCGAAAAACACACAAAAGGAGGAGGGTGTATTAAGAATACATATAATGATACTATATTTGATGAAGGAAGTGAGACGCTAGTCCAGCCAGGCACAACATACTGACCAGGATGTCGTGTCAGGGTCAAGCATAATACACTGACGAAGGTCACAATCTCTCTTCAATATAGGTTTCTCTGGAAACAGGCTGTTTTCAAGGCAGGCTGGCTGACTAGATGTGGATCGATGTGATCCCCATAGTAGTGAGCGCCACGCAGATAAAGCCAAATATAGCATAACCATCTTGAAGACAATGGCCCACCTTCATCAGTATGCCCAGGATGTGAGGAAAGTTATTACAACCCGCAACTTGTCATACTGATCAGAGAATGTTAACCAGGGTCAGGAGAAATATACTGGCCAAGACCCTCACCTGACCTCCTCGTTGGTTGTCCTGGAAACGGGTTGTTGGCAACGACAACAGTCTGGCTAATAAGCTGCGGTTCGATGTTATCCCCGTAGTAGTGAGCGACACGCAGACGAAGCCAAGCATAGCACAACAGTCTGGAGGATCCAGGTCCACCTTCATCAGCACGCTCGGAATGTGAGGAAAGCTACAACAACCAGTCACTTAACGTCCTTTTTAGGGCACACACAAGAGTAAATCTACTCATTGTGGGCATTTCAACAACAACAACATTCTTTTCAGGGCTCACAAAAGGGTATAACTTACTCATTATGAGAATAGACAACAACAAAGACAACAACATGTTTGATGAGTTAGATATTTCAAGATGTACCCGGATCACATCAGGGATCTCTTTCATGATATCCGAGTAGGCAAGCCACAGGCACAGAACAGTGAAGAGCTTGAAACTCCCAAATCAGACCTGGCACACGCAATGAGATCAATGAAGCAGTGGGAAGCTGAAGCTCCAACAAATATTAGAATAAAAATGGTGAACACCTTAGAGGCTTTTGCATTAGATATAATTACACAGCTGTGCAATGAGATATACGATACAGGATATATTCCAAAAGACTTGAAGACATCTATCCCATTACTTAAAATATAATCAGGCGGTGAACTGTACGGATTATGAACAATCAGCCTTTATAATGTTATATGACCAAATTACTCCTCAATATCATGTTGGAAAGAATTACACAAAAAATCAATATCGAAGTAGGTATTGAACAGTTTTGCTTTAGGCAGAGCACTCGAACTAGGGGAGCAATACCTTATCTTCGGATACTGGCAGAAAAGTGGTTGAAGTTCAAAAGAGTGTTTTTTTTGTGTTTTAAAGACTATAGTAAATGTGTCTTTTTGTGTTTTAAAGACTATAGTAAAGCCTTTAACAGAGTCCAACATACAAAGTTAATTAAATGCCTACAAGTAGGTTGACGGCGTAGCCTAGTGGTTAAGTGGCACGACTCACAACTCGAAGATGCCCCATCACAGCACCGGCCGTTACCCCGGGGAAGCAAACTCTTAGAAAATGCAGAAGGAAGCAGACCCTTACATAAAATGCATGCTGAAGTCGGATGCATTGGGCCGACAGGCGCAAAATAAAAACCACAGTGCAACGCCTTGGGGATTAGAGAAATAAGGCGAACGCAAAAAAAAAAAAAAAAAAAATGCCTACAAAAAATTAATCTGGATGGTAAAAACATTAGGATAGTCAGTAACATGTACTGGAAGCAGGTGACACAGTAATACCCTGCAATAATTACTCACTGTAGAGTGATATTCAAAGAGGTGTGAGACAGGGATGTATATAGTCAAATTGTCTTTATAAACTATGCACACACGAAATCATCAGACACAGTGAATCAGTGCATGGACTAAACATTAATGGAAGAATAATCATCAATCTCAGATATGCTGATGACACTGTATCACTGACTAAAAGTGAGAAAAGTTTGCAGAAACTTGTGGAAATATTCAACACCAGAAGTATTGAAGGTGGTTTAGACAAAGGCTGATCAACATTTGAATGCTTGGCGGCCACTTTGATAATTTTTCTGAGGGTAGATTTTCCATAACGCTAACGAAAATCTAAATTGAAGATAATTTTGCAATCGTTGAGTATGTATATTGATGATGTTTTAAGAACCTCGCTCCCATGAAGACACCTCTGGAAGAAATTCTATCTCTTGCCAAATATATGAACCGATCCAGAGCCATGCCCAAGCATTCCTTGACATCATGGTACCGTCACCTTCTTGGCCTTCTCTGGTCCGGCCTCATATATTCCATTACCGTTCTTCCAAGAACATTGTGTCTTTTGATGTGATCAAAGTATTTCAATTTTGAGTTCATGATGGAATTTATGAACCAGTTCTCCTCTATGCTGAACTTTTGTCGAATGTCTGTATTTTTTTTTTTTCTGATCCATGGTATCTTCCATTATATCTGCATTTTTCAACTCGACACATCCGATTTCAGTTGTCTTCTTTGGGAAACCTAATTGCCTTCACACTGCGATACTTATTCTCCTACCCAGACTACACTAGTGCAGTCTGTTTCCAGGGCCGCCGCTTAGTCGCTGAAAAGCTTGGATAGCTCTGTTTCGATGGATGTCATTGATGCAAGCAGGAGTGGCTTGCTGCTGTCAGCTCTTTCCCTGTGCTGCATCCTCCGAAGCTGTCGGTGTCGGTTGCGTTGCCTTTTCACAAAGTATGTTTTCTCCTAGCCTCGAAGATCCAGTGTTTCTCATCAATTGAGGGGTCTCGGGGGGGGGGGGGTTTATTCTACACCATGTCTGTTGGTTATGTGCCAGTAACGCCCATGAGTTTGCAAAGACGTTGAAGTATGTAAGAGATATTTTGAGGGAGTCCGTCTTCTTCTTCTTCTGCGTTCATTCTCAATGTCCCGCTACCAAGCCCTGACAAGGGCTTTGCACGTAGCAGGATGTAGTCCTGAGAACGGATTTGCGTTGTGTCGCTAGTTTACATTTCGGTCCGACACATCCGTCTTCGGCAGGGAGGGAGTCTTAAAAGCACTTATTTTGCCCACAAGCGAAAGCATCCAGTCTTTCAGCACGCTATATAGCAGCTGTTTGGGGATGCGATTGTCTGGCATTTGAATGATGTGGCCGGCCCACCTGATCTGGCTCTTCTGAAATAGTGTGTAGTGTATGGATGCTAGGCATTTTTGTGGCCTTCGTGATTATCTTGGTGTCTCATACACAATCCTGGCATTGTATTCTGAATAATCTACTGAGGCATATTGTGTGGAAGTGGTTTGTTTTTCTAGCATGCCTGCCAAACACAACCCACGTCTAACTGGCATACAGAGAGACTGTGAGCACTACGGCGCGGTAGAGTTCGTATCAGTACTAATTGCACTCAGATCCAACAAATATTTACACACTACACACAAACACAATTATTCACACGCAGGTACAATCACAAACAAACGCAATTGCTCGAACACAATCACACACACTCACATACACATATATAACACGCACAATATGCACACACACACACACACACATATATATACATTCACACACAAACACAAACACACAGGCATGTAAACATACATATAAAACACACATACAACACGAACACACAGAGAAACATCAACATCTACAAAAATACACAAACACATTGATATACACATACACGTACAACCCAAAAGCCATCTACTATCTACCCTTAATGATTCCTTCTCTCAGCACGAAAGTTTTGTTGCATTGGTCAAGCCTTAGAGAAAGCTTACAGAAGGATACACAATTCAACTTCACCTCCAGTTTCCGTTCTGGCCTGGATCACACTACGTAATTTGATGTCGCTGAACTGTCATTCAATTGAAAGCAATTGGTTCTGGATCCGGTTTTTTTTTTCCTCTTCGTTTCATGTACCCAGCCACGTAATAATATTAGTCTCGTACGGTGAAACTGTGAGCAGCGTGCCCAAAGAAGAAGAGAACAATAGTTTTTTCTGGTTGCGATAGAAAAGCTAAAAGCATTAAGTGAAAGCAATATGTGTTTATGAAGGTATAAGACAGATGAATGTTAGATACAATTAATTAACAAATATCGTGTGCTCAAAGACACATTATACTGTAACAAGTTGTTTTAAAAATACAGCTGCCAAAAAGAGCAAGAGGCCACTGTCACAAATTAATTAAAGAGAGGTCCAGATTATATACCAGGAAATATTTAATTAGTTAGAGAATGATGATAGCTATAGGAATTAGTGGAGGCAGGATCAATTAATGCATTCTAGAATAGATTGCATGCGAATGGGTATTTTTTGATCAAGTGAATGTACAAAAAATTTATTGTATACAGACTTTGCAGAGTTTTCTAAGCCAGTATGAAAACGTTCAGTTAAGTTAAGACAGATAAACATCATTCTATAAAAAAAATAATTCGACATGAAATAAGCAAATCCGTTTGAAAATGTAATTCATGAATATATGGAACAGAATGGACCATGCAATAAACTACAACAATAAAATCAGCTTTCAAGAATGCTCGGGCTGTCCAACATCTTCTCTGTCTGCCTTTCTCTGTCTGCCTTTCTCTGTCTGCCTTTCTCTGTATTTCTGTCCTGCTATCTTTCCCGTTTCCAGAATGGGCTCCAAACCGCCTGTTCTCATAATATCCCCGAAAAGGTATGACTGCCTTGTTTTGATCTTTATAATGAGTTGTCCTTGCGTTTGTGTGTCTTCGAGTACCGTAACATTAGCCTTCCTTGCAGTCTATGGGATCCGCAGCATTCTTCTGTAAGACCCCATCTCCGTTACCTCCAAAGATCTAAGCGCTTGCTTGATAATGGCCCATGAATCACTGACATATATCAGTACTGGTTCCATGTAGCATCCAAGGACTCTCTTTCTCAGTTCCAGCGACAAGGTTGTGTTGCATAATATTCCCTTCATTGACTGGACGACCGATTATGCTTGAGCTATTCTGAAAAATGAAAATATCATTTTTGTTCACACTGAATTTCTGAGAGTAAGTTAGTAAATAGATCACAAAAAGTGTTTTCAAAAGACTATATGAGATACTAACTTGGACACGATTTATTATTGCTATAGGTGAGTCCCTTATATGTCAATTTGATTTCCACCAGCATGGATACACTTTTCACATGGCTTTATCCCTACAAGGACACGGCTATTCGGTTCATTGTATGCTCGTCCGTCAATTGTCTGAGTATCCACCGTGATCACTTTTTTCGGAAATTCATTCAATTATGGATTAAGCAGTAAAAGATGCGAACAGTCTGTTGCAGCTGCTACACAGTCTATCGTTACTCGCCTGCCAGCTCGAATCATCTCCCACATCCGCTGTACATACGCCTCTGTTGCAATCTGAGCAGCAATCTTTGTTCGTCCTTGAACAAACATATCGACCCAGCTTTGCACGACAAACACTTCCATTCGTAAACAGGAAATATTTCCTGATGAATATCCTTTGGAGAAAGTTTATATTCTCGGCAAGAACAGATCACGACGCCAGCCTGTTTGTGGTAGTACACTCTGAGAGAAAAGACACAAAGATATATTTTTGTATGTTAAAACATGAAACAAGAGATATGTTACTATGTGATGGGATATAAGATAAGAGATGTGTTTGTATGTGATGGTATAAAGGAAAAGAATAGTTTTTATGTAAAGATATGTATGTGGTGACGTGATAGAAGGTATACTTTTGTATGCGGTAATATAATAGAAGTGATACATTTGCATGTGAAGACATTAGAGAAGATATTTCTTTGTATGTGGTGATATGAAATAAGATATATGTTTGCATGTGACAATGTGAGAGAAGAGATTTGTTTCTATTTAGTGATATGACAGAAGATATATGTTTGCATGGGGCAATGTACGAGAAGATATTTGTTTCTATGTGGTGATATGAGAGAAGGTATGCGAACATGTGAGAGAAGAAATATGTTTGTATGGGGTTGTGGCTGTTGTTGTTGTTTCGAATGCCCATAACGAGTAAGTTTACTCCTTCGTGCGCCCTGAAAAGAACGTAAAGTGGCGGGTTGCAGTAGCTTTCCTCACATCCCGAGCGTGCTGATGAAGGTGGACTGGGGCCCTCGAGGTGGTTGTGTCTGCTTGGCTTCATCTGCGTGACGCTCACTACTACGGGGATCACGTCGATCCATTACCTCGTTAGCCAGGCTGCTAGGAAAGCAGTCTGTTTCCAGGAAGGGCTACAAGGAAGCCAAGGTGAGAGTCTTGGCCAGTATATTTTGCCTGACCCTGACTAACATGTCTGATCAGTATGTTTTGCCTGACCATACGTTAGTCTTCTTCTCCATGTGGTTGTGATAATGTGAGAGAAAATATATGCGTATATGTGAAGATATGAGAAAAGAGATGTGTTTGTGGAAAAATTAGAGAAGAGATTTTCGTTGGGAAATTAGAGAAGAGATGTTTGTTGGGAAATTAGAGAAGAGATGTTTGTGGAGAAATTAGAGAAGAGATGTGTTTGTGAAGAAATTAGATAAGAGATGTTCGTGGGGAAATTAGAGAAGAGATGTATTTGTGGAGAAATTAGAGAAGAGATGTGTTTGTGGAGAAATTAGAGAAGAGATGTGTTTGTGAAGAAATTAGAGAAGAGATGTTCGTGGGGAAATTAGAGAAGAGATGTTCGTTGGGAAATTAGAGAAGAGATGTTTGTGGGGAAATTAGAGTAGAGATGTCTTTGTATGTAATGATATGATAGAAGAGAAGTTTACCTGTAGTAATATCAATGAAAATGTTTGACTGTCTATATCGAAGCCTGAATCACATTGTCTTCAAACCTCATGCAGTAGATTTGTACATTTCATTGAGGGGTCTCTATCGCGTAGTGGTCAAGACGTATGCCTAGTGTTCAGACAGTCGGGGTTCAAATTCGAGCTGCGACGGTCGGTTCATGATGTCAATTTTACTGGAGATACCTGGGTTAATCGCTGGAGCTATGAAGTTCGTGCTTGGTGCTGGGATACCTTTCTGCTGAGAGAGACCGAGCGACATGAGGAAACCCGAGGCGATGATTCGAGCCCTCGTTGTAACTTAACTTAACATTTGATTGAACAATCATCCCGATGAATCGCAGAGACTAGTTACTCCTGAAGATTAAACTTGAACGACTTAAAATTAAATATACAATGAAGTAGGTGATGAGCAGATTAGATTTCAAAAGTACAGTGAGACTAAAGATGTAATGGAGTGTTGTGAAGCAATACTTTGTAAGATAATGTTGACAGATAAGTTAATACTGGTACAAAAGAGTATTTACCGAAACATATTGTGTATAGTACGCTCTCGTGTGTAATACGCCTGCTTGATTTAGCCCAACAATTTCTGGTAAAAATGAAAATATGTGTTTACTACGCAACATGGTTGTTTCAAGGTTTTACTTCACGAAACATTTCTATAAAAGCTGAAAGTATAGGTATGAGCGAGCAGAAATAGGTTAGCAACATTTAAATTGTAAGTGCTTTTGGCTCCCACGTCATTACTCTTCGTAGAAAGCATATGACACATTCGATTGTGCGCCTTTGTCACTGTCAAATTGTGACAAAGTTTCCGATGTAGGTCACTTTTGATACATTGGATCGCGTATGACACTCTAGTTTCAGCTGGTCAAAATGCGTAACAAATTCGTATTGTGCACGAGATGTTACGGTATATGCGTCATGAACTCTTTAAATACAAAGATTTGAAAGTGTCCAACATGAAAAGCTTATTGAGTGTCCACAACACATTAATCTAAAGGGACAAGACATTGGCTAATCAATTACATGAATTGGGAACGGGTATGACAGTAATATATGCAAAGAATTGCTCAACATATACTGGGTTTGAGACATGAATATGTGGTGTCACATTGTCTGTTTAACATTTAAATATATGAAAGTTTCAGAGAAACTGTAGGAATGTCAACGCTAAACATCAATGGAAGATTAATCAACAATATGAGAAATGCGACTGCAGTATTGTTCGCTTACTTACTTATTTTCGGTATAGGGGACGGCGTGGCCTAGTGGTTAAGTGACACGGCTAACAACCCAAACGTGCTGGGTTCGATCCCCATCACAGCACCGGCCGTTACCCCGGGGAAGCAAACCCTTAGAAAATGCAGAAGGAAGCAGACTCTTACATAAAATGCATGCTGAAGTCGGGTGCATTGGGCCGACAGGCGCAAAATAAAAACCACAGTGCAACGCATACCGCCTTGGGGAATAGAGAAATAAGGCGAAGACAAAATTAAAAATTAAAAAAATTGTCGGTATACAAGCACTTCTTCAAACAGTTTACATCGAGCATTCAGAAATATGGATTGCTCCGTCACTGGCCTCCAGCATGTGGCACCGCATTGCATGTTTCCTGGAGCTTGGTGCAGGTCATCGGGTGGTCTAGGTCGTTTATTGCACCACAGTCACATGTGCCATTATCTGTGTATGCCCATGGTGTCATATTCCTCTTGCATCAGGATGTACCAGCTCGGATTCTGTTCAGCGGCTTTCATGTTATGTATGGTAGATGATCTCCTGTAGCAGGTTCCTCCCGCAGTTCGATCTCTGGGGTCTGCACCAACTCGATACGGCGACTTACAGGGTTAGTCTGCATGAGCTGTGTTGATTTCAGGAAGCTATGTCTGGATTTGAGTCTTGTGCTCTGTACGTCATGTCCAAACATTGGGAGTCTCGTCTATTAACGCGGTCCTGGACTGTTGGCATAACCAGGACCTACGAGTCTCCCTCTTCAATTCCACTGTACTCCCTGCGATGGGATTCGGATCCTAACATATGAAGGATGTCGACCAGTTGATATTCATCGCAGAATGCAAGCAGTGTATGGTGACAAAAGTGGGACAAACGTGTGACAAAAGTCAGCTCTGGTGACGGTCCATCCGAATTGGTGCCTAAATTTTGGCGCAACAATATGCGCCTGACCTTGTCTCGGAAAACCTTTCGTTAACTCACGTCCTTCTTTAAACATCGTTGTCCAGTTCTTCACTGTTGTCTTGGACACACTTTTGTCACCATACACTGTTTGCATTCTACGATGAATGTCGACTAGTCGACATACTTCAGCTGTTAGAAACCGAATCACAGCTCGCTGATCAACTGGACCGATTCCGCATCACACCCATCATGTTTTCAACGGCATGCTGAAGAAACTTTGAGTCGGAGGATAATGACATTTTCCAAACTTTGCGGCTGGTATGTGCTGTTTCTATCAGAAGGGACGTCATCATGCGCATCGTATGTAGGTTCACTTGGTGCAGTTAGGTACGGTTTCATTTGAACATGCTTCGTATATATATATATTAGCTTGTATGTTGCTAATGGGTTATTCGCTCATTGATTGGAGTGTTTCTATCGGGAGTTCATTGATTGGAGTATGTTTCTATCGGGAGTTCATTGATTGGAGTATGTTTCTATCGGGAGTTCATTGATTGGAGTATGTTTCTATCGGGAGTTCATTGATTGGAGTATGTTTCTATCGGGAGTTCATTGATTGGAGTATGTTTCTATCGGGAGTTCATTGATTGGAGTGTTTCTCTCGGGAGTTCATTGATTGGAGTATGTTTCTATCGGGAGTTCATTGATTGGAGTATGTTTCTATCGGGAGTTCATTGATTGAGTTCTCTTCAGCCCTCATATCCATGTCATTTATTATCTATGTCTGATTTAGAGACCGTGGTGTAAGCACTTTGATTTCCATAATCCCCAGCTTAACTAGAACAATACACCAATTTAAACTCGTAAAGCACTGGCAGTTTTGTGTGTGCCATCCACTCACGATATGGTAATTCCTTTTATACATTTCGTAACAACGATTCCTTCTTGTTCTTCTTCACGATGGTTCTGAAAATCACGTTATAGCGCTATGTCGTAGTTTACAGCCAGGCTGCGTCTGATATCTGCACCTTTCGGTAGGGCACATCCGTTTTAAGTTCGCTGTTTTAAAAAACAGAATTTGCCTCCTCTCTTCTTTCCCACATTAGAGCTCAGCTCTCCTTCCCAATTCCAATCATCATTCAAACAGAAATTGTGACGTTATGCCCGTTCAGAAAAGACCATGCCTTGCCCTCAAGCAGCGTATTCCCAAGTTTGATCTCTCCCCCAACCCCCCCCCCCCCCCACCTAATATAGACCCATCGATATGTACGATACCAGTATCATCCCTAGAATTACAACTTATCTTTATTCCTCAACTTCATAAATCACCTGGTCTGGTGGACCAAATCAGTGGTTTCTTGCCATCCGCCAGTTGACGGAAGATAATATCTTTTTGGAATACGCTCATTTCATCTATGCTGTATTGCTTCTAACATTGTTATGCAAACCCAGAAAACTCAGTAGACTTATGTTCTGTATGGAAGGGCGGATATATAATGATTGACTGAATTCTACTTTGGTCCCTAAGAGAGATCTTCAATTTTCTTCGCTTCGTCGCTCGTTGGGCAACACGGAGTCTATCTGTACCAGCTTTCAGTAGGTTCCACACATCCATGCATCATGCCTGAATCGTCTCTTTTAATCATTAATGACTTTAAGATAACACGCCCTTGAGGTAACATTTTCCCTGTTCTCCTCTGTGTTGTAATAGTCTTTCTTCGCCCAATTGGAGGTGGAACCGCAGGAAATGTTTTAATTTGTTGTGGTCAACAGATTCGTCTTCCCAGGATTCGTAATCTATTTGCAGTGCTCTGAAGCCTCACTTGCACATATATTTGAATGTCACAATTAAGTGTACCGACTGTTTTCTTGTCCGCCAGATGAAGGTAGAGAATTTTTTTTGTAATTCGTACATCCTTATATATGCTGTATTGCTTCTAACATTGTTATGCAATCCCAGTAGACTTCTGTTCTGTCTGGAAAACGGTAGATATATAATGATCTACTTGCTTTACAAACGCGCACGCACATAATTAAATATAAAACTTTTTACACCAGATACAAATAACAGTTCCGTATTCTGTCGTTCATGCTTTAACTCACACATCGTGTTATCAGGCTAAATATAATTATCAACATTATGGCTTCACAGGAAATTCCGCTGCGAGGGGAAGCGATCTATTTTACATTTTCAAATAAACCCTCGTTTTGGATTTTAACAATGAGAATTAGGTCATATATATCAGAGTGACGTAGTCCACAAATTTAGTTCACATAAAAGACATATTGGCTAGAAACATGGCAGAAAGCAATTTTCTATCTTAAGAGTTTGCAGAATTTTTTCAAGAAAAATGTATTTCTGAGAAAGAATCTTGTCCTGCAATGGTTGGACAGGGTTACAATCTCTAAAATGGTATTTGTTGACATGCTTTTCTTTAAATTGACATGGCCGTTGTACGTATGGACTTCTATTTCTCCAATTTTAACCAGCTTCTCCATAACCTAGAGAGCTGACTTGTACACATCCACTGCTAAAACCACCTGTTAAATTATCAAATTGTGACTGATCCTGGAAGGTCATTCAAAAGCTTTCACCAAAAAACGGGGTATCTATAGTCTAAACTATTGATGGCCGTGTTTTCTACTTACGTCCTTTCTTCATGCACAATCACTGTCTGGATGGTAAGATCATGGCCTTCTTTAGACAGGAAAAAAAGCCATAGCATGATCGTCATGAGAATACTTCATCAAGGAAGTTACGTCATCTGGAACAAGCGTCATTATATATAGCAACTGTCTACGTTTCCATGGAATCCCGAGCGAATTCCCGGATATTCACGCCAGGCTACTTTATGTGCATTAATAAGAAAGAATTGGTGGAAACGCAACGTCTACACAAGCTTCCAGATTACAATATTTAATTTGCTCAAAAAAATGTTCGATTCTTTACATAATTGTCTTCTTCATTTACTAAGATTTTACTAGGCCAGAATTGCTCTATACACCAAAAATTAGTCTATACACAAAAAATTAGTCTATACACAAAAAATTAGTCTATACACCAAAAATTAGTCTATACACCAAAAATTAGTCTATACACCAAAAATTAGTCTATACACCAAAAATTAGTCTATACACCAAAAATTAGTCTATACACCAAAAATTAGTCTATACGCCAAAAATTAGTCTATACGCCAAAAATTGCTTAATACACCAAAAATTATATAATACGCCAAAAATTGCTCTATTTGTCAAACATTGTTTATATTTAAGATTTGCCACTGAAAGATGTTTGCCAGGGGATCATATCGCACCAATTCTCTTTTCCTTATTCCCCGAGTCCATCATCACTCAAAACAATTGGACGCCCTTTAGCATCAGCATCAATAGCAAGTGACTAAACCACCTCCGCTTCGCAGATGACATAGTGCTCATCACAGAAACAGCCAAGGACTGCAAACAGATGGTAGCTACGCTTCACGAAGTAAGGAGAAAAGCAGGTCACGAGATGAACACCTCTAAAACAAAAGTCATGCGTAACCGTTTCGCTATAAATGGCCCACTCATACCCGGTGACGAGAATCTGGAAAACGTAGAAGATTATATCTATCTGGGACGCTTGTTGAACATGCAGAACATCTTAAACCCAGAACTAACAAGACGTCGTCGCACGGGCTTGGCGGCTTCTCGTCCATACCCACGACTAGAGTCAACTCCCCGGTTCTTAACTTAACTTAACGTCTTTATACTGGTTTAGAAGACCCTGCAGAGTCTGTATACAACCAGTTTCATTTACATCACCTTGCTCTAAAAGATATGCGCATCGAGTTTATTCTTAAATGGATTAACTGTCCCTGCCTCCACTTCCTCCCCTGGCAATGCATTCCAAGCAGACACCACTCTCTAAACTAAAAAAATATTTCCTTTTTTTTTTTTTTTTTGCTTAGATGTTTGCCTCACTAGTTTCTACTGGCGGAGGCGCGCCATTTTCCCCCACAGACCGTAGTCAATTGGGCGATATCAGGACGCATAAACCAGTGATTGGATGCATGTGTGCATCTGTATGTACCTATGCTAGGTTTGTGCCCCCTCAGAAGCTAGCCCAACCAAAGTGCAATGGAAGGGCTTTACCACGAGGGCGCGTGTGAAAGTTGTGCAAGGGTGTGACTGTGGGATAGAGTCAAATGAAACAGAGTGAGGTGAGAGGAGAGAGAAGGGGAAGAGTGGCCCCCAAGTATTTCCTAATATCTAATCTGGATCTTTCTATAGTCAACTTGTAGATATGCCCTCTTGTTCTTGTGGGTGGCTGTATTTAAAAGAAACTTGTTATAGTCTAATTTATCAATTCCTCTGATCATCTTATAAACCTGTATTAAGTCACCACGAATTCTTCTCTCTACTAGACACTGTAGGCTGGTTTTTCTGAGTTTTTCCTCATAACTGTAATTCTGGAATCCCACTATCATTGTTGTCGCTCTTTGTTGTATTTTTTCCAGCATGTTTACATCCCCTCTATGATAATGACTCCACACCTGTACACAGTACTCCAATCTAGGTCTAACTAAAGCTTTATACAGTTTGACTATCACTTCCTTGCTCCTATGTGTAATATTTCTTTTTATCATACCTAACATTGCATTTGCATTTTTCACCGCTACCTTAACTTGCTCACTCACCTTTCCTGTATGATCTATTTTAACTCCTAGGTCCCTTTCCTTATCTATCTTTCTAATATTGTTATCTCCCATTCTGTAATTATGTTCCATATTGGATCTACCCATGTGGATGACTACATTTATCTACATGAAACTGCATTTGCCAGCGTACAGACCATTCTCGAATGTTTTTACTTGCAATGTGTTATGTGACCCACGGCTCACTCAAGAGACCCATGATCGGCCCCACGCTTCACAACACTGACGAACGGCAAATGTCACTGTTGAAAGATGCAGTTACCCACGCAAATAAGGCAAAGCATCTCATGGCTGGTCACCTGCTTCGAAGGAATAATCATCGTTGTAGTACAGCGCGGTAGTCTGGAACCCACGAGACAGAAGGTGACCACGGGGAAGACCACCTACGGGCTGGTCTGAGTTACTCGAACTCAGAAACAACATCTACAATGCTACAGATGGGAAACGTATCCCCTACTAGTCTCCCGTAGCCCAAGACAGAAGACGATGGAAACAAAGTTGGGACCAACAGCGGCGTAACCGCCTCTGAAGAACGGATTGTCCAGTAATCCAGTTAAGTTTGCCACACACACACACACACAAACACAAACACAAACGAACTAATGAATTATCACACACACACACAAACGAACTAATAAATTATCACACACACAAACACAAACGAACTAATAAATCATCATACACACATACACACACACAAATGTCAATGTACCAATTCACCAACAAAAGAGGAGCTAACCTCTTCTCAGGGACAAGATACTTATCTGACAGTGTTATTCGGGGTCAGGCGAAATATACTGACTAAGATCCTCCAAATCACTTCCACGTAGTTCTTCCTGGAAACATGCTGTTTCATGGCAGTCTGGCTAACGAGGTAGATGATGGACGAGATCTATGTAGCTCTAAGCAACAAGCAGATAAAGCCAAGCATAACACAACCACCTGGAAGACCCCGGTCAACCTTCATCAGCACGCTCGTAATGTGAGGAAAGCTACTGCAATCAGCCACCTAACTCTTTTTCGGGGGCAGTAAAGAGTCATCTTACTCATGGTGGGCATTAAGCAACCACTAATTCACCAAAGGAACAACAAAATTAAATTAAAAATTAAACTCCTGTAGTCCTCAAAACAAAACACATTTTAGCATAAATAAAAACTTAACTTAAAAAAAAGGTTGTTGTTTATTTGTTTGCTTTCATTGGAACAAACAAGTACACAAAAAATATAGACTTCAACAGGAAAGTTTTATCTAGTTTTGATAGGGTATAATATAATTCTATTTCGTTTCATTGCAGCATAACAGCAACAGCGGCGTCAGTGGGCGCAGCTGGAGTTCCTCAAGCAGGTTTGGTTACCATGGTGATAGTGTTGGCGGCAGTTGGACTTCCCATTGATGACGTGACGCTAATCCTGGTCGTTGATTGGTTCTTGTAAGTATATCCTACGATATTTATCCATTTCATACACCAATTTTTATCATGGGTACACTTATGAAAGAATTCTTTTTCTTTTTCATGCGCTATTTCAATTCCAGTGAAGAATATGTTCATCACTACAATTGGTCCCTTTACACATCCATTGAAGAACACATTTATCATTACAGCAGGTCCATTTACACTTCCAAAGAAGAACATATTTCTCACTACAGCTGATACCTTTACAGCACACAGATGCGCGCGGAGACCGATAAAGAGATGAAAAACAAATTAGTGAGCAATGAAACATAAAACTACAATCTAATAAAATAACAAGACATCGGCTACATTGGAGACACTTGGAAATGAAAGGGAAATTACAGAACCATGAATCGATGGCATGTGACAGCTGAGGCTCTATGTTCCAAGGGGAAAGTCATTTTAACAGTATTAGAAACAAAATGCATGATCTTATATATGAGAGGTAAAATAAAATGTTCAGTAAGCGGCGACTGCGGGGGAAAGCGATTTATATTCCATTTCCAAATAAACTCTCGTCTTGGATTTTAACAATGAGAATAAGGTCATATATATCATGTGACGTAGTCCACAAATGGCGGACAACAATACTCTATGTTAAGAGTTTGCGGAGCTTTTTCAAGAAAGAGTTATCCATGAGAAGGAATCTTGTCCTGCAATGGTTGAACAGGGTTACAAACGATAAGCTTATGGGAGAGAAGAGAACAAAGGCAGGTGAAACAGAAAATCTTAGAACGAAGATGATGCACACAGCGGGAGTCCTAAAGTCAGTATCTCCAGCCAATCTCTGTCATGAAACCCACATGATAACAAAGAAGCAATGGAAGGATAAACAACAGACAGAGAAGAGATAGTAAAGAAAGGTCTTGGAATCTTAGCGTTGCTGGCATTGACGCGAGCAGTTAGCTTTGGCGCTGATCGTTACAGTTCATGCACTGCTCAGCATTTTGGAACATTTGATAGACACACTTCATAGACATTGTATGAGAGTAACGATTGGCAACTGCATCAGATAACTCCCCTGTCCACGCTTCGTAACTTGCACAGCAGTTTCTTGTTAAGCACAGCATCTCACAAGTCCGCTAACCACCCTAACCACTGATATGACTGGTTTGTTCTTTACTACAGCTCTATATATGTCACATTGGCATACCATTTCACAAGTCCGCTAACCACCCTAACCACTGATATCTGACTGGATGGCTCTTTATTACAACTCTATATTAATGTCATATTATCATACCATTTCAATTTCGCTGTTCTGTGCACCCGCATGCAGCACGAATATTAGATCCATTACATATTAGGCCAGGACAACATTCCTGTTCCTGAATAATATATGAAAATTCAGGAAAATAAAAACTAATACCAAGTTAAGATTGTTAAATTTCAATGTCAGGTCAGTATACCTTTGAGGATCAGAAACATGACAAATGCAATACAGAGAAATCTCCAGTCGTTTGTCAATAAATGTCTACAGAGGATAATATATACAGGCTGACAAGACATGGTGAGCAACAAAGACCTATTGTAAAGGAATCAACAACAACCAGTGGAGTAACAGATCAAACGTAGGGAATTGGGTTGGCTATGATACAGGCTACGGAAAGCGCTATCAAAAGTGGCCAGAAAGGTCCTGACATGGAATACACAAGGGAAGAGGAAGAGGGGTAAACAAAACAACAACTAGAGAAAAGATTATGAATAGGAACTTCTGTCGCTGGACCTCAACTGTAGATAGGAAGAATGAACAGCTCAATATCAAACTTGCCCCGACAAGAACGACGGACATTAATTGATTGAATTATATTAAGGTGCATAGGGGGAAACAGTGGTCTCGAGGTAATGAGTTCGCTTCGGGTGCTGGAGGTCAATGGATCAAATCACTGTGGGATCATACCAAGATTGTTTCGCCTCGATCATCTGGAAACAATGTCCCCTGATTTCTGAGTAGGGAGATCAGACACCCGTGTACAATGGCCTGCACGTTAAAAATCCCTTGCCAGTTTGAAATAAAAAAGCGTAGTGTTAACGAGCAAAACGCAAGTTAAAAATGTACTCAAATTATTATAGGGATTCTCACCGCACAGAGAATACACAATTAAAAATGGGATCGTGTGACTATAACATCAGGTCTTGGTTATGTGGTAAGTGGAGAAGCATAGGTGGCGCCTGACATTCTGCGGGTTTGCCTTGCTCTAATATACGCTTCCACCACTACCAGTGCCAAAAATAGGCGATCGTATATTCCAAGGACATCCAACTTAACATTTGGTAAGAGATCCTGGAATTGACCTGGCAAGTCACTGACGGATTTACGCCTACCAAAAATAAATGCAAAAGAGAAGGTAATACCTCCCGACGAAGTCTAACGACACAAGTGGAATCAAGATAGATGGCATAGGGTTTTTTTCTTACTTCTCAACAAGGGGCTCAAGCAAACATGTCCCCTCCCCTTACAGGGAAGTCTCTTTATATTTCAGATTGACAATTATTGAACAGTATTGGATAACAGAAAATGTGTTACTCTTTTCTTCGTTTCTGCTTACAGGGGAAATAAAAATGAGTACAACAAATACTCAGTTATACTGATGACGCTCTCAAATAAGTGTGTCCAGACGACTGATCGACGGCAGAGAAAAATTCGATTAGACAAATCAGATTTGCTGGAGAGAAACATACGAAAATTGACCGTTGTCCCAAATGAACAGTGGAGTCACACATAAATACATCGGAGCTTCCTGTGAAGCCATACGGTTGATAATTATATTTAGCCTGATAACACAATCTGTGAGTTAAAGCATGAACGACAGAAAACGGAACTGTTATTTGTAGCTGGTGTAAAAAGTTTTATATTTAATTATGTGCGTGCGCGTTTGTAAAGCAAGTAGATCATTATATATCTACCCTTCCACACAGAACAGAAGTCTACTGAGTTTTCTGGGTTTGCATTACAATTTTAGAAGCAATACAGCATATAAAAGGATATACGTATTCCAAAAGATATTCTCTACCTTCAACTGGCGGGTGGCAACAAAACAGTCGGTAGACTTAATGTGACATTCAAATATATGTGCAAGTGAGGCTTCTGAGCACTGGAAATAGATTACGAATCCTGGGAAGACGAATTTGTTGATCGCAACAAATTAAAACATTTCCTGCGGTTCCACCTCCATTTTGGCGAAGAGAGACTATTACAACACAGAGGAAAAACCGAAAAAATGTCACCTCAAGGGCGTGTTATCCAAAAGTCATTAATGATTAAAAGAGACTATTCAGGCATGATACATGGATGTGTGGAACCTACTGAAAGATGATACAGATAGACTCAGCGTTGTCCAACGAGCGATGAAGTGAAGAAAATTGAAGATCTCTCTTTGGGACCAAAGTAGAATTTAGACGTCGAACTTCCTTCACTTGCATCATAGATATGGCAATGTTACGAAAATACAGATTCGCCAATCACGTGGTGTGAATGCTGGATAACAGATTGTCAGATAGAGTGACTTCAGGTGCTCTGGTGGGCGCTCAAGTTTCAGATGGAGAAACGGCTTGAAAGAGGCCATGCGATCAAGATGGTACGCCACTTCAAAGGAACAAAATGATTTCTCTGCCATGAAAAGTCTATCATTTGCTGTTACCCTACTACTACCAGCGTTGTACACCTTTGGCCCCTTTGCCTTCTGACTTCCCTTCCAGAAATGTTTTTAGCAAGGCGTTTGTGTTTTTTGTGTTTCTTTACGTTTTCAAATTATTCAAACTGTCTGACTGTGATTTCGTTCATCAATTATTTTTCATATAATATCATATATGCGATATGGGATCAAGATGCTGAGCAGCGCATGAGTTGCAGTGGCCAGCGACCCATAGCTGACTGCTAGCATCAGAGCCAGCGAACCAGAGCTGCCAAGACCCTTTTACACCTCCACGCGGTGCACCTGGATAACAGGCTGCAGCAGGGCAGACTGGCTAAGGAGAAGGGATCGAAAAGGGAAGGCTAACCCGGTACTCAAAAAATGCTTGCTGAAGTCGGATGTGTTGGACCGAAAGGTGCAAATATCGCAGTCAAGCTGTGAACTACGACACAATGCATTCCGTTCTCTGGACTATATTGTGCTACTTTAGCCCTTTCAGGGGTTGGTAGCGGAAGATTGAGAACGAACGAAGCCAAGCCAAGCCATATATGCGATATTTCTAAATATATAAGTCCGAGTGTTCAATCGGGCATGTGTCTTATGCCAAGTTGCCAAATGTTAAGTAGATTGAACACCGGGACTTATAGATTTAGAAATATCGCATTTATGATATTATATGAAAAATAATTGATGAACGAAATCACAGTCAGACAGTTCGAATAATTTGATAAAGTAACACAAAAAAACGCCTTGCTAAAAAACATTTCTGGAATGGAAGATGGAGGGCAAAAGGGCTATACGTGTACAACGCTGGTAGGATAACAGCAAATGATAGACAGTGGAAAGAACTGGAAACTGTTACCATCAGAGACCGTTGAAAATATTTTGTTGCTGACTTTCGATGTGGAGATGCTATTTGATTTGAACTAATATCCGACACGTGAATTGAAGAAGGAAAAACTCATGCAATCGGATAATGAGAGAGGATGTACACAATCGAAATATGGACTTATGTGCCCTTTGTTCTGAGAAACTACAGAACAATGTTATAATAATAATAGCTGTCCATCGTTGTCGATGAGGACCGCCGACATCATCCTTGTCACAGATTTCCTTGTTAGGTGTGGGTGCGCATGTGGCTGAACAGGCCAATGCGAGCACGAAAACATCTGCTACATATCGGGCACACGAGGTTTGTAGAAGGGGATGGTGTTCCCGCTGCTCGGGATTTCCGCGTCTCGCGTCTGTTCTGGGCTTTCACAACACGGTCATCTTCACCGGCAGCTACACCTGATTTGACTGCGCTTCTCCAGTCAGATCTGTTTTTCGCAAGACATTCCCAGGTGTCGAAGTCTATCTGGCAACTTTTTAGTGAGTTCTTCAGACCGTCTTTAAAACGTTTCTTTGTTATGCAAGCTGTAATTAACAACTGCTGAGGGTTATGTATAGTGCTGGTAGTGTCAACATGTAACATAGTGGGCAAAAGCTGTATGAAGAAGATGCAAATGTTATACCTTACAATAACAATTGGTATCAGTGCCCATGATAGCTAGTTAGGATGAGTGGGTCTGGTGTAATAGTGACACTTGGATATTTTAGTATCCGTGCCAGCTAGTAGTGCACCGTGTTTGCCCGTTGAGTAATTACTGGTCATCTATTATTTCACTTTCTTTCCTATTGCTCATTATATTCGAGGTGATTTAAAATGGAAACCTTTCACAGGGTATATAAATTATGATACTGTGCCTTTGTATTGTAACTATTTAATACGGTTGCTAAGGATGTCAAGAGTATCCTGCACGTGCCATCACGGTGCAGACGAACGTATGACGTCATAATTGCAGTTAAAAGACGACTGAACCACTATTGACATGCACCAAAAAGGAGCAGCGTTCTGTATTACGTTTTATTTTAAGGAGAGAAGAGGTTACACCTATAGAAAATCATCGACGAATGAAGGTCCAGTATGACCATACAGGCCTTCCACTCAGCAAGTGTATGAGTGGAGTCGGAATTGCTGTGACAGACTGTTCTCACGACCGGGTCAGGCACTCTGGGGTTCTGTGTTACAGAAACCACGCTGTTTTGGAACTTCCTACTCTACTCATACACTAGCTGTAGTGCAATGTATGCATCACCGTACTGGACCTTCATTCGCCAATGCATTTCTAACGGATTCACCCCCTTGATGCTAAAAAAACAGATAACAGAACAACGCTCGCTCCTCTTTGTCGCATGTCAAACAGTGGGGGAGGGGGGGGTGACTTTTAACTGCAATTCTAACGTGATGTTTTCAGTCGCTACCGTGGTGGCACTTGCAGTACACTCTTGGCATCCTTAACAACCATATTTACAAGTGACAATACAATAGCATGTTTTTTTTTCTCATTTCTATCCCATTTTTAATGGGGGTTTTTTAAAGCCCCTAACGTACATTTTCAAAGTACATATTAACACTTGTATTGAGGTAGTCTTCCCAAATAAACATTTTTTCTCCATCTGAACACTTCATCCTTCAGGACAATGCTGTTACCATAATGGAAAAATCCAACCGTGTCATTATAAGGTAGACTTGAATTGGGATATACTAACCTTCCAGGGTTCGAAGAAGAACGACTAAGAGATAAGGTAGAAGATTCTACACCTCTTTGTGTAGAAAAGAAGCGACTAAGAAACTAACCTTTTAAGCATGTCTCAAAAGTCGTCTTAACTGTGATATAAATAGTTATTGAAACCTCTTCATGTAAAACAATCACTATGAGCTCACCACTGCAGACATCCGGATATAAACATTTTGTAAAGTGAACTTCTCTGTTTGCAGCTCTATTCTTCACTTACAGCGAAGAGAGAAGTCAATATGAAAACATATATTTTGAAAAATTCAAACTGTAGTAAACAGTTAAGCCAGTTACATTTGTAAGTCGCATCTTTCATGAACTGCCGTTAAGATCTTCCACACCCTCACAGCACCAAAGCTTCAAAAGAAATACAATAAATACGCTGAACTGGAACCTTCAAATCTGGACTCCCTTTTTGGCTGAAGATTCCATTTTCTTTGATTGATGGATCCCTCAACTGTAAAATTGAATTACCTGGCTATCGTGCTATAATGATAGTTTATATAAAGAAAGCTAAAGTACCCATATTGACAGACAAAACAAATTATGTAACGTGAGAAGTACAGCATTTCATTATTTTTTTTTCAATTGTTTAATGTTTATGAGACGAGCAGGGGCGTAAATGACTTACGTTGTCGGGGGTTTGTGCGAAAACTTGAAATGGGGTGCTTCTTGAATGATCGTATACAGTTGCTATCATCACACTGTGGCATACCTGAAAATGAAAGAGCAGACAAATTAGCACCATGCGAACAGAAAGAACAAATAATCATCTTCCCTGGAAAGAAGAGGTTTATCAGAGCCATAAGGAATGTTGACTAAATAGGAAGCAACTTCCGCCGAAGATGGATGTGTCGGACCGAAAGGTGCAAATGTCGCAGTGAAGCTGTACACTAGCGACACAACGCATTCCGTTCTCCGGACTACATTCTGTTACTTGCGAAGACTTGTTAAGGGCTTGGTAGTGGGAGATTGAGAACGAACGCAGAAGAAGAAGAGGAAGAGGAAGCAACTATCACTACCGACCCGCTGGAGGAGTGGGAGTGGCCGCCCCCTGTTCTTCATGGCTCCTACAGAAAGCAGTCTCTCCTTCACCATTGAACGAGATTTGGCTACAAGCCTCAGAAGTTCATCATGGTAGTACTTGATCGATCGTTCGACCTGATGCCTAAGCGAACATTAATATTATTAATATCACTACCTTAAGGTTATGATCTTGTTTTGCGTGAGAGCAGGACATAACGGATTGAAAATTCACTTGCACAGACCAAAATCAGCTTTGTAATCCATATGTACGTGTTGACAAGCAACGCAGTATACAAGTCTGTTAAATATTTAGACAACTGCGTACTGAACAAGACATTGATATACACACAATCACTACAGATGAAGATGAAGAGGGAATCGTTCAAACTAAAATGTCATAGAAAAGTGCTCAAAATGCCATCAATAGCGAAAGAGAAAAACACTACAAAGAAATCGGTAATTTTAACAGACTCCAGGAGTGTACTTCAAGCCATCGCAAGCCCCAAACAAGATAGACTCCAGGAGTGTACTCTAAACCATCTCAAGCCTCAAACAAGATAGACTCCAGGAGTGTACTCCAAGCCATCTCACGCCCCAAACAAGATAGACTCCAGGAGTGTACTCCAAGCCATCTCACGCCCCAAACAAGATAGACTCCATGAGTGTACTCTAAACCATCTCAAGCCTCAAACAAGATAGACTCCAGGAGTGTACTCCAAGCCATCTCACGCCCCAAACAAGATAGACTCCATGAGTGTACTCCAAGCCATCTCACGCCCCAAATAAGAAAGACTCCATGAGTGTATTTCAAACCATCTCAAGCCCCAAACAAGATGAATTCTCACATGAAATAAAATACAACATAGGATTGCTGTCTCATAAAACAGATGTATTCCTACAGTGGATTCTGGAACACTGGTGGGATCCTTGGAAACGAGAAAGCAGATGAGCTTGCAAAAGCCGGAAGCGGCGGCGTACAGACTCCCCATCCAAAACACTACTCATACGATCTAATAGGACAGAATGGAGAGACCAGCACAAATAATACAAGCCAGAAAGTGACAACATAGACAAACTTGACAGAGATGAGCAGACAAAGATCTTCACACTCAGAACGGGGCATTGCAGGCTCAATGCCCACCTAAACAGAATGGGTCTCAGAGACACTGCCACGTGCAATTGTGGAGCACCCAAACAAACACCAGACCATATTCTGCAGGACTGTCCTATTTATGCAACCCAAAGAGAGGCAGTCTGGCCTGGGGAAAAAATACGTTAGTAAACAATATTTATGTTTAGAAAAACAAAATACTTTGGCTATATAAAACGCCACAATGGTCTAGAAAATACTTATCGGGAGGGGGATGGGGGGGGGGGGGTGTAGTTCATGTTAAGCGAGACAGAGACAAATGCACACCGAGTAAATGGTAGGCACAGGACATTTAACAATATTTTCAGGATGACGATGACAGAGACGGGGGAGCCTGCCAAAGATCAGTGAATTGTTGTTTTCCTGTCTCTTTTCCACACCAATGTTCACTAAATAGAATAATCTATGTCTTTTATCCCGTCTGGTCAGTACTAATTGTCATGATATATACATTTGTGTACTTTCTTTTCCAAAATTTGATGACGTCGGCGGAATGGCCACAGTTGACTATGGAGAGAGAGGCGCATTCTCATAACGTATTCCGCATATGAATTTCAGTAACGAATTTTTTATATCTAGTTCGTTTAATCCGGCTAAACTGCCTCTCTTTGTTTTTGGTTCGGGTTAATCATCACAGTTTGGTTAGAATAGCCCAACTGCCTCTTGTGGTTTTTAGACATGCCGAAAAATGTATATATGACACCATTGAATAACTGCTTGTGACTTCATCGGTTCCAATTCTGCCCCTCTACCTTGTAGAATACCTGATCGTCGGAAAGGTTTCGGGAGATAGCTCTAAGAAAAATCTGCATCTTTTTCTGCCTCAGTCGTCACGATCATGTCTTGCCACTGAATCAGCGTAGTTGAGGACGAGAGAATAAGGCTGACAAGCGCAACTCTCCTTCATAATAATGCTTCTTCTCTGTCGAACAACTTATTCTATGATTCTAGTCCGGTGAGGTTCATGAAGGAGACTGCATTTCAGGTATTCACCGCTCCCCGCCCCCCATCCCCCCTTTCCCAATAGCTTTTCAAGAATGCTCGCTCCCCCAAGCCAGACTGTCCCTCTTGTGTTTGCATAATTAGGGCATTCTTGCAGAATATGTTCTGGTGTTTGCTTGGGTGCACCGCAATTGCACGTGGTAGTGTCTCTGAGACCCATTCTGTAGAATTGGGCCTTGAGCCTGCAATGTCCTGCTCTGAGTCTGAAGATCTTTGTCTGCCCATTTCTGCAAAGTCTGTCTTTTGTTGTAACTTTCTAATAATAATGTTCGCTTAGGCGTCTGAGGCCCGTTGCGTCGATCGGCCACATCCATGACCCACAGCTGTGGCGTGGCTCCAGGCATCCTCCTGGGATGAGGTGGAGATTGCTATTGGCTGGAGCCACACTGTCACTTTCGTGCTTGAATTATTTGTGTTGGTCTCTCCAAACTGTCCTCATAGATCGTTTGATGAGTGTATTTAAGAAAAAAAAACATTTTTTAAACTTTAAGCGGGGGCTGTACCTCATTGCCTCGGGTTTTTCCCATTTAGCTCGGTCTCTCTCGGCAGATGGGTGCCTCATCTGTCGAGAGCATCGCACAAAGCACGAACTCCGTAGCTCCAGCGATGAGAGCAGGGATCTCCGGGAAAAATGGACATCATGGACCGACCGTCGCAGCTTCTATATAGCTCTGTGGATAGGCAGTCTGCGTGCCGTCACTTCGGGCGTTTGCGAGTTCATCTGCTTTCTCGTTTCCAGGTATCCCACATTGTGCCGGAATACACTGTAGGACTAAATCTGTTTTTTGAGACAGCAATCCGATGTTGTATTTTATTTCGTGTGAGAGTCTATCCTGTTTGGGGCTTGAGATGGCTTGGAGTACACTTCTGGAGTCTGTTAGAATGAACGTTCTCCTTGTAGTCATGTTTTGGCTAATAGCAATCCGAGCTGCTGCATGAACAGCTCTTGCTTCAGCTCTGAAATTGGTACAAGTCTCTTCTGCTGGTTTGAAGTGATTGTCTACGTCGCCATTGGAGTGTTTGGTATACATTCCACAGCCTCCTCTTTTATTGCTCTACGAGGCAGATCCACCTGTGTCCAAGAGTTTCGAGGGTACTGTCCCTTGAGCTCGTGTAGAACATGGATGTATTGCTCTGTTGCCGACTGCTCTTGTTTCTTCGTTAATACTTGGAACCTCCAAGACTATTTTGCACCGGACCTGTCTCCGTGTCAATGGGTCTGGAAGGAGTGCTTCGCGCTTTTTAGTTTCAGCTTCAAGGATGTTAATTATAATCCAATTCACTTACAAGTCACTTTGTTTTAATTTCACGTTCGTTATACCACTGTCTACTATGAAGTGCACATTAAAAGTGCCTTTGACATTTGGTGCATAGAACCTTCTGGATATTGTGCAAAACATCCTCCACCCGGATGAAAGGGGTGTCCTATTTCATTGTGCTAAATACAACACACAATTCAGACCTCAGATTGGCTTATTTAAATATCTTGGAACTCATGCGAACAGGGAATGTTGACAAAAGTGGTCCTCGTCGATGACCATGGACGAACATCAGCATTCACAATAAGATTTGAAATGCAAAGTAAAACATATGCTGCCGGACAATGTCTGTTACAAACCATATAACATAATAAAAAGTAGCACTATAAAATACAATATTACGCTTAGAAGAACAGGACCCGCCCCGTCGAATGACCATGTTCATGACCACGCTAGATGACTGCGTCCCTGGAGGCCTACAATTATGTGGCGGATGATGGCGATCTGTTTTAGTCAGGGGTTGCGAGGGTGCACCTGATGACGTCTCCAGGTTAAGCAAGGCGTCTTCCCGTACCTTGCGTCCACAACTGGCCTGAGCATCTCGTTGACCGGGACTTCCCCGGGGAGGTGGGCAAGAGGGAGAAGCGACGACGATCAATCGTCGAGGCAATGCATGCAAGGTGAGTACGCCGAATTACCTGACTGTTGGAAGTCAGGTTCCGCAAGTGAAGGCCTCAAGACTCTGCCGATCCCGATTTAGTAGTGTCCAGAGCCGTACATGATGATGAGGGAGATGCAAGAGGAGCATATACAAAGTCTGGTCTCCAGGGAGAGCCTCCTTTAGAACCAGACTCAGCAGAGCGAGTGCTTGTATGAAGCCGCCATGCCCATCCTGCGAGGAAAGTCGTGACCGCCGCGTGTAGCAGAGGACTGCCTGTAGCCCAGATAGACGATGTCGTGGCTGGCTGCAACAGGGCTGTCGTTCAGAAGGGCGCTTGTAGAGCAATATGTAAGATGTAATGAATACTGACACAAGGAAATGTAATGTAGAAAGCAATTCAGACCCTGTACGAGGCACAAGAAAGAAAGATTACAACATGAGGAATGATTTCCTTTTGACATTCTGGTATTTTTTCTTGATGTGATAGAAATAAAAGCTGAGCAGAATATGTCTTACAATGGTTGAGATTCCAGCATCCAATGACTGGTAACTGACATCTGAGTCAGCGAACCAGAGCTGGCCAAGCTCTTATTCCACTACCAGCGGCGGCCCTGGGAACACGGTGCACTAGTTTAGTGTAGCTTAGAAAATAGGCAGAAAGCAGATAAGCAAAACTGGCACCCAAATAAATTCAGATGAGATTGGATATGCCGGACCGTATAGAGCAGATACCGCAGCCACGTTGTAATCTTCAATACGAAGTCGAAGAAGATGAAGAAGAAGATGATGAAGAAGAAGAAGATGAAGAAGAAAAAGAAGAAAAAGATGAAAGAAGAATTAGAGGACAAAGAAAAGGAGACGAAGAAGCAACAGAAGAAGGAGAAGAAAAAGAAGAAGAAGAGGAAGAAGACGAAGGACAAGAAGAAGAAGCAGAAGAAGAAGAAGAAGAAGAAGAAGAAGAAGAAGAAGAAGAAGAAGAAGAAGAAGAAGAAGAACAAGAACAAGAACAAGAACAAGAACAAGAACAAGAACAAGAACAAGAACAAGAACAAGAAGAAGAAGAAGAAGAAGAAGAAGAAGAAGAAGAAGAAGAAGAAGAAGAAGAAGAAGAAGAAGAAGAAGAAGAAGAAGAAGGAGAAGGAGAAGGAGAAGGAGAAGGAGAAGAAGAAGAAGAAGAAGAAGAAGAAGAAGAAGACTAAGAAGAAGAAGAAGAAGAAGAAGAAGAAAAGTAGAAGATTGAATGATAAACAAATACTCAGACAGAAATTTGTAACCTCCTTAACAATTCGTCAAGGATGAAGTGAGATGAAGTGATGTCTTCTTCTTCTTCGTACGCTGTCAGACGTCAACTTGAATTTGTTCAAAGAAAGCAGCTGTCATCCTGAGGCTGTCGACACTGCCATAGAGCTTGTCTAATGTTGGCACTGGTGATGGCCACATGTGCTTTCTCTGGTCCTCGTATGTTGTGCAATTTTGCAGCAGATGTTCAGCGGTCATTTTCCCTGTACCACAGGTGCATTCGTCAGTGCCACCTATCCCCAGTTTATTGAATAGATGGTACCTCAGTCTGTTGTGGCCTGTGCGGAGTCTGAAAACCACGACCTGCTCTTTTCTGTTCAACTGGTAGTAAGCATCATTTTTTGTGTAGCCAGTATGTTCGGTTTCCCATTTGGCCGTGTATCTGGCCCTAATAAACCTTTTGGACTCTTCGTAGGTCACATTAGAATCTGGTTGTGGTAGTCTTGCACCTTCTTTGGCCAGTCTGTCTGCCTCCTCGTTGCCTTGGATGTTACAGTGGGATGGAACCCACTGTACCACTACTCTTTTTGGTGTGGACTGCTGGCATAGTTGACAGAGTACTGCTCTTAAATCATTAAGTTCTGTATTTTTCTGGCTTTTTAGTGTTGTGACTACGGCCAGGGCATCTGTAAACAGGACTATCTGGCTTTCATTGCTTTCGCCTGTCAGCATTGCTTTTACTGCAGCCTTCAGTGCCTCTGCCTCCGCTCTGAAATTGCTTGAGAATTTTCCAGTTGCCACTGACAGTGTTATTTTTCTACCAATTGTTAGGCTCAGGAATACCCCTCCCCCTGCATTCTGTGTTGTGTTTCTTACAGAACCGTCGGTGTATGCATGAGTCCAGTCCATGCTTCGGTAGTTTTCCGCTATGTACCTCAGGGTCATGTTTCTTATTTCTTTTTCCGTCTGGCTGTTTTTGTTTCCAATACCTGGTATATTTTCTACGACCTCCGGAATGATGTGCTGCTTCCATGTGTGTTTGCGTACAGTAGGGATGGGCTTTGGTGTTGTTATGGTGTTCATGGGGTCTTCGCGCATTTTTGCTTTGCCTATTTCTGCAAAGTTTCACCGCTTTAGTCTACCCTTTTCCAAATCTATTTAGTCTCTGATGCTTTGGATGGTTTGTCAGTCTTCTTAGTTTCTCTGCTTGCTGCTGGGCTCTGCAGTCTCTTCTGTCGGTCATGGATTGCAGATTTGTAATTTTTTTCAAGTTCTCCAATTGGCGTTGACTTCATGCCTCCTGTTATAACTCTCTTGGCTTGGTTTTGAAGTTTGCAAATTTTATCAAAGTTCGCCTTTGCTGCTGTTGCCCATGCCGCAATGCCATACTCGAGAACTGGTCTCACTCTTCCAATGTACAGTTTCTTAATATTCTTTCGTCTGCTCCCCAGCTTGTGCAAACAAGTTTCCTCATGATTGCTATTCTTTGTCTGGCTCTCATTCGGTTTCTCTCGATCTGACTTTTCCATGTCATGCGCCGATCAAATGTGACGCCCAAGTAGTTTGGGTTGTCATGTGGCCGCAGATATTTGCCGTTAAGACTTATTTTGGTGTTCTGTGGTTTATTTGAAAGCGAGAATATCGTACATGTTTTTTTTTCTTCATTTTTGTTGACCAGCCATGAGTTCGCCCACTCCTCCAGCGATGTTAGGGCCTGCTGCATCCGATTGTTTGCTACAGTGAGATTTTTTTCAGAGGTCCACATAGCCAGATCGTCTGCAAACATGGAGTTGTGGACTCTTCTTGGTATATTCTCTATGATGTTGTTTATATACACCAGAAAAAGTGTGGGTGACAGTACGCCCTTTGGGGTACTCCCTGCTCCAGTGTCACCTTTTTGCTCATCTGTCCTTGTACTTGAACTCTGGCTGTTCTGTTTTCGAGGTAGTGGCTGATCCATCTGTACATTTTTCCAGATACTTCACTTCTTCGTAGCTTGACTTTAAGTCCCTCTTTCCACACCTTGTCGAATGACTTCTCTAGGTCCACCCAAACCGGTACTGTGTGCATTTTCTCTTGGTAAGCATCCTCTGTTTCCTGTGCTGTGAGAGTGATCTGGTCCTCAGTTGATCTGTGTTGTCTAAATCCTGCTTGCTGTTGAATTAATTTGTGTTTTTCTTCCAGGTGCCACATCAGTCTGGTGTTTATCATACGCTCCATCAGTTTACCTACACAGCCTAGGGTTCTATATGAGGTTAGCAGCCTCACCATGTAAAAGAGTATGTCACAGACAACCAAAACTGCACATATAACATTTTGAATCAGGCTTCCTGCAAGGCAAACTGTAGTGGTAGCCATATGCAACTATTAAATCGGAGAATATTGTGACGATGATTATGATGATAATAATGATGACACAACTTATATTCTTCCTCTTCTTCTTTCTTCTTCGTCGTACGCTCAACCTATATTCAAATTGTAATGTGTGATGTCAAGTAAACATCACGACACACGACACTTGAAGCAGAAAATGTAGAGTAATAAGACAAATCAAAGGACATAAATGAAGGAAATTAATAGTATTACCACTATGAAGAAAATGTCAAATGGAAGACGATTATCGAGTACCCTAACAAATATGAACTTACAGAAAATTGGAATCTAGCAAAAAAAAAAAAAAAGGTTAAAAATAAGGCCAGCCTGTCGCGGTACTATGGATAAAAATAAAGTGTAAAATACAGCATATAAATATATGGTCAGATTCCATGATAAGACATACACAGAAACGAAACCTACGTTACGAACTAAAGGTGTTCATTAGGGACAAACATCAACAAAATTATAAACTGACAAATCATATACTAAGGAACGGATACATGCAATAGAGATATAAACACATGCATGAGCAAAAAATATATACTTAACTGGATAGCACATATGAATACGAGTCTGGTCTTCCGTACTAGAGGTAAGATAATTTATGAGTGAAACAAACGAACGGAAGCGACTGGCCAAGAAGGCGTAAGACGCTGTAGAAGGTCGGGTAAGACGGTAGAGGTCAAGTGGAGAATTGTCAGATAGCGTCTAACTATTTTTTTTTTATAAGAAAATAGACTGAAGTAGGCATCAATGTTGGATAATTTTTTTTTTCCTGCCTTAGCCTTATTTCTCTATTCTCCAAGGTGGCATCCGTTGCACTATGTTTTTATGTTGCGCCTATCGGCCCAGTGCATCCGACTTCGGCATACATTTTATTTAAACGTCTGTTCCCCCTGCATTTTGTAAGGGTCTGCTTCTCCGGGGTAACGGCTGGTGCTGTGATTGGGGAGCGAACCCAACACCTTCGGTGTTATTAGCCGTGTCACTTAACCACTAGCCCACTCCGTTCTCCCTAAGGACGAGGACTGATAACGGTAGGGAAAATGTTGATGCTATGCGACTAAAGGCAACTCACGCGGGAGCTCAGGCTATTATCAAGTTCGAATCGATTGCAACCACTTCCTTGACTGCATGACCTGCGCGAAAGATAGACAATATGGCATGTGTTTTAAACCAGTCTGCCTTCTTCAAGCTGCTTGTCTTGGTTCAAGACGAAGGCCGCGAGTTTTACAGAAACTCACCCAAATAGCAATTGTCGATAAAAGCTAGATTGTGTACGCTATTCACAAAGATGAAGATGGGGCAATTACTGGGAATTGTTTCTATTGATTAATCGAGATCGCGGGACAGGATATCAGAAGCGAAGAACATTTGCTTGATAGAAATGTTCTGTATCCGTGATTTGTCAAGTTAAGCAAAGGGTCAGGAGATAGGTCATTCGTTTCAATCGATGACGAAACAGACTAATTAAATTACTAAGCTCATGTACAGAAGCCCCTTCTTCTTCTTCTTTTCTTCTTCTTCTTCTGCTTCTTCTTCTTCTTCTTCTGCTTCTTCTTCTTCTTCTTCTTCTTTTTTCGTCTTCTTCTTCTGCTTCTTCTTCTTCTTCTTTTTCTTCTTCTTCTTCTGCTTCTTCTTCTGCTTCTTCTTCTGCTTCTTCTTCTGCTTCTGCTTCTTCTGCTTCTTCTTCTGCTGCTTGTTCTTCTTCTTCTTCTTCTTCTTCTTCTGCTTCTTCTTTTTCTTCTTCTTCTTCTTCTTCTTCTTCTTCTTCTTCTTCTGCTTCTGCTTCTTCGTCTTCTTCTTCTTCTTCTTCTTCTTCTTTTTTACTTCTTCTTCTTCTTCTTCTTCTTTCGATCCCCGTGAAGCAGGTTCCTGAGAACGACAATAATATATGCAAGTATGTATGTATGTATATAGGTATGTATGTATGTATGAATGTATATAGGTATGTATGTATGTATGTTTATAGGTATGTATGTATGTATGTATGTATGTATGTATGTATGTATGTATGTATGTATATAGGTATGTATGTATGTATGAATGTATATAGGTATGTATGTATGTATGTATTTATTTATTTATGTATGTATGTATGTATGTATGTATTTATGTATCTATTTATTTATTTATGTATGTATGTATGTATGTATTTATGTATGTATGTATGTAATTATTGATGTATGTATGTATGTATGTATGTATGTATGCATATATACATATTAATACAAATATATATATAAATATATATATATATATATATATATATATATATATATAGAGAGAGAGAGAGAGAGAGAGAGAGAGAGAGAGAAAGACAGAGAGAGAAATAGAGAGAGAAAAAGAGAGAGGAACAAAGAGAGAGAGAGAGAGTTTCTCGTAGTACAGTTATGTTCTGTTAGGAATCAACGTCATTGCATTCCGGCAGAAACATAAACGCTCAGTTCCTTTCAGTAAATGGTGAACATATATATATTGAGAATTCCCGTAGTTCGCTGATTGTACACACTTCTGCTCCATCTTATCGGGTACCCCACTCTGCTGGAATCACGTATGATTTCAAAGCTGGGAAATTGTGTCATACGTGATTCCTAAATTGCAGTGTCTTCTTCCATGATTCTGATGTTGATTGACCTAAATATTGTCCTCTGCCATGCGCCATTGTCACAAACTACGAGCGTCCTTAGAGCCAGGAAACTACCAATTCATTTTCTCAACTCCCAGCAAAGCGAAGCCAATAGATCCATAAAAGATTCGAAAGATACGAGTCATATCTTTTGTACATTCCAAAGCACGGATCGCGAGGCAGAGACGATTGATGTACTCATTAAAGACGTTTCAGATACCTCTCTCAGAAGTCACTGCCTCGATTTCCATTCTCATAGACAGTATACAAAATGCAGAATATAAAAGACAGTATCAACATCCTGAGCATTGCCACGTATTAGTTGCCTTCTCTTGAGGTTGACTTTCCCCTTGTACTAACCTTTTCGTCTTCTTCTTCGTTCTCAAATTCCCGCTACCAAGCCTCAGAAAGAGCTTTGACAGTAGCAGGCTGTTGCTCGGAGAACGGAATGCGTTGTGCTGTAGTTAACAGCTTGGCTGCGATATTTGCACAATTTTTATCTTCCTTTAAACATCGTTGTCCAGTCTTTCACTGTTGTCTCCGACAAACTTTTGTCACCATAAACTGTCTGCATACTGCGATGAATGTCAACTGTTCGACATTCTGTAACAGATCCCACTGTTTGCCTTGGCCGTGATCTAACTTAGAACATTCTCACACTCATCCACATCATCATGACCATACTCAGTAAATGACATATCACACATCAGGTGGCATATTTATTAAATCATACTCATATCATAGAATGAGTAGAGAAATTACAAACACAATATAATACATATCTTAACTAAACATTCTACTAAAACGGGAATTGTAAGCATTAGCTATTGATGGAATTCCCAACTATCTAAAAAAAAAACAGTTCTATTGCCTTGCAATTGCATCACACACACATCGCCTTAACTGCGTCTTCAACACACCTTATCAAATACTCTTCCTCACTGAAATCCCCTCAGGCGGGCGATCTCGACATAGCTCGCTCACAATGTGTCCTTTCTTACAAACACACTTTCAGATTATCCATTAATGCAAAACTCACACACCTATTTGAGCGATCCTGTTCTATCACTAAACATTCGTCCAACCGTCTATCAATCGCTCCTCTATCTAAAGTCGGTGAGTTAAACACACTATCTACATTCAGTCTCTCTCTCTCTCACTCTCCTCCATACAGCCTCTCTCTCTCTCCCTCAGCCTCCATCTCTCCTCCAGCCTCCATCTCTCCTCCAGCCTCCCGAGCTAAACTTTGTCTCGAGTTATATATCCTCAAGCAAGGCCAGAGCTTAACCAATCGATCTCAGGTATGGTCATCTGCAATCCCAATTGGAACGAAACACTTTGCACACCTGTCACTCATTCTCTCGCAGCAAGCCCCGTTGCCAATTTCGTCTGTCAATCAATCTCCCCCTACCAAAATCGGAAGGCCAGTGGTCAGTTTCCATCTGTCCACATTCCTTAACCCAACTCTGTTCTCCTTTGCTGAGACGGTGAGTGACCTTGACATGCATTCAGGTAGCTTTAAGCTTTAACATGTTCAGGCATCCTAAACTCCCCTTGCTCCGGCGGGAACTGTTACAATTCTTCAGCTTATAGAAACCGAATCACCGCTGGCTGATCAACTCTGAACGGATTCCATATCACACCCGTCATGTTTTAAACGGTCTGCTGAGGAAACTATGATTCGGAGAATAATGAAATTGTGTAAACTTGACAGTTGGTATGTGCTGTTTACACCAGAAGTGACGTTATCATGCGCATCGTGCGTCTGTTCAGTTTCTGCAGTTAGGTCCGGTTTCATTTGAGCACCTCTAACATCACACGTGAACATGCACAGAATAAAAAGATGTGTTTTTTTAATTCCTCTCCTTATGAAAACATAATCAATTTAATTTCCTGATTGACTCACATCTATCGGCGAGCCCTGTAAGCCTTCAATGTGAACCACGCTCGTATATTAGAGGATGGATTCGTTGGGTTATGCTGGCCTAGTCCGCTCGCATTCACTGATCTAACTTCATCAATGCTATGTCAGTGAGTGCTTGAATAGCAGATGTGCAGAACTCTTTCTAGAATTAATCCTCTCTTTTTCTTATTTTTTATTATTGAACATTAATTCAAAGTTTTGTTGTTGAGCATTGTTTTATTTATAGAAATATTTGTTATTTGCACATAACATGTTTACTTAAATTGTCAAAATTCAATTACTAAAAAGAAGAAGGTTCTGAGGAATTGACAAAGACAAAAGAAAGTTGTTGTTTCTTTAAATAGAAGATCGAAATAAGATATACGAAGCTTCAAGATAAAATGGTTTTATAAAAATGATAGTTCCACGGCAATCGTTACTGTCAGTGAAAAAGTGCTAGAAGTTGTATAATACTAAGTATCAGCTTTTATTGTAAGGTCTCTTGCCTTCTATATCAGTACGTTGTGTTCCCGTTTACAAATGGTTTGAATGAAGCGTCTCGCTAAATGACAACGAAACCAAATACAATTTGCTGTCCACAGATGGATCTGCCTCGGTGAGCGATAAAAGGGGAGGCAGTGGAATCTACATCGAACACTCCATTGGCGACATAGAAAATCACTCAAAGCCAGCTGGAGAGACTTGTGCCAGTTTCAGAGCTGAAGCAAGAGCTGTTCATGCAGCAACTCAGATTCCTATCAGCCAAAACATAAATACCAAAACAAAATATCATTCTAACGGACTCCAGGAGTGTGCTCCAAGCCTCCTCAAGCCCCAAACAAGATAGATTCTTACATGAAATAAAATACAACATAGGATTGCTGTCTCGAAAAAACAGATTTGGTTATACAGTGGATTCCGGTCCACTGTGGGATTGCTAGAAACGAGAAAGAAGTTGAGTTGGCAAAATCCGGTAGTGGAGGCACGCAGACTCCCCATCCACATAACTATAAAGAAGCAAAGAAACTTATCAAACGATCCATGAGAACAGAATGGGAAGACCAAAACAAATAATACAAGCCAGCATTGACAAACTTGGCAGAGATGTGCAGACAAAGATTTTCAGACTCAGAACAAGACATTGTAGACTGAAGGCCCACCTCCACAGAATGGGTCTCAGAGACACTGCCACGTGCGACTGTGGAGCTACCAAGCAAACACCAGAACATATTCTGCAAGAATGACCTACCTATGAAGACCTAAGAGAGGCAGTCTGGCCTGTGGGAGCGACCATGCTCGAAAAACTGTGGGGGATCGGCGAAGACCTGAAACGCACAGTCGCCCTCGTGAAGCTCACCCGACTAGAAGCATAGTATCAGTTGATCATTGAAGAAGAAGCTGCGAAAAGTAGGCTATCAGACTACTTAGATCCTTGAAAGATGTACGAGAAATAAAAGGGGCACAAACCTTCAGACGCTTTCACTTAATGGATTACTGGATGGCGCGATCTTCAGCGTCGGTTACAACTTTCCTTCCAACGGTCTCTGTTAAGGACCACGGAGGGCCAGGGGATAATAGGCTCCCCCATCTGTGGCATCATGTATGTTGTTGCATGATGCAAGGGAGTCGGACTAGCGCTATGATGGCTGCACCTTTGGTCGCTTCATCTCTCTGGGGTTCCATATTGGTAATCACTGATCTAATCACTAATGCAAGCTGATTATTAAGAAGAAGAATGAGAAGAAGAAGAAGAAGAAGAAGAAGAAAAAGAAGAAGAAGAAGAAGAAGAAGAAGAAGAAAGAAGATATAGTGAAACTGACCCCAGAAGAATGCAATGAAACGAAGATATGTTTTTCCCAGTAAATGAAACATGGACTCTACGCAAAATGAAAACACGATGAAAATACCGAAGTGCCTTTTTTATTTACTCGTTATGTTCATATGTTCATATCCTTCATTTTATGAATTCATCTTTTCCTGAGTTGTTAGCTCATATATTTTTGTTGTTCGTTGTGCCTGATGAAGGCATTTTAGCCGTAAAATAGGTTTATTTTTGTTTTCATCTTAGCACGGTATCTGACGATAGTTGTAAAATCTTTTGTTTTTTTTTAACTTATGAGATAGGGTGCTATCGCAGGATGAAAATAGAGAGTTGGATTGAAAAAAAATGTAAAATAAGCAAGTGTTTAACGATAAGGTGTCACATAGACAACTAACGGGGTACATACTCAGGTGGATCGAGTGTCTTGGTTTGGTCATAACATGAGAATGTAGATCTACGTAGGTCGAAGAGCAGCAGTTAATGGACTGACAACAGACGACGACTCATAGTTGGTTGCTTGCATTAAGATCATTATTTTTTTGTAATTTACTTTTTAGTCAAGGGGCGAATGCTTGGAATGCTTTGCCACAGAAAGTGATGGAGGCAGGGATAATTAATGCATTTAAGAATATATTGGATTACATAGCTTTTAGAGCAAGGACATGTAAATGTAACTGGTTGTTTACAGATTCTTCAGTCTTCTAAACCAGTATGAATAAAAACGCTAAGCTAAGTTAACTGAGTAAGCCCCTATCTCGCCTCCAATTATCGGCCCTTGTAACAGACTGCAACCATTCAGCCTGTCTAGGAGATTGTACGACATTTCCCCTACATCCCCAATTCTAACACATGATCATACCAAATCCCAAAGACAACCAAGGAGAGATCAAAACTCCATTTTCCGATTTCATCACTCAACACATACAGCTTAACAGTTACTTAAACAAAATTCAACCAGAACATACTCCAGAGAGCCGGCTGTGCACATATATCTGTGAAACTTATCAGCACCATATCTGTTAATGTCCGACCGCTTGTCGGTGTTAGGAAAGCGCTTATAACTCCGAGACTAGACAGATGAAACACTTTGTTCGGAATTAAACAACAGCTTCCAGATATCGCTATATGGGCCAATGAGCAGGAGCCCACATGCTGCTGGATCAATAACAAACCAACATTATTAGACGACCAACACCAATCTCTTGACAGACTAACCTAAAGATGATGATGAGTAAATGACTCTTTCTTCCTATCCACCTTCATGATATTATCGGTTTCTTCTATCCACAGGGATCGCTTCCGGACAATGACAAATGTCCTAGGCGACAGTCTAGGAGCTGGTATCGTCAACCATTATTCAGTTGACGAGATGCCGCCTATGGAGCATGAGATGCACGAAGTTGACACAGGAAAGGTCCCAAACGGCCAGCACGACACGACCCCAGTGTAGCCAGTCCGTTTGCTCCCTTGCTGTTCATGAAATGATCATCTGACCATACAATCAGGCTAGACGACCAGGGTGATGTTTCTGACTCTTCTATGACCGTCCTTGGTGGGATAATTAAGCCCTATGTGCTTTGATAACAAAGCATATTGTTTATATCCTACGTTTTTTGTGGCCAGTTAAACCCTGGTAAGGAGAGACAGAGAAAATCAGTTTTAAATAAATAAAAAAGAACAATTGTAAAGGTCAGAAATGGTTGGTGCTCCAGGAAGGAAAAGGAAATGTTACGTATTTATGTTGTACAAAAGAAAAGAAAATTTATGAATAGGATAAAGAGAACTAAAAAGTACAAAACAACAACAAAAAATAAGAAGTTGGGAACAATTGTAAAAGAAAAATAGTAAATGTTTGAAAAACTAAATTAATTATATGATAAAGTAGAACAGACATATCAGAAGAAAACGGAGAAGAAGAAGAACAATTATAAGAACATATAAGAACACAGACTATGTACTTGCGCATCTGTACATAGGCTTGACAACTATAGCCAACAGAATTGACATTTTTTACGGTTAAGATCACGATTTTGGTTGTTATTATCGGCTGGTCAGTGTGATGGAATAAGTATGAGAATTACTCGTTTGTACAGCGGAGTGTGATGTGAATCGAACATTAGTACGTCGATGTGTCTTGTGAATGAGACACAAGCACTTTGGCGTCTCTCGTGAGTGAGACACGGGCACTTTGGCGTATCTCGTGAATGCGACACAAGCACTTTGGCGTATCTCGTGAATGAAACACAGTACTTTGGCGCCTCTCCTGAATGAGACACAAGTACTTTGGCGTCTCTCGTGAATGAAACACAAATACTTTGGCATCTCTCGTGAATGAGACACAAGTACTTTGGCATCTCTCGTGAGTGAGACACAAGTACTTTGGCGTCTCTCGTGAATGAGACACAAATACTTTGGCATCTCTCGTGAATGAGACACAAGTACTTTGGAATCTCTCGTGAATGAGACACAAGTACTTTGGCGTCTCTCGTAAATGAGACATGTTCGTTGGCGACTCTCGGAAATGAGACACCGGTACACTGTCATATGTTGGAAATGAGACACCGTTACACTGTCATATGTTGGAAATGAGACACCGGTACACTGTCATATGTTGGAAATGAGACACCGGTACACTGTCATATGTTGGAAATGAGACACCGGTACACTGTCATATGTTGGAAATGAGACGCCCATGCGCTATGACGTGTCTTGTGAATGAGACAAATGGAGACTGGTGTCTGGTGATTGAGACAAATAGAGACTGGTGTCTTGTGAATGAGACAAATGGAGACTGGTGTCTGGTGATTGAGACATGCATGCATTGCCATATGGGGAAATTGTCTTGCATCCATTTATTCACAGTCCTGATTCAACGTCTCACATCTTATCTCCACTACTGATTCAACGTCTCACATCTTATCTCCACTACTGATTCAACGTCTCACATCTTATCTCCACTACTGATTCAACGTCTCACATCTTATCTCCACTACTGATTCAACGTCTCACATCTTATCTCCACTACTGATTCAACGTCTCACATCTTATCTCCACTACTGATTCAACGTCTCACATCTTATCTCCACTACTGATTCAACCCCAGAAATCTTGAAATTTAGCACCACTACATTACAAATGCCATGCACTTGCTGTGATATCTTCTATCTAGAGACTACTAAACAGTTTTGTATGGTGTGGCCAAGGGAGAATAGCTGACATAGTGTATCTGCATGAAATACGCATATGGAACCAGTGCTGACATATGGCAGTGATTCATTAACAATCTAACGCATCTATCTTTGGAAGCAAGGGAGATGTGGTTTTACAGACGAATCCTTCGGATGCCATGGACTACAAAGAAGACTAATGATACAGCACTCCTAGAGGCATAAACCGGTACATAATACGTGTAACGGAATATAGTATGCCCCTGTAGTCACTTCTAAATGTGAAAAACTATTATCTAACATCCCGACATGAGAAAGAAAATAAATATAGCAGAACTTACACATCATCTGAAGCAGAGGTGGATATATTTAGGTCGGATTGAGATCAAATTCGTGAATGGTCTGAGGACTGACAAATAGAGTTATTTAATGCAGATAAATGTACAGTCATTGACATGGATAGATCGAAAATGGAACAAAACATAAGTATGGGAGAGAACATTAGAAAGATATAAAAAGGAAAAGGACCCATGGATAATAATAGATCATACAAGTATGGCGAGTGTGCAAGTTCAGGAAGCAATAAAAAGAAAAACAAATATATTGTTCCAAATCATCAGTCCCATAACCTAGAAAGACGTTGAGATACCGTTACTGCAATTTGTAGTACCAGCGTATGCCTAGAACACCGCTGTGTCTTGGGCCGCAACACGCCTGACGGAGCCCATATCTCTCCAGGTGGCAGTTCATTATAGTTGTGTCTAAATGTCATACAACAAAGCTGATACTTTCTTCAGGTAGGGTGAAGGGCGCTAATCTCGTGAAGTTCAACCGTGTGAACTAGACCGGGAAATATGACACACGTCTAAGCGTAGTGCTATTCATGTAGCCGATGTTCATCCCAGGATAATCTGACGGAAGAAAACACACAAAACGAACAAATTAACCAGTCCACATTGAAAACAACAACACGTTTCCGTGAACACAAGTGGAAGTCGTCGACTAGTGGGAATTCCCCGCAAATTCATGGTCTGGCAGCATCATTATTGAACTAAATCAGAAGAGCAATGTAGATCCACAGCCAGTTATTGCGTCATCTTTACTGGGTATGATAAAAATAAAAAAAGCTAAACATACGAGCATAGAGGTGATAATCAAATTGTATAAAAATGTAGATTAAAGTATTGTGTATAGGAATGGAGTCCTTATCGCAGAGGGCATCTAAAATGCTGGAAAGGATACAAAAAAAGAGAGACAAAACTGATTGTGAGATTCAAAAGAAAAACAGTTAATATGAAATACTCAGAAAAACTGACCTACATTGTCTTTAAACGAAAGAAATAGAGACGAATTAATACAGGTTTGAAAGATAATAAACGAAAAGGATAAATTAGACTGTAACAAGTTGTTGTTTTTTTCTAAATACAGCCGTCTACATGAACAAGAACGCACAACCACAAAATAATTAATGAAAGGTCCGGATTAGTTCCAGGAAATATTTTTTTAGTTAGAGAGTGTGGAGCGTTTGGAATGCATTACCATAGGAAATAGTGAAGGCAGAGTCATTTAATGCGTTCAAGAATAGATTGGATGTTGCGCTTAGGTATTTTTAGATAAAGGGAATGTTAAAGAAACTTGTTATATACAGACTCTGTAGAGTCTTCCAAACCAGTATAAAAACGTTAGGTTAAGTTATTAAAGGTATGTTTCCAGAGTACGACACGTCTATTATCCATATGGCTTGTCAAGAATACTTGATTTTAAGTATCGTTTTGCTTTTTTATCAGATGTTTCACATTTTCATAGTTGATTTCAAACAGTCACTTCCGTTTGCTACTGTCTTGTGTCTGACGTGATACACAACCATGCAGCTTGTAGCTATATTAATGTAAACTTGTGTAAATACATACATTCTACTGAGTCAAAATCTAAACAGTGCTGGGACAAAAACACGTCTTTATATAAACATAAACAATATGAAATTGACGTTTTTGTTAATATGTGCAACTATCTTTTAAATCTTCAACTTTTTTGTTACAATGTGCAACTATCTATTAAATGTTCTAGTGTTTTAACTAAAGACCATGCTGTGCTATTGTAGTCTCTCTGGTGCATCAAAATAAAAGCATAGACATATATAAACTTCAAATACAAATATCACAGAGCTGGATATAGCGAACCATACTACTCTTTGTAAAGAAGAGATATCAAAGGGTACTAGTCAGACTAAACTATCATCTCTTCAACAAACTAAATATTTTACGCACAGAGAAGTGCCCCTAGCCGGAAGACAAAGAGCAAACCATGTTCTTCAAGATCGTTGGATCCACTATTAGAGCATTGTGACAGCATAACTAATATTAACCCATGGAAATACAAACTGTATAGATGTATAGCAACGAGAGAAGAGTTAGACGTGTATGGAAGTAATACATGTGTTTGAAAATTACGAAACATGACGAATAGAAACTATCCCATACCATTACAGACTAGACTTCATTTTTGTGTATGAAACTTGTTATTGCTACATTACATTTCGTGGCAGTTGTGATCATAATTTTCATATCTCATGAACAACATATAAATGTTCACTATACATAGTACATGTAAATATCGAGGTTAATCCTCGATTGTAAGCTTCCTATGGTTGTGAAATGCTGTACCACCGCGAATGTTGTGAATTATTTACATTTACCATCAATCGGTTTGTGATTTCTTTATATACCTCTATCACATGTGTGTGTATTTATATATACACACACACACACACACACACACACACACACAATTTCTTTTTTAATGTTATACTCCATCAGTAATCCCTTAAATGAAATTCTCTTTGCTGATGTCCAACCTCAGAAAAACAACTGAAGAAACGAAACAACAAGCCTAATAAGGTCTCCACGGAACGCTGTATACAAATCAAGATAAAGAAAACTGAAGTTATGACGGTTGCAAGAACAGAAATAGGACAATAATATATATTCAAAAAATAAACAGGTAAAACAGGGGAAAATGTCATTTATCTGGGTAACATAATCTCAGCAGATGGCAAAACAAAGACAACTTCGAAATCAGAAACAGATGTAATAAAACGTCGTGGGTTATAAGCGGCACAGGGGTAGTTGGTCAGGAACTAATGGCCGAACGAATTGATTCTCGCTTCATCAATATATTCAGAGCATGGTCTTGCTTCAACTATTCCTCTCACATCTTCATTGTGCATTCTCTCTCTCCTTGTTACATTGACTGTTTTCCTGAGGCATCTCATCTTACATGTCGTGATCTTTCTCTCTAGAGTTTTTTGTTAAAGTCCACGTTTGACACTGGTAACAGATAGTTGGCATGAATTTATTGTTGATTAGCATTCTTTTTGTGGACATCTTTATGTAAGGGTATTTCAATAATAGGGACATCTGGTATGCAACCACATTTCCTTTTTGGCACCTTCTTCTTCTTCTTCTTCTTCGTACGCAGTCAGACAGTAACCATTATTTTTTCGAAAAAAGCGGCGGTCATCCTGAGGCTGTCGACACTGCCATAGAGCTTGCCTTGCAGTTCCACTGGCAATGGCCACATCTGCTCTCTCTGATCCTCGTATGTCGGGCAGTTCTGCAGCAGATGTTCAGTGGTCATTTTACCAGTACCGCACGGGCATTCGTCGGTACCACCTATCTTCAATTTGTTGAATAGGTGGTGCCTCAGTCTATTGTGGCCAGTGCGAAGTCTGAAGACAACGACCTGCTCTCTTCGGTTCAACTGGTAATAGGCATCGTTTTTGGTGTAACCAATATGTTCGGTTTCCCATTTGGTCATGTATCTGGCTTTGATAAGCCGTTTTGACTCTTCGTACGTCATACTAGTATCTGTTTGTGGTAGTCTTGCACCTTCTTCTGCCAGTCTGTCTGCCTCCTCCTTGCCTTGGATGTTGTAGTGTGATGGGACCCACTGTACCACTACCTTTTTTTGTGCGGACTGCTGGCACAGTTTGCAGAGTGCTGCTCTTAAGTCATTAAGCTCAGTATTTTTCTGGCTTTTTAGCGCTGTGACTGCGGCGAGAGCATCTGTAAGCATGACTATATGGCTTTCATTTTCTTTGTGTGTCACCATTTCTTCCACTGCCGCCCTCAGTGCCTCTGCCTCCGCTCTGAAATTGCTTGTGTACTTACCAGTAGCGAATGACAGTGTTATTTTTCTGCCATTTGGTAGGTTCAGGAATGCTCCTGCCCCTCCGTTCTGTGTATTGTTTGTTACAGAACCGTCGGTGTATGCATGGGCCAGTCCATGCTTGGGTAGTTTTTCGATATAAAGCTTAGGGTAGTATCTCTCCTTTCTTTTTCAGTCAGGCAGTTTTTGTTTGCAATACCTGGTATATTTTCTACCACCTCTGGAAATATATCCTGCCTCCAGGTAGGTTTTCGTACAGTAGTGATGGGTTTTGGTGTTGTTAGTGCGTTTATGGGATCTTCGTGCATCTTTGCTTTGGCTATTTCTGCAAAGTTTCTCCGCTTTAGTTTCCTATTTCCCAAATTGTTTAGTCTCTGGTGGATTGGATGGTCAGTCAGTCTTCGGAGTTTCTCTGACTGCAGCTGGGCTCTGCAGTCTCTTCTATCGGTCATGGATTGCAGTTTTGTAATCTTTTCAAGTTCTACAATTGGCGTTGACTTCATGCCTCCTGTTATAACTCTCATGGCTTGGTTTTGAAGTTTGCTAACTTTATCGAAGTTCGCCTTTGCTGCTGTTGTCCATGCCGCAATGCCATACTCGAGAACTGGTCTCACTCTTCCAGTGTACAGTTTCTTAAGTATGCTTTCGTCTGCTCCCCAGCTTGTGCCAGCAAGTTTCCTCATGATTGCCATTCTTTCTCTGGCTCTCATTCGGTTTCTCTCGATCTGACTTTTCCATGTGATGCGCCGATCAAATGTGACTCCCAGATAGTTTGGGTTGTCGTTTGGCTGCAGGAATTTGCCATTTAAACTTAATTTGGTATTTTGGGGTTTGATTGAGAGCGAGAATATTGTGCATGTGGTTTTCTCCTCGTTTATTTCTTTTTGGCACCTGATCTGAATCTCTCTATCTAAGCATCCATCCTGTGTGAAAACACTTCCCTTGCGATTTTATGGGCTTATTTCAGACCCTTATTGGCCCCTGCCAATGGTGAAAGTACTTATGTTAGGCCCATTGTTTGTTATCCCTCATTCGTCTCGTTGTGTTTACTTGAATCTCTTCACCTTCAAAGGATCGGTAATTGTGAATGAGTTGATCAGCGATCGGTGATTCTGTTTCTAACAGCTGAATCATGTCGACCAGTTGACATTCATCACATAATACAGACAGTGTAGGGGGACAGAAGTGTGGCGTAAGTAAGCTCCGGCGACGGTCAACCCGAATTGCTGCATCAATTTTGGCGATGGCATCTTCTGATGCAACAATATGCGCCTGACATGGTCTCGGAAGATCTTTTGTTAACTCACGTCCTTCTTTAAACATCGATGTCCAGTTTTTCACTGTTGTCTTCGACATACGTTTGTTACCATACACTGCCTGCGTTCTGCGATGAATGTCAACTGGTCGAAATCCTTCAGCTGTTAAAAACCGAACCAACGCTCGGTGATCAACTTTGGATGAATTCCGTATCACACACGCAATGTTTTCAAATGTCTGCTGAGGAAACTATGAGTCGAAGATTACTTAAATTTTGCAAACTTGACGGTCGGTATGTGCTGTTTACACCAGAAGTGACGTCATCATGCACATCGTGCGTTGGTTTATTTGTTGCAGTTTTGTCCGGTTTCATTTGAATACGCCTCGTAAATGTCAACAACACAATAAGTGCGTTGGCAGTCATTTCAAGGTAGGGGCCAGGAACGGGTGAGTCAAGGTGGGCCAGTTGCGAAAAAGTAGGCCAAACAAGAAATGATTAACATGATTACACGTAAAATAAAAACAAATGAAACTGTGCGTGCGTAGACACACGCAAAAAAAAAACATATATAGATAATGGCTTAGTGACCGCATCAGGATAACAACTTAATGTCACCTACGTTACGGTCACAAAGCCTTTGTCACGGGCAATGAACGACGAAAACAACTAACAACGCACAACAAACACATACAACATGATAAAAAAGAGGTTGTTTTAATTAGACGCCATGACAGGATATGCCAGAAAAGTGTGAGACACGATATGCCAGTTATAAAATAGTATGGACCAACATCATAATTGAAAATGGGAGTGAATAAATCGTTTTCCCCTAACGAAATACATTGAATACCCAGTGACATATCTGTGTTATCGGTATCCATACCGATGAGACGTGCTAAGATAGACTTACCACCTATATGTCTGTCAGGAGTGACATACTATCAATTTAATGTAACACAAAAATAACATGGTCGAACGGCGTATGCAGTTTGTGGTCCGCGTCAATTCTGTTACATGACTCTTTAAGAAGTCTGTCCGTATTTTTAAAAATATTGGCAAGGCCGCATTTAAATGCTGAGCTGGCAAGCTCTTAAGACATTTCACTTGAGCAACACTTGGGCGCCTTCTTAACTGTCATCTTGAGTCTCAGCAACACGACGCATGCTTCGATTTCTGATGGATCGTGTCAGCCGACGGATTTGATCATTATTTCTGCCAGCCAAATGACTGAGCTAGTTAGCCAGTTCCAGAAAGGTTATGATCTGTGAAAAATGTGTTGGAAAACTGTTAGACGATTTTCAAGTGTGGGGATTAATAGAATGTTGATTGAAGGAGAGGGGTAGAGCGGGGTGGGGGTTATGTACCGTTATTCTGGAATGTTTTTCGCTAAAGCGGTTTAGATTGATCGTTGGGCAGAGGTCAAAAACTAGAGCCATTGCAGAGGGACAAATTTGATGGTTAAGGCCCTAAACGAGGTTATGTTATGTTTTACATAATCGAGATCAGTACACCCTCGGTCGACCCATAGGTGGTCAGTCTCTCTCAGCAAATGTTGAATAGTAGAGATAAGGATATATTTATTAGCAAACTGGAAGTACATACTCATGATCAAACCTCTCAAACGAATGCGGTTCATGGGGGAGCGGGGGAGGTGAGGAGGGGGGAGGAGGAGTTGGGGAATCAACCACCACCAGCCTTATAATCACAGGGTGAGGATCTTGTCCAGTATGTTTTGCCTGAACCTGATTAACACGACTGATCAGTATTTTTTTCCTGACCAATCGTTAGTCTTCCTTCCCATAATCATAAAATAATAGCCCACTAAGGAGGCCTGTCCATGGAGATAGCAACCTCATCATGCGAAACTATCTCGACTGAAATAACCACGGTTGCAATTTTCACCTACACACTTCATGTAAAAGCAGCCCAGCTGTAGATTTGTGGCCCTATACTTTGCTTGTAGCGAAAACACGAATCCACGAAACCCTACTATGCATGTGGTCAAAGGAATTTAGTAGGGGTGTGAATAAGATTGACAACTTCGTCATGCAAAAACAGAGAGATAACACAAATCATTCAAACACCACAAGCTATTTAATCTGTTCATTAACATTAGTAGATGTTCTCTACTCCCACAGTGTGAAAAGGAATATACGAACGAATGAATTTTCAATTTACATCATTAAAATTTTTAATGTACATGATTTTTCTGTATATATTTTCATATTTAGATTGCATAATTATATTGCTATGCTTTGTACATTTGTAATTCCTTTTCATGTATTACATTGTTATCTTGCATATTTTCTTATGTAGATTAAAAATTCATATTGTAATATGTTCAGTTTCTCGTTCAGATTTGAAATTGGCATCTCCAACTATGGACATGAGATTGACATTGCTGTTAGAGATATTGTCTCGTGCAACAAAAGGTCTGAGTTCAGGTCCTGGTTACAGCAAGTTCTGCTTTACTGTTTATAAACCGGTACTTGAAATAACTACAAATACACAAATTGTTGTTGAAAAGCCTTTACTCGATAAAAGATAGCAAAACCCTTACGAACAACAGAGTTAGAGATAAAAGTAACCAGTTATCCTCGTACAAGTTGAAAACATAACATACGAGTGCAAGTCAGTAAATAGGTCACATATAGATACATTTTTTAAACAAGTAAATTAGATACTATCTTGCAAACCATTTATTATTCCGCTTACATCGTCACTTATCTAGCCACATAATTTATATCAACATTGATGCATGTACCCACCGCTTTATCGGTGCAATGACAGGCCAGGTAGCCAGATGTTACAATCTATGTACATCTAGTTAAATAATAAAACATCACAATAGATCTGCGAAATAATGACAGTTGTAAATTAGAGCAGTAGAGTGAATAGAGCGATTGCGTCACTTTAAAAACTGAACGGGTTCACAACACGAAGTTAAAAATCGTGTCAAGAACATCGCAACCCCACTTAACAAAAACTGATAACTTTTATTTTGTCTTAGTCAATTAGTTGTCTGGGTGCCAACATTGAGCAGACTTTCTGGAAATTCAATCCATCATGCATTATACTGTAGGCTAAACCTTCCACCCACCGTATGGTAGCTGCTACACTGTCCACTGTTACTCATCTGTCAGCTGAAATCATTCCCCTCACCCGCAGCAGATACGCGTCTGTTGCAATCGAAATAGAACAACCAGGTCGAGTCTCATCGGCAACTTGTGAAGGCCTTGATCAATTTGATCAACCCATTTATGCATCGCTTTACGCGACAAACACTTCTCACTGTCAACAGAAACAACGGTTTTCTTAAATTTCTTTTGCAGAAATTAGTAAGTTCTCCCCCCCCCTACCCCCACCACCCCCCAATAAGGGCGCACAACATGTCGCTAGTTTCTGACTGTACACTCAGTGAACACAGACGCCATATTGAGATTATGTGCGCACGTGCATGCGATACCTAGCGTCTGCTATTTGCTGTGACCTCCCAAGCTGGATGTTGGTGTCACCTAATGACACCTTCAGAAACGAATGACGAATTTTTCAGCTATCCCATATCAGTGTGACATTCTTACTGACTTAACCTTCGTGCAATAATAAAAATCGTTACATTTCCCCCCTGTATCAACAGAGAAGTATACACTATGGCACAGATCCTCTCATAGCACCAACAACATTCAAGTAATAAATGGAATTTAAAATATACCTAAATATAGACTGATCAGAAAAATATACCGAAATATAGAGCGATCAGAAAAATATACCGAAATATAGACTGATCAGAAAAATATACCGAAATAAAGACTGATCAGAAAAATATACCGAAATATAGACTGATCAGAAAAAATATACCGAAATATAGACTGATCAGAAAAATATATAGAAATATAGACTGATCAATTACCTGGTGTTCATTTATCGCAACGATCTACAGAAGTTACCAGAATCCACCCCTTCGTTATTTACTGAGAGAGACTGGGCACCTATGGGTATGCCCCACGTGTAGTAAAGTCGTTTCTTAGGATCAGAACATAACAGAACAAATCATTTATGGAAGCTGAAACTGTACACTTCCCTCTGTGGGGAAAAGGTAAATCACAGTTAAGTACACCATAACAGTACCTCATTCACCGTTTCGATTCAATGCGAACTATAGGACACCAATGTAGCAGGTTCCTCTTAAGGGACGTCTGCTTCCAATCATTCACATTGTCGCTTCAAGGTTTTAACTGCAGATCGTTGCTTTACATGAGACCTGTATTTGAGCTTCTGCAGTGGCTGATTAAAATGGCGATGCTGTTCATTTTTGGACATGATGAGGTCCCTGAATCCAGGAACAACCCTCTTTAGCGAAGTTTTGCGATACGATTGGAAGGTCAAATGTGGGGGAAATTATGAATGCAATGGACATACTTTTGAAATTTTGCAATGGCGTGTTTGTTATTATTGGAGATGGGGGAGGGGGGAAAATGGCTGGGGGAGGGGGGAAGTATCTTTCTTAGATTGTGTATGTTTGCTTACCAAGTTTTGTTCTTAATGACCTTCATGTTCCGACGTCAGCACTAATTATGTGTCACGAGTTTACTTCCAACAGAGATACGACTTTGTTGTTTCGAGGAAACGAGCGACGCAAGATTAATTTGCGAGCTGTGTAACTAACCGTTTCGCCATACGCCTCGGTTGAATGAAAAGGAAAGTACTAAATCTATCAGTGCTATAAGATGTGTTTTATTAGTAGTATTCTATGTTTTTGTTATGTATAGTGTTATCTCTAACTTGAAATATAGTGTAATTGTTACTAGGAATTTTTTGTACATTTTGAAATCTCTAATCCTGACATTCAATCAGGCATAACGGTTATCTGGTGCCAGGTAGCCAGATTGTGAATAAACTTATCTTGGTCTTTTTGTTATGTTGGACCTTTTTTTTAATTTTTTTTATTTACATGGATAAAAGTACACGGTTGGCTAACCCTTATGAGGAGTCCCTCAATGAACTGTTGTTTGCTGTTGATCAGGTCATCTTTTACCAAAATGGAGAAGACCTACACCACCTGAACTTTCTACATTTTGCTCGTATTGAATATGACATGGCTTGGCTTGGCTTTGTTCGTTCTCAACCTGTTATCCAGGATCACCGCATGGAGGTATAGAAGGGTCTTGGCAGCTCTGGTTCACTGGCCCTGACGTTAGGAGTCAGCAATGGGTCACTGACCGCTGTAGCTCACGAAAATGACATGAAGATCAACACAGGCAAGACAGAAACTATGTTGATTTCACGTTAACAAGGGCATAGAAGTTTCCACGTCAGTGACATTTGTACCAAGCAAGTAAGGCAGCTCAAATATCTAGGTAGTATGTTCACTGATGACGACAGAGTGGACAGAGATCGCATATATAATTCAGAAGGCGATCAGTGTCCACTATCAAATTGCACCGATTTTGAATCACTCTAGAGCGCTTCTTTAAACCAAGAGGAAGCTTATAAATGCGCTATTTATTCCTACATTGAGTTACCAATGTCAAGCTTGGTCCTTACTAGCAACCATGAGACACACATACATTCTTTGGAGTCACATGTGACTCGAGACTTACCTGGAAGTCAAGTATAGAGAAAATCCAGACAAGGGCCCAAAAAAGACTCTCAGTGTTGACAAAACTGGCTTGTACACTGTAGGTAGAGGGATCTTCTTTCACCGTTGAATGCAATTAATATTGTACTTAAAAATTGTTATTTGAAGTATGAACAGCTTTAAATTTGTAGGTGCTTGCGACGATCTTCTGCTATGATCTGCTTTGAAGACATGCCAATTAGAGAGCTGATCTTTTTAATCTTTGAAAGACCCCCTCCTCACTCCTACAGTAGCTTTGCCTTAGATCCTATCTGATAGTGCATGGTAATTTAGTCGGTGCTGCTCCAATACATATAGACATATGCCTAAACGTTTTATTGTTAAGTTAGGAAAGACGTCGACAGAGTAAGAATCAGTCACCTTATCTCATTAAGATAAGACTTAGAACAATGACGTTTTTTTAAAAATTAGTTGGAGCAAAGTATTTCCTGGAAAGACCACATCAGAAATGTGGACATCTGCAACCAAACATAGTTCCGGGATGTTGTCGACAGTGAATGAATACTAAAATTCAGTTGGACCTGTAATCCGGTCTGCGAGACTAACAATTGATGGGCGAGGAGGGTGTCTTTCTGGTGGGCATGCAACTACAACCGCCTGCAACGATATGGAGAAATAACCTGCTTCGCGCCATTGTACCATCACGGTGTCTACGTATATGTAAGCAGCTTTTGGCTACCTGGAATCAGGCAATCTTATCTGATTGAATACCAGTAATCAAGTAAGAGTTGGTCATTGCTATAACCTTGTTTTTACGCTGTGTTTAATAACATGACATAGTTGATTGGTGTGATAATTGTTGTTATATTTTACATTGACTACCAGAAATGATAAAAGTGTGATAATATTGTTTTATTTGGACTCTGTGTCGTAATACAACATAGTAGGTCATTGTGATAATATTGTTGTCATTGTGATTAACAATATACGCGTTATTTTCAGTACTAGTGATATCATTTATGATAACTCCTTGTTTATCATCACTTTGATGAGAAAAAAACACCGAATTTTGTGCTTGGTAAAAAAACTGTTTCTGTATATATTTTTGAGGGGTTTCCGCAATATATGAGAGGTTGTTGTTGTTGTTGTTATTGTTGTTCTTGCTGAATACACACAATGAGTATGGTTACTTTTTTGGGTGCCCTGTCAAAAGCGTTAAGTAGCGGGCTGCAGTAGCTATCCTCGCATCCAGTGCATGCTGATTAAGATGGCCAGAGGCCCTTCAGACGGTTGTGAAATACTTGATTTCTTCTGCATCTCGCAAAGTACTACGTAAATCACATCTATCTACATCTCGTTAGCCAAGCTGCCATGACAACAACCAATTTCCAGGGAGACCTACATGGAAGTGTGGTGGAGGTCTTCGCAAGTGTATTCTACCTGGCCCTATCCAATATGGAAGTTGGAAACTTACTTGGTACGGCCACATATCAAGGTCAAAGGGTCTTACAAATACGAGCATGCACTGCAGAGTGTAAGGCCGCTGATACGAGATAGTCGTAAAAAGAGGTGAAAGGAAAACGCAAAAGAATGTACCAATCTCCGACTAGAGGATGGCGCAGGCAGTGACCGCTGACAGAGAGGGGTGGCCTAGCATTGTGGAGGTGTCTTCATGTGTGTCCTAATTGAACTCACCGGTTACGGGATCACCTGAACTGACACGACCGGACTGACCAATATGTCAAATCAGTTTGTTTTTTTGGGTGCTTTATCAGACATTAGGTTTTTCTCCTCTTCTGAGTTGTAAAGACGTTTGCCTGTCAAGAAACGAATAGTCCGAATGAGGGGGTGGGGGCGGAAAAGGGAAGGTCGATTTACCAACAAATTCAAACGTCCTCTGGTCTCAAGAACGGTGAGATCCGCGTCTAGTCATATTGGAGATTGACGAAAAACTCGGAGATTCCGTATACACGCTGAGCACGTAATAAAACACCTGGGAGTTTAAATTCGATATACGTAGTATACTGTTAACCGATGCCCTGAAAACCATTATGAAAAAGTAATAGAATTCTAACCCAATACGTAATCTACCTTCCCTAATGCCTTGTACGCTTCAAGAATTTAACATTTTAAAAAAAAAAAAAAAAAAGGTTCGTCCTACAGATAGTCTTTGGCTACCATACAGTAGGCATTACCTGCCAGTTTGAGTACTAGGTTTTCAAGTATTCCAAGCATTTTTTTCCTCTTTTTTGAATACAATTATATTGATCCGTTATTTATAAATCATTTTTGTATTTACTTGAACAAGCAATTGCTTGATGTCCTCTTTTGGTTTTTTATCTAGAATGATATTGTGTTTTTTTATCTAACGTGATCTTAAGACAACGCTGAAATACATTATGATTTTTTGGGACATATTTTTTTAATGAATTTGTCTGGATATCATATTTGTTATCATCTGCATCATCTTTCTATTATATCAACGTTTACTTTCTAAAATATTACAAAATATTCAGCATGTGAAATTAAATGTCTAATGAGAATTATCAATCTCAAACGTAGAAATATGCCAAATGATGATGACTGGAAATAGTATAAAACAGCTTCGAGGCGTAATCAAATAAAACCGGACATAACTCCACCAAATGAACACACGTAGGATGCGCATGATGACATCACTTCTGATGTAAAAAGCACATACCAACCGTCACGTTATTATCCTCCGACTCATAGTTTCCACAGCAGACCGTTAAAAAGACGGCGGGTGTGATACGGAATCCGTCCAAAGTTGATCAGCGAGCGGTGATTCAGTTTCTAACAGCTGATGGATGTCGACAAGCTGACATTCATAGCAGAAAGTATGGCGAACGTAAGCTTCGGCGACGGTCCACCCGAATTGCTGCATTAATTTTGGCGATGACATCTTCTGATGCAACAATATGCCACTGACCTGTCCAGTTCTTCACTGCTGTCTTCGACACACTTTTGTCCCCATACAATACCTGCATTCTGCGATGAATGTCATCTATTCGACATCGTTCAGCTGGTAGAAACTGAATCACCACTCACTTATCAACCCTGGACGGATTCCGTATCACACCCGTCATGTTTTCAACGGTCTGCTGGGGAAACTATGAGTTGGAGGATAATGACATTTTGCAAACTTTACGGTTGATTTGTGCTGTTTACATCAGAAAGACGTCATCATGCGTATTATGTGTTCACATGTTGCAGTTTGGTCCGGTTTCATTTGACATGCCTCATAAATCCTGTGGCGAATACAAAGTAGGCCAGACATTAATGTTTCGATGATGTTGTGAAAGCAAAATTTAATTAACTACCAGTGGACTCCTGAAATGTATAAAGATCTGAATACTGAACAAGAGGTTGACGACAACGGAAATGAATATTTGAAATAACAAAAATTATACAAAACTGACTATCAACAATCAGAAGTCTGTTTCTTAGGTTGAAAAAAAAGCGTACCTTCGTCGAAAAATAGGTAAAACAACACAATTGGCAAAAGAGAAGAAATGTCTACCTCCGACCGGGCTCAGCAGCTGAAGAAGTTGGCGGGATAAGTATAGGAAAGTCATTGATATTGTATTTTTTATTTGAAATTACTTTCGAATTTTTATGATAATTGCTTAGTTTTTACATTACCACAAACGCTATTAAACACATATAACTGCTTTTGTATGGTAAATAACTGATCGTTTTAGCTAATCTTTGTATCATATTTGTATCATAATGCTTAGATTAGCTTATCATGTTAGACGACAAGCTGCGCACATGATACCTTTTTATACGTAACTTAATCATTACCTTAGTTGACCACAGCATCATTTTGGTAGAAGCTCTTGATTTTCTAAATAAATTAAAATCTCACATTTGTTGAAGTTGTTCATTCGTTTAACAAATCTACCTAAAGCATGTTGCTTTCTGCTGGCATAAATGGAATATGTACCTTGTATGCTACTTTCTGCTGGCATAAATGGTTTATGTACCTTGTATGCTACTTTCTGCTGGCATAAATGGTTTATATATTGTATATGCGACTTTCTGCTGGCATAAATGTTTGGGTATAAACTTTCAGTTCAACATAGACAGAAACAGGACAACTACCACACAGAACGAACGTACAAGTTAAGTTGTAATGCAAGCTAACCCCTCGTGAAGACAAAGTTCTCAAAATCAGTTCAACAATTCCTGAGAAAATCGTGATACTAACTGATTCATAGTCAGCCATAGCGGTACTCCAATCTTACAAGAGCACTGAACTGAACGACTTGAGGACAGCAGCCTTGTAGAAAATATCTCACGGATTTCAGAAAGCAGTGATCAGTGGATACCAGCGCACTGTAACATCAAAGAAAAGGAGGAGGCTACAGTGTAGCTAAAGAGTTATCAAAACTGATACAGGAAGAATGTCTGCAAATATAAAGACGCAAAAGCCATAACAAAAGGACAATACAATATCAAGTGGTAGAAAGCATAGGCGTCTCAGTGTTTGCAGACCATGCGCGTGGTACCCTGTGAGTAGACTCTCTGGGCGCAAGCCTGGGCGTTGAATATAGAGACCCTGATCTGATAAAACTGCAGGATCCCTCTCTCGGCCTCGCTGGTGTAATCCAAAGGAATGCAAAGCTTGACAATTTGGTACCAGCTCAGCTGCAGGAGCTGCCGGAATGAGTTCGTGATTTAGAAACCATCCACCTTAGGTGCTACCACTCCGGATTTTCTGTCTGGGTTTTCTCCAGTAGCCCTACCGTCTCCCGAGGTTTGCACAATGCAGTGGAGTCGTTGTCTGCAGATGCTAGTTACGATAATTCTCTTATCGTTCCAAGACTAGCCAGAGCTCTGGGACTTGTGGGTTTATAATCAGAGTTCCACATCTCCTAGACGAACTGCCTGAACAGGCTAACGAGCTTTGTCTACCCGGGTTTAGAATCAGAGTTTACCTTCTCTTAGATTGGCTGCCAATCAAGGCTAATGAGCCCAATCTGTCCGTTCAATTATACTGCCGGGTACTCGGTCGCGCCCCACAGCAGGCCCTGTAAGAAACATACCCATCATGAAGATTCTGCTGGGGACACAATAATGTAGGAGAGGTCATTGGCATGGAAACTCCTGAACGGCAAGCCGAACAGTGACTCCAGCGGCGATCTCTACATCTGGAAAGGAGAGGCTATATCAGACGCTTCACTTTCCTTTAACTAGCAGGACGTCCAGCCCAGACGTCGCTACCCCCCATAGAAATAATAGTTATATAATTACACACCAAATACCACGCAGATGACGGATACTACTAACTGTCCAGAAAAAATAACGAAGTTATCAGACTATGTCTCCAAACTAGCTAGTCACGACAGGGTGAGACACAACCTGTACACCAAATTCAAGATGGTACCACCAGCGCATGTTAATGCGGCTGGGCAAACACGTCAGCAGCACATGTACTTCAGGACTGCCCCCAGAACACATATGTGAGGAGAAGGATGTGGTCCACGCCCACTCACCTCGTTGAAAAACAGTACGGCTATATTGAGACGGAAATAGACAGCAGAATGTATTTAAGAATCCGGAGTACCAGTCTAAATAAATAGTTATATCAGAAGATGAAATTCACACAAGCTGTACGAAAGGTCACTATATCTAGCTTCTGACCAGGAAGACATGCATTCAAGACCTTGGTACAGATGATGTGCCTTTTTTGTTTTTAACAGAAGGTGAAGTAATAATCTGCCTCGTACAAGAGAGAAGTAATCAAGATTTGAATAAAAAATCTAAAGCAATCAATCAGTCAATCAATCAATAAAAATCGATCGTTCAACTTCCTTCGGTTCGTAGGTCCTAGAAAAATGCTCCCAAAGTTGTCCTGTCATGTCTTGTCAGACATTTTTGAGTGCTGGGTGAGCCTTCCCTCTTCGGTCACTTCTTCTTATCCAGTCTAAACTATCCCAGTCTGCTATCCAGGATCACTGCGTGGAGGTCCAGAAGGTTTTGGCAGCTCTAGTTCACTGGCCCTGACGCTAGCAGTCAACTATGTGTCGCTGACCACTGCAGCGTGTGCACTGCATCGGATCTCGATCTCGGCTAATATATAACGTTGACACTCGTAAATAAAGATGCCTCTCAATATATATAGTAGACTAATCATATCCCAAGATCACCTTTAATATCTGAAGATTATTACAATCTAAAGACTACTCTCACTTCTCAAGATTTCTCTCAATATCTGAAGAGGATTACAATCTAAAGACGACTCTCACATCTCAAGATGTCTCTCAATATCTGAAGAGGATTACAATCTAAAGACGACTCTCACATCTCAAGATCACCTTTAATATCTGAAGATTATTACAATCTAAAGACTACTCTCACTTCTCAAGATTTCTCTCAATATCTGAAGAGGATTACAATCTAAAGACGACTCTCACATCTCAAGATCACCTTTAATATCTGAAGATTATTACAATCTAAAGACTACTCTCACTTCTCAAGATTTCTCTCAATATCTGAAGAGGATTACAATCTAAAGACGACTCTCACATCTCAAGATCACCTTTAATATCTGAAGATTATTACAATCTAAAGACTACTCTCACTTCTCAAGATGTCTCTCAATATCTGAAGAGGATTACAATCTAAAGACGACTCTCACATCTCAAGATCACCTTTAATATCTGAAGATTATTACAATCTAAAGACTACTCTCACTTCTCAAGATGTCTCTCAATATCTGAAGAGGATTACAATCTAACGTCAACTAACAAATCCAACGACTATTTTCATTTCTGAAAGATGTCTTATATAAACAATTGACTCTTATATTTAAAAATGTATATATATATATATATATATATATATATATATGGTTTAACTCACACATAATCATTCTAGATTGTTATGTGTTTAACTCACACATAATCCTTCTAGATTGTTACGTGTTTAACTCGCACATGTATAATCCTTCTGGCTGTTGATTTGTTTACTTATAATTAATTCTTGAAGTTCTTTCATTTTTCACTTTATCACTACTCCTCCCTGTTCACTCACACACAATATGTCAATCTTACTCTAGGCCACCACTCCCTTCTATATCTCTCCTCTCTTTTTCTCCTCTCTCTCTCTCTCTCTCCCTCTCTATCTCTCTCTTGTTATATGAGAATTTACATCCTTTTTTAAGTTATAATTTTACATTATCTCTCTTTCACAATCGTCAATCCAGTATTCGCTGTCTCTGCTTACATCTTCTTTTTTCACTCTTTCTCGTGCCTTATTTATCAATTCTTTCTTTCACTTTTATTTTTTTTAAAGTAAATTACGCTTCCATGTCATGGTCATTTTCCTCATCATTCCTGAGTTTCAATATCCAATATTGGTTGAGGTTCTAATAATCTACGAACACTGATAACACACATATTGACAAAGGCGTTCAAATCTATGAATCGATGTCAGTATGGCCTGTGGCTGTCAGTTTACATATACTAAAAGCTGAAAGAACACTATTTCATCTGTGAACGCATGTATCTTAGATCACTTGACTTCATCCTGATGATTTCCATCGGGACATAGGGCTGCAGTGGAATCGATTTTGGGGAGTAAAGTCTCTCGCGTATAGTCAGTTGGGATATAATGACCATCTCATGTCAACGCCATGTGTCTGAAGACAGACTATATCCCAGAAGTATGACCGAAACGCAAGGGATCGTCACTGTGACCGGTGACTCGGCTGAGAAGTGATGAATTGCACTGCTTCTTTTACGCTTAGGGGATGTAAGAAGAGTCATGCAAACTCGTTAACCAGAGCTGTTTGAAGAGCAAAGATAAGAGGACCAGTGTTTGCTTCATTGCATGTTATCAGAGACGACTAAAGAAAGGTGTGCTGATTCGAGTTGAAGTTGAAACATATGCTTAATATTGCAACACACAAATAAATGACTTGAAATGCATAAAGGGACGTATAATTTGAATGAGACCAGATGCAAGGTGTTCTTCGTTCACATTGGAGAGAAAAGGGCAATGAATAGTGGGGGATAACTCTACAATTATGTTCAAGAGATAGACAAATGTGAGGATTTTCACCAAATGGACAAGAAGATAAATATGGTGGATGTACGTTCGTCGATCACAGGAAATTAAGACTATTCTCTGATCATCCATTTTGAATATGTTTAGTTAGTATATAGGTTCCAAGATGACTGGAGAGTGATGCAGGTCTGGAAAGATCTCAAGTAGTTTGGGCATGGAATGTACGCCTGGCGAAAAGGCTTTAATTCACCTAAGTGTCAGTATTACGTTACCGACTTTTCTAGCTTGTCACCTAAGTGTTGATGTTACGTTAACGACTTTTGTTGTCTGTCACCTAAGTGTCAGTGTTACGTTAACGACTGTTCTAGCTTGTCTCGTAAGTGTCAGTGTTACGTTAACGACTTTTATAGCTTGTCTCCTAAGTGTCAGTGTTACGTTAACGACTTTTATAGCTAGTCTCCTAAGTGTCAGTGTTACGTTAACGACTTTTCTAGCGTGTCTCCTAAGTGTCAGTGTTATGTTAACGACTTTTCTAGCTTGTCTCCTAAGTGGCAATGTTATGTTAACGACTTATCTAGCTTGTCTCCTAAGTGTCAGTGTTTCGTTAACGACTTTTCGAGCTTGTCACCTAAGTGTCAGTTCTACGTTAACGACTTTTCTAGCGTGTCTCCTAAGTGTCAATGTAACGTTAACGGCTTTTAGCCTGTCTTTGAGCGCTTCTTTTGGTCACCAATGAAACGTTTGCCAATCTGCGTCTCACCATAACAAAACACATTTGGCAGCCGATGTACAGACTATATGACATAACAAAGGAAACTGTGACTGTACCAGAATCGTACTGATGTCGATGATACTAGCTCTGTCAAGGACCACCCTTTTTGGATCATGTGCTATTTGATATTCATTACGCGTTTAAAACATACTGTATTAAAGTGGTTCAGCTACTTCATTCAATCTTTCAGGTCAGCATTCTCAGCCTAGGCACAGGACACAGAAGACTGGGATGTCAACTGTACAAGTTCAAGATTGGCACTATGGACCTTTGTGCCTGCGGCACAGACCCCATGACGGTAGAACATCTTTTACAGACTTGCCCATTGAATACCGACAAAAGTAGTAGCATTTGGCAACAGACAGTGTCCCTCCACGATAAGATGTACAGAAGTGCACGGAGCCTTGAGTCCACTGCTGCCTTTGTTACAGCCATTGAAATCAATTGATGATATTCATTGTTAATAGCGAACCAGTGCATCCGATTTCAGCACACTTTTTTAAGCTTGGTTTGCCTTCCGCTTACGAACACAATTCTTTTAACGAGGCTGCTTGGTTGCTGTCTGTTTCCAGGACCGGAACTTGGAGACAGGATAAGATCTCGATCAGCTATGGATCACTGACTCTGATGGAAGCAGCCAGCTATGGCTCACTGATCTTAATGGAAGATCCCAGCTATGAGTCACTGACCCTGATGGAAGCAGCCTGGTATAGGTCACTGACCCTGATGGAAGCAGCCTGATATAGGTCACTGACCCTGATGGAAGCAGCCTGGTATAGGTCACTGACCCTGATAGAAGCAGCCTGGTATAGGTCACTGACCCTGATGGAAGCAGCCTGGTATAGGTCACTGACCCTGATGGAAGCAGCCTGGTATAGGTAACTGACTCTGATGGAAGCAGCCAGCTATGGATCACTGATCTCGATGGAAGATCCCAGCTATGAGTCACTGACCCTGATGGAAGCAGCAAGTTATGAGTCACCACTGACCCTGATGGAAGTAGCCAGTTATGAGTCACCAGTGACCCTGATGGAAGCAGCTAGCTATGGATCACTGACCCTAATGGAAGCAGCCAGTTATGGATCACTGACTCTGATGGAAACAGCCAGCTATGGATCACTTACTCTGATGGAAGCAGCCAGCTATGGATCACTGACTCTGATGGAAACAGCCAGCTTTGGATCACTGACTCTGATGGAAACAGCCAGCTATGGATCACTGACTCTGATGGAAGCAGCCAGCTATGGATCACTGACTCTGATGGAAACAGCCAGTTATGGATCACTGACTCTGATGGAAGCAGCCAGCTATGGATCACTTACTCTGATGGAAGCAGCCAGCTATAGATCACTGACTCTGATGGAAACAGCCAGCTATGGATCACTGACTCTGATGGAAACAGCCAGCTATGGATTACTGACTCAGATGGAAGCAGCCAGCTATGGATCACTGATTCTGATGGAAACAGCCAGTTATGGATCACTGACTCAGATGGAAGCAGCCAGCTATGGATCACTGACTCAGATGGAAGCAGCCAGCTATGGATCACTTACTCTGATGGAAGCAGCCAGCTATGGATCACTGACTCTGATGGAAACAGCCAGTTTTAGATGACTGACTCTGATGGAAACAGCCAGCTATGGATCACTGACTCTGATGGAATGAGCCAGTTATGAGTCGCTAGCTGCTGTTAGCGGATTCATAGCTGCAAATTCGACCAGTTTTGTGAGTAGGAATCTTAGACAGTAAATAAATTAACTTTGTAGAAAAATAAATGTCTTCTAAAATAATTTCGTGGAAAGTGCAGCCTAATCAACAGTAAGCTGATTTACTAGACTGGGATTTCAGCCTTCCAGGGCTCGACTTCACGGACAGAATACAAATCCGGGCCGTGGTTCGTGCCTGATACAAACGTTCCTCCAGTCTACCCAGCTGTAAAATGAATACCTAACATATGAGTCGGAGAAGGTAAAAACAGCAAGGAAGGGAACTGTCCACCCAACCTCACATAGTCTGCGGATTAGTATATGAAGAGTTACCTTCATCCCAGACGATATTTGATGTCATAGAACTGACATTGACATTTAGAATAAGTTCTACATCATAAACTAAATCGATATGGAGAAATGACAAAATGCAATCGATACATATTCAGAAAAAGGGCATAGAAAAATAATTGCGACAAATCCAAAAACCTGGAGCAAAAATGAATGAGTTACAATAGAAGATGGCATGACACACTAAATGAAGGGACAGATTGCACCTAAAAAGTGAAAATGTTCTTAAATCAAACGGTTGTCATAAATGGTGAAAAAGATATTAGTATGACTAGCAAACTCATTATGTTAAGTAAATGTCATCAGAAACCATCACTTCAATAGCGAAATGTAACGATTTCAGTTGTAGCTCCCATCTCTGCAAGAACAAAAAGTAAGTGCATATTTGACACTGGCTTCATGTTATTTAGACCGGGTTCAGAAGTTGCACTCATCTGTTCAATAGCCGATATGTAAGAGCATATTTGACACTGGCTTCATTCTTAGTCTCAGTTGTTGCCCTTTGCTTTATGTGGAAAGAAAGGGGAACATGAAGACATTGACGCGACACACGGTGTTATTATGTATATTCTTGTCACTAGAAAATATCCTTCATGTACAGTTCAGTTCGTGCCATCTGCACATCGAAGGTCGGCCTCAATGGCTCTCCAGTGAACTCTATCTCTTGCCGTAACGGTGCAATTTGATAGGGTTTTTCCAGTCCATCTCCTGACCTTATCCACCCACTTAAAGCGTTGTTTGCCTCTTGAACGACTGTCTTCCACCCTACCCTCCAGCTTGGTCTTCTACAAGGAGGTATGTCTTCTTATATGACCAAAATAACGCTTGGTCTTCAACAAGGTAGTATGTCTTGTTATATGACCAAAATAACGCTTGGTCTTCAACAAGGTGGTATGTCTTGTTATATGACCAAAATAACGCTTGGTCTTCAACAAGGTGGTATGTCTTGTTATATGACCAAAATAACGCTTGGTCTTCAATAAGGAGGTATGTCTTGATATATGACTAAAATAACGCTCGGTCTTCAACAAGGAGGTATGTCTTGTTAAATGACCAAAATAACGCTTGGTTATCAACAAGGAGGTATGTCTTGATATATGACTAAAATAACGCTCGGTCTTTAACAAGGAGGTATGTCTTGTTATATGACCAAAATAACGATTGGTCTTCAAAAAGTAGGTATGTCTTGTTATATGACTAAAATAACGCTTGGTCTTCAACAAGGAGGAATGTCTTGTTATATGACCAAAATAACGCTTGGTCTTCAACAAGGAGGTATGTCTTGTTATATGACCAAAATAACGCTTGGTCTTAACAAGGAGGTATGTCTTGTTATATGACCAAAATAACCCTTGGTCTTCAACAAGGAGGTATGTCTTGATATATGACTAAAATAACGTAACTGTCTAACCCCCCTCCAGCTCCTCCCCCCCCCCCCCCCGATCCGACCCCTCCTCCACCAACTTTTTCAATACTTCCAAATGTATTTTCTCCAATTTCCAAGAAATGCTATTTAATCTTCTATATATCCACATTTCGAAAGTTTTAAATGCACTTTTCCAAATTGTTATTCAATGTACATGTTTCTGCGCCATAAAGTAAAATCCGACAAGTCTCATTTTTAAATTTAAAAAAAAATCTGTTTTGATGTCTGAATGTGTTGCATGTTATCGATTACCATCTTGAACATACCTATTCTCCTTCTGATTTCTTTTTCACAGCTGCCATTTTCTTTTTTTATTTGACCTAGATAGGAGAAACTGTCTCTGTTCAAGTAGTTGATTTTTTATTTTTATCTGCATACATTGTTTCTTGTCACTTTTCAAAATGATCATAGACCTTTTTTTTTTTTAAATGTTTATGTCTAATCTAAACTCTTGTCTTATTGTGTATATTGTTGTTACAGAATCTTGTAATTTTTGCTCACTTGTTGCCATTAAAACTGTATCATCCGCATATCTCAGATTGTTTATTTGTCACTCCTCCAATGAAAAACCCTGGCATCCCCTCTATCTGTTTGAATATTTGTTCTGTGTAGATATTAACAAGACAGGGGGATAATACACATCCCTGTCTCACTCCTCTTTTCCCATATGAAAAAGGACACTTTAAAAAATCGAATAAATGATAACGACTCAGATGGAGACCCAGTTGAAGAGCATTTCATGTCATTGTTTGGCCAGTCAGTTCAGCTGAAACTGAAAGAAATCGCTATTGTCTCTGAGGAAATCTCCTTTAAACGATGGGCCCAGACATTCTAGTGGGCAAGTTACTCGAGGAAATTACATCTCACTCGCTCTTGAATGTATCTAATACTACCAAGCAGCCGTGGCGAAGAAGATGTCAAAAGCAGTTACAAGAAAAAGATGTCATTGCTAAAAAGAATAAATGCTTTTCAATATTTCATCGTCTTTTCTTCGCGTGATTTCCTAACTGATCTGGATGATCATGTCTTTTTTGTATATTGTTGTTTCTATTTTGTCCGTATAAGTTGTGTTGGCTGCCTTATAACGTTAAACATTCACATTTTCCATCAGCTATGTTTCATTTTTCTATATTATCATCATCAAGTGCAATGCCGATGTTGCGTTGGCGTTTAATTCCTTCCACTACTATCATTCCTGTACAGTGCAGCTCTCGCACATTGATCCCGTACATCTATTCAACACTTCTGTTTTCTGATTATCCTAAGGTTTCTGAAGCACCCTAAATATTCTATTTGTCTCTCTCTGACTCGCTTGTCTAGATCTTTTCTGGATACATCCAGGTTTTTTGCCTAGTAGTCAGTCGAAACATTATGTCTGGCGATAAAGAGATCGTGCGTGGTACACAAGCTCATCAAACGGAGCTTCGCCGTATAGTTGCATTTCACTGATAGCTACGATATCTAGATTGTACTCAGCGAGCTCCGTGGTCATCAATGCAGTTCGTCATTTATCTCTATCGACCTTGACATTAGCTTGTGATGTGTTAATGGCTGAGCCCTTCAGCTTATTCGTCTCTAGTATCCTGATATGTGTGTAGGGTTTCTCTAGGGCTTCTAAAGATGTGACCTAGCACTGTGTTTTTATTTAAATTTTAAAAAGTTACGTTAGTCGCCAACCCAACTCTCTAGTCCTAAACTAGCTAGGTCCAGCGGCAGGATGTAATTAAGACTTCTAAAGATAGAACAGGATGCAGTGCAAGGAGAAACCGTTCCGAGTGCTTCACCGTGTTTCTGCGTTCCATTCCGCATTGCTTTAGCATTCCTTCTTATCCGTTGAACCAGCCAATGGTTTCATCCAAGTAGTCAAACGAGTTCAAGTTTACTTGATCACGTAGACAAGTCCTAATTCGCCGCTTTGGGTTTAGATCGATAGTCGAATCGGCATGTCGCTTCGTAGTCTAATAGCTATAATTCAGTAGGCAAAAAAAGAGTCTTTACAATCCTAAGCTAAACGATAGGTTAATCTCACAACTTATGGGGCTAGTCAGTATCAAAAATCTTCTTAACAATAAAGATGAACAATACCCTTTCAAACGTTGTCTACTCCAAAAATGATTGTTACCAGATCAATGCGTCTTGTAAACAGCGTGTACTCTCTGTCAACACGGGTACCATTTGAGTGAGTATAAATCATCATCATCGTGTGCCTTGCATGTTGCTTTGTTGGTCTCCATCAACTCCTTTTACATGTGTTGTTTATCAACTCTGTTGTTGATCGGCTCTCGTGCCAATACTTCAGGCTGTCCAATATGTAATCTCTCTCTCTCTCTCTCTCTCTCTCTCTCTTTCTTTGTGCCACCTTTATCTCTTTTACATGTCATTTTACCCTTTGTTACAGTATGTTCCAACCCACCTCTTCTCAAGATCCGAAAAAGGATGACTCTCTTGACCCGAATTTTAGAATGAGCTGTCTTTGTGTCTTTGCTTCTTCAAGTACCGCGTCATTAAACTTTATTGGAGTCCATTTACTAAATATAAATATCAATTAATAATTCAATCAATTGAAACCAGTCAGCTCCCTGTGAAGCAAATGTCTTCAACTAGCACACGCCAAGTACTTCTATTCTGGACTATCCGTTCAAAGTATGTTTTCATTATTTTCTTAATTTGTGTCTCCAATTCTTTCCTCCGTGTGTGTTTTGTTCTGTCCCTGCCTCTCCTACCTTGAGGATTCCAGAAAAGAGACAGTTTTGTAATGCTATCAGCGAATTTTCTAAATCTGTGTTTATTCTTCGTATGTTCTATTAATAAATATCTGGTTATTTTCAATAGTTTTACATTGGCAGACTTTTCATATCATTTCAATCTCTCAATTCTTTGCATTTACCCATTTATGAAAGTATATGCAGTTTCTGGTGATTATCTTGCTCTCTATATTTCAGAACCATACAATAAAACGAACTTTGCATTGAAGATGAAGATTTGTATCATTATTGTGGACTAAATTTCTTTTGAAACACAAAAGATTAATACCAAGCTAAGATTGTTCCAATGTCAAGTCAGTATTTCTCTACAGAGCCGAAGCTTGGAAAACGACAAATTCAATACAGAGGAAACTTCTGTCGTTCGTCAGTAAATGTATACGAAGGATGATGGGCTTAGGTTGGAAAGACAGGGCGAGGAACCAAGATCTATGGGAAAGAAGCCAACAAGAACAAGTGATCAAACGTAAGATATTCGAATAAATAGCGCCATCAAACGTGGCCCGACAGGACGTGACTTCAAATCCACATGGGAATAGGAAAAGAGTTCTAGAAACACCTGAAGAAGAGAATGAAAATGAACTTACCCACTTGGACCACATCTGGAGAGAGGCAGACATGGCAGACCAAGATGGAACCTGCTGGAGAATGATTGTCAATAACCGATGCCCCGAAAGGAGCGATGGGCATCGACTGATTGAAATTTGTTGTGATTTCCGTAAGTTCCTCCATCCAGTGAAAGCTTCTCTCGCCTTTTGTATGAGAAATTTCCTGTCATTTCCATAAGTTCCCCAAACAAATGAAATCTCCTATCGCCTTTTGTAGATGAAATTTCCTTTCATCTCCATAAGTTCCCCAAACAAATGAAATCTCTCGCTGTTTGCATTCTTATTGTGATATTGTTATCTGTATTTTGTCTATATCGTTACCAAGATATGTGAATAATGTTAATAATTTGCCTTGCTATGACGATTGGAATACGTTGATGTGCTGCTAAAGATGATAGCTTGTACGCCACTACTTGTTCTTGTTCCTTCTATAACCGAAACATTGTAGTTAATGTAGCGAAACGAAACGTATTTTACTCAGCAATTAGAGGATATGTACGCATCATCTAACAAACGTAGCGACATCTTCTCCACGTTGCGAAATTCAAAGGTTTTGGAGAAAAAGACTTGTTTATGGCGTGACGGGTTCACTACTTTTTTACTCACTGATTGAAAAAAGCCTAGGGCTTACTACTACTACTTCTTCTTCTTCTTCTGTTTCTTTTTATTCTTCTTCTTCTTCGTCTCGTTTGCCTCGTTATTAAAAATGATTTCTACACGTGAAGACCAGTTCCTTGAATTGAAAAGATTACTGTTGTGGCGAGTTCTTTAGGGCTTCCAAATAACTTTGTGTTGAGATTCGTCATCTAGGAGTAGTGTTCATTACGCAATTGGTTAAGTCTCGTATATAGTAATCTTGCAGAATATATTCGGCTGTCTGAGCTGCTTGTCCGTAAATACACATCTGGGATGGAGCAAACGTTGGCAATTCTATCTGTTATCTCCCATTGTCATGCGAAACAGAATCACTTGCTCTGCTCAATCAAGGCAGTGATAGTTGTCTTACACTAGCCTTTACATGTAAGAGAAATGTCAAAAGACTACTAATATTGTTATTTCTGGCAGCACGCTTTCGCTTAGCCTCATCTATGGCTGTACTCTGTACAACATTTGTACCTGCGGTGATACTAGATCACAGGGAGTACGGTATTGTGTGAGCATCTCCAAGGAGGTGACATCAATATTCAAGCATTGCAGACACACTTTCTAGGAGTCTCTGTAGCGTTTCTTCTGCCCTCCGCTTGTACGTTTGACTGTTTTCAGCTCACCAAATAACACCTGCTTGTGGATGCGAACAACATGTCCTGTACATCGCAGCTGAGCCAATTTCAGAAGTGTATAGATCTTTAACACGTTAATCTTGCTA